>JAXDDW010000037.1:0-407500 GCA_034670385.1 Hoplostethus mediterraneus | reverse complement strand
TTGATACTTTGGACCTGGCATTGGCATACAAATATAAATACATAATGCTGATTTATTTATTTTTTTGTCCAACTGCCTTGTTTTTCTAAAGCAGGTGTCGTTTCCCTTTGACTGATTTCATTAAGTGATGAAAGCCCGTCCACTCTTGGACTGGGGGACCTTATCAATTCATTTGGTGTTTGTCTCCCAGGTAGATGTCATGCTGATCTCAGACTAATGTCCCCGTTTGAAAGCCGAATAAACCCCAGGAAAGGCGGGGTGTTATCGCACGGCCCCCGATAATGAGTTCTGTTGTTTTCTTGTTTGGTTTCAGATTTCCATTAATCCCTCAGATTCCGTTTCTGTACAAGTATTACAAAGCTAATTATTCTATCAACATGACAAAGAAAATGAAAAAAGAAAACCCTCTGTACCTCCCCCACCAGCCCACTTTCCCCCTTGGTTCATATGGAGGTGGTTGGCAAATCCATCCATGTTGCGCTCCTAGTTCACCACTGAACATTATGTAAATGTTGCCTTTTGAATTATTTACAAGGCCCTGTCTGATCTGTATCAGGGGTGGAAGATTTTCTGTGTCTGGGATAAAAGGTACCTAGCGATGTGACATCTATTATCGGACCATCTTTCCACATCTGATGAGCTTCTATGTTTTTTTTGCAGTGAAATCTGGATTTAAACAGTTTTACCAATGCATATGGCAACTTTTGCAATGACAGACGTGTATTTAAGAGCACAAAATTAATTTGATCTCAGCTGACCACAATCAGACAGGCACATCCCACCTAAGCTAGCGTGGACTGAAGAGGTAGGACTAGACTAGAGAGAGAGAAAGTAAAACTGGGTCTTGTGATCTCTTACTGATTAAATCCACATCAGTCACGAAGGGGTGACGTAGTCTAGATTAATAACAAGAGGCAGAGCTCCTTAGGTTGGTTAAATCAGTGATATCGATTTGATTGCTTCTTAAAGCTCACTTTTATAAACTTGCTTTTATCTAATGATTTTTTATTAAATTTATTAAATTGACCTCCCTTCTGTGGTTTACTTTGATGTTTCTTCTTACCACTCCATGGTAAAGTGCTTTGTAATTGGGCTATTAGGTTTCAGAAAGAGAATGAAAATCCCAAACCTATAAATGAGCAGTGTAAGAAAAGGACACCTGGAAATGAAATGTTTAGGTACATGATGTCCCACTATGTTTGGCACACTATGTTAAACCTGCATTCAGTCCTCTTCTGAAGTTTGATAAGCAGGCGCATTCAGTGGCAAAAGCCAGATTTTACCAGAGTTATTGCAAAAATTAAGACCTTTTTGCCCTCTTCAGTCGAACGTTATTCATGCATTAATTTCCTCCCATCCTGATTAGTGAAATGTATTAGTAAAACTTCCATTTCCACAGCTGGTCCAAAACGCTGCAGCTAGGCTCCTGTCCAGATCTAAAGAGAGGGACCATACAGTATTATCCCAGCTCTGGCATCCCTTCACTGGGTCCCTGTCCACTACAGAATTTATGTAAAAAAAAATCTTGTTTGTATATGAAGCCTTGCATAGCCTTGCACCTAGCTAGAACCCTCAGGTGCTGGCTGTTCCACGGTCTCGTCTGAAACAAATGGGTGATAGAGCTTTTGCCGTGTCAGCTCTGAGTCTGTGGAATAGCTTTCCCCAAAGCATTAGATCAGCTGAATCTACTGGAGCGTTTAAAAATAGACTGAAAAGTTATTTTTACCCCCTGGCCTTTAAACATGTGTAAATTGCTCTTCTAAATACGGTATTTGCAGTATTTCTTGATTTGGTTTGATATTGTTTGAATTACCATTTTATGATTCTATATTCTTACGATATTGTATTTTATTTTGTGTGTGTGTTTTCCAATGCTGTGGACCCTTGTGTTCCCTATTTTTCCAAGTTTTTATAAAACACTTGAAGTTGAGGTTAATACTTACTAACACCCCAAAATCAGCAACCTCACTTGTGAGCTCCTGTGTGAATGATGTCACTAACAGTGCAGCTAAAAGGCAGGGAAACAGCAGTTTTTTTCCTGCAGCATAGGCTTTTAATCAAAAGAAGCATAGGAGCAAATTCTAAATGAATGAATGACAGGCACATTCTGTTAATCATCTTTCTTGTTTAATAAGGCAGTAGCCTAACAGGTCACAACAGGTCCTTCACCTTCAAAATGCCAGTTACATTGCTGTGACACTTCAAGTAACCATTAGTAACTGTAATATTATTACTGGAAAGGAAATTGTAAAAAAAGTAATATATTACTGTAACACGTCATGAAAATGAAACCTCATTGAAAATAAACCTGCATAACATGGTGAAAGAATAAGACCTCCAATTATATTATATTATTTATATTATATTTCAAATATTTATATAATATTATTATATTATTTAAAGCATTTTAATACTTTTATTTTAGGCCTTAAATTTAGATTTAGATTTAAAATTTAATTTAGTCCTTTTTCAGGACCTATATGGATACCCTGCATACAAATAGAAAATTATGATTATAGCTGGAGTGGAGATAGCTTAAAGAAGGATTTTTAAGCCATAAAACAATTGAGACTGGATGGATTGAAGGTTAGATTCAAACCAAGGGCATTACGGGTACATGGTATGAGCCAAGGGCGTGTGCAGGATTGAAAAATCAGCCTGTCATGGGCGTGCGAAGAGAGAGTAGGCTAATCTAAACGTGTGCAAATGAAAGATGGAGCCGCACTACAGGCAACGCAATCAATTAAAGACAATCTGGCACCGTGACACAGAGACAGCATAATAGATAAACAAAGTGCAGCACTTAATAAAAATCAATGTGTCCACCCTAACTATGGCACTGCGTTCAGCACAGTATCACCAACTGTGACAACCGTAGACATTATGAAGACAATGACAACAGAAAAAAATGACACTTCAAAGATGTAACAGACCCCTGGTGCTGAGAGGAAAGTGACCTTAGCTACACAGATATACAAGTTGAGTGCATTTTTCAGGGAGAGAGAGAGAAGGAAAGAGAGAGAGGCCATTGCCACCAGTGTTGGGGGGCACTTTAAAAGCCTTCCTTTGATTTTTTTTTTGGTTTAGTTTATTGGTGTGTGCATATATTATGTGAAACATTAGAGGTAATTCCATGCATGATTTTTTTATGTAATATTATTGAAAACACAAATCAATTAAATAGTGGTATGATTGAAGATCCCAATACACTATTACAGGGGTCCAACTGGGGGTATGGACCACGTCATCTCTTTATACACAGATGATATAATGCTGTTTTTTGATAAACCTAAACTCCTCTCTGCCAGCCCTTACAGATCTATTATCAACTTATGGGACGATGTCAAGATATAAGGTTAATGTGCAAAAAAATGTAGCTTTGCCTCTTAACCCCTCAGCTGAACAGATTTCAAGGGTTTCAACATGCTTTTAAAGATCCCTAATTGATTGGATAGAATCTTAATACCTTAATTATGAGCCATTACTTAAAAAGCTAGAAAAAGATCTTGACAGATGGATGCAGCTACCTTTACCTTTGATTGGTAGATTGTTAAATGTATAAATATCCTGCCAAAGTTTCTGTATTTTTTTCAAACACTTCCCATAACAACACCAAAGCAGGCATTTTAAGACATTGGAAGGAGGGATATCTAGATTTTTATGGAAGGGGAAGGTACCCAGAGTCAAACTCAACACAGTATATAGCACTTCTCGGCAGGGTGGTCTGAAGTTACTCAATTTCCAGCTCTTTTACTGGGCTGAACAGACCAGAGCCAGCTGGATATGGAAAACAGAATTAGGGAAGCCCACTGCATGGAAGCAAATTTAGCAATTTTATGCAGCAGAAGTGCCATTGGCTGGCAATCCTTTCATTCAGTCATATTATACTTTGAAGAAAAGCCCTGACAATCCAGTTATTAATTATACATCCAAAACATCAGATATTCAAGCACATCTCAAATATTTAAGGCTGATATACAAGCATACCCTTTCACTATAACCCTGCTCCACCAAATGTAGTCAGGGATGGTTTTCCTAAGATTTGGCACAGCCTAGGTATCAAGTCATTCGGAGATCTAGATAAGGACAGCATGCTTAGATCTTTTGAACAGCTAAGATGCGCCTTTAACCTTGCTGCTGCACATTTCTTCAAGTACACTACATGGCCAAAAGTATGTGGACACCTGCGCGTCGAACATCTCATTCCAAAATCATGGGCTTTAATATGTAGTTGGTCCCCCCTTTGCTGCTATAACAGTCTTGACTCTTCTGGGAAGGTTTTCCACTAGATGTTGGAACATTGCTGTGGGGATTTGCTTCCATTCAGCAACAAGTAAGGGCACTGATGTTGGGTGATTAGGCCTGGTTTGCAGTCAGAATTCCAATTCATCCCAAAGGTGTTTGGTGGGGTTGAGGTCAGGGCTCTGTGCAGGACAGTCAATGCTTTGTGCACGGGGACATTGTCATGAAAAAGGAAAGGGCCTCCCCCAAACTGTTGCCACAAAGTTAGAAGCGCAGAATCTAGAATGTAAATGTATGCTGCAGCGTTAAGATTTCCCTTCACTGGAACTAAAAATTAAAAACAGCCACAGACTTACTCCTCCTCTACCAAACTGTACAGTTGGGCAGGTAGTGTTCTCCTGGCATCCGCCAAACCCAGATACGTCCGCCGGACTGCCAGATGGTAAAGCGATGGTAAACGCATTTCCATTGCTCCAGAGTCTAATAACGGCGAGCTTTACACAACTCCAGCCGACGCTTTGGCTTGTGTGCGGCTGCTTGGCCAATGGAAACCCCTTTCATGAAGCTCCCGACAAACAGTTCTTGTGCTGACGTTGCTTCCAGGGGCAGTTTGGAACTCAGTAGTGAGTGTTGCAACCGAGAACAGATGATTTTTTACGCGCGTCAGTTCCTGTATGCAGAAGATTTGCCACCAGTGTCCATACCGAACACCAGGATTTAATTTGGGTAAACAGGGTGAATTTATGGTGCCTCAATTAGGGAAGGGGGAGCACTCTTCTATATCACAGCCCCACTGTGGCTGATAAGACCGCTGGATTTTTACATAAAAATCTTTATCTTGGAGAGAAATTCAATTCAAAGCCAACATTACATAAGTTGTTAATACTAATGCTCCTATTGTGAAGAATGTGTGTGGGTGGGAATGATAATGTACCTCATTTCATTACGGTGTAAGGGAAGCCAAGCACGAGATTTATACACACACACACACACACACACACACCTGTTCTGGTCCAGGTCTAATGTGTTTCTGTCTATTTTGCTCGAAGCAGATGGTAGTCAGTAAATAGTAGGGCATTTCCCCAGAAAAAGCTGTAATGCCTGCACTTCAGCCTCAATTCACACACAACTTGAACACAGACACACACACGCTTGCAATGTACACACACTTCTTTTGTATCCTCTCCTTCTCACACACACACTAGCATTCAACAGAAGCACTTTTGCATTGTGTTAGACACGCGCGCGCATGCACACACACACACACACACACACACACACACACACACACACACAGAGGGGGAACATTAGCTCTTTATGTGGCGGTGTTAAACTGCAGAGAATAGGCCCGGGGCTACAGCTGATCACAGTGGCCCTGATAAGGCCTAACGGAGTGTATCAATTGCCTCTCCCTTGCCTCCATCCCTGGGTAGAAATGAGGGGGTGGGGGGGGGTTCAAACCCCCAGCAGCACTTTTGCAAATGAAGCTTCTGACTTTCTCTCTGTAGCTAATCAATTACCAGCCGTTCTCTATATCACTCCTCCTCTTCTGCCTGCTGTCTCCTTCCTTTCTTCTTTTTGATGCGTCTTTTTGTCTCCTTCTTTTCTGGATACAGAAAAAAAAAAATTGTCACAATGGCTGCTGTGTGGTGATGTACCAGTAAATAAAAAGGTGGGTAAACGTTGACCTCCAGTCAGTGATCAGGGAAACAACCGCCGATACAGCCAAAAATCAATTAGAACATTAATATTGTATTTATTTCCCTGAAAGGTGCACCACACAAGATATTTAAAATATTTTTTAATATACTTTTCCTGATTTTAACATCAGGAAATAAGGCTGCAACAGAAAAGAGCATCCCATCCCTCATTAATGATATGCCATAGATTCATCCAAATGAAATTCTGTCTGGTATGGTCAGTTGTGGGAAATCTTTTCCAAAGGAAACTCAAGAATGAAATACTGATGTCAACTTACAGGATTTCTGTGTAAGTTTAAACAGTTACCTGCCAATGGATGAAGATGCCGAGTGCAGCTTTAAACACTATTTTCATATAGCCTAAACTTACATCAGTTTGATTCTACTCTGCAATTCTACTCTTGAATTTATGTGATATCAATTTTTCTCTATTCCACAAATAAAAAGGTAGGCAAACTGAGTTGAGGTGGGTTTACTCTCCACGACATCCCTGCTGAAATATTTGTAATTATTAATTAAATTATTATTTTTTAATGATGTAGTCTTATTTGGAGGAATATCATTTGACAAAAAAAAAAATCATAAACATGGAACCTTAGATCTCTAATTGGTTCTGAATGTTTAACAAAACTTGTAACACATGCCCCCTTGATTTTGTTCATGGCATTTCTTTTCATCGTATGGTTATTCCACTGCCTGGTAAGCAACAGGTTATCTACACTTCAACACCCACAGAGAACATTTTAAGAAGATGAAACATTCAAGACTGATGACTTTAGAAGGAGATGGGGAGAGAGGATACAGACACCTGAATATGGATATGAATCACAAATTAGGAATTTGAAATTGAAAAAGTACTTGCTGAGTTATGACCCAAGTGGCACACTAAAAAAACATTTACTTTAGCAAAGCCTCTAAATGACAAAATAAATGCTTTGCAGCCATGTCACAACTGTGATGGTTAACTGACCAGATACTATGCTAGCTAAAAAGCGGACATATTCATTCATAATTAATTGTTGTCTGCTTATTCCTATTCAGGGTCATGGGGGGCTGAATACCCTGGACATGTTGCCAGTCCATCACAGGGCTGCTGACATGATTTAAACACAAAATCAATTAGATGTATCAGTCACAGTCATATTGTCCATATACACCATGATATTGATATTGATGATGTATATGGGGTCAGATAACTCTCATAAGTCACAAATGAATACAACACGATTCACAAATGTATTTTGCGATTTATATATAAATGTCTGTTCACAAATATATTTCTCAATGCACACACAAATTTGTATCGTTTCATATAAATGTAAAATTGTAAATATATATATATATATATAGCCTATAAATGACAGAATGTTCACAAATAAATTAGTGTTCACAAATGTCTGTTTCCGATGCACGCACAAATACGTCTCGTTTTATATAAATGTAAAACAAATCCACAAATATACTGTTAAAAACAGCTGCAGTGTTCATCTTAAACATATTTAAATGTTACATTTATATACAGATTGTCGAATCTGCGTTTAGAAACCTCCACACGAGTTGTGAACCTCGTTACATTTGTGTGTGGTTTTTTGAGAGTTTCCTGATGTGGTTAGATTCACAAATGCATTTTTTCTAAAGGGCCTTTCTCTGTAGCCTATCAGACGTCTCTTTCAAGTTCAGCCAATCACACCAGCGTGTGATTTCAATGCTGCGTTCAATTAAACATAACACGTTTAGCCAATAATTCCCTTGTCGTTCGTGATTGAATACATTTGAATTATGATCATCTGATTTTGCTAACAATGTGTTATTTACACTGCTAGAAAAGTTAGCTAGGTAATATTTGAACCATAGATAGCAATGAGACTCGGGCCAGCGGCCACTTCACTGACGGCACAATCGGCTGAGCGTCAGATTCGGCTGCTGTCAGCTGAGCCAGAGCCGTGCCGACTCCGGCAATGCAGGGCTTGGGTGAATACTGGTTTATTGTCATGGAAAGAGTCTGGCCCGACTGTAGCTTTCCGGATATGGCCCAGATCATGATGTCTGAATTTGGACCAACTCTGGTCAATATTTGGCAGATGACTATATTTCATTGCCTAGCAACACTATGAAACATACAATGTGGTTGAGTAGAGGGCTCGAGCTTCAGTTTTCACTTGGCGTTTTGACTCTGCTGCTGCAATCCTTCAGCCTATGAAATGTTGTATTTTTTATTAGTAATTCCAGGTGAGTAACGTTACCATCATAGGTTTGTGTAGTTTAACTAACAAAATTGCCATTATTGCCATTTATGCTGTGATTTTACTGTTGTTGCACTCAAATCTTTTAAAAATAAATCTGGTAGAAGCGACCGCTAACGTTACAGCTAAGCCATTAGCTGTAGCTGTAACATTAGCACGCTAGCGCGACTAGCTAATGGGTGTCAATTAATCTGATATTTACAATCTTAAAGATGAACTAAATCTAACGTGACTTTAGTTTGAGTCCTTTGCATCCACTTTTTGAGAGAATATGTATTTTAAGTCATGTGTGTAGCTTCAAAGGGGTCTCTGAATGGAGAAATGCATTTAAGCTAGTTTTTAGAAAGATCATTTTCAGACGTCTCTGTTAGCTGCCAAAGCCACAGAATAAATATGAAAAAAACGGAGAATTACAATTTGGTGCTGTAAAACTTGATTTTGAACCTTTTGGAAAGAGATTTACATGAAACATACGACATACATGAAAGACAAGGCAGAGCTAAATTAATTGATCTTGTTTTATTCATTGAAAAGCAAGCTGCCATAGTATTAGATCCTTTGTATGGGGACATTCAAGACCCTGTAGTTGTAAAAAAGGCATTATCAAAGACCACCAATGAGTTCAAGCAGAGCAGGGCAGGAAGCTCTGGAAGCAGCTTTGCTACCACTGTGAAAGCAGTGTCTGATAGCACACCTGAAAAAGAAAGAAGGCCCAAGATCAATGTGGCAAATGACCAATGTGTTTACTGTACAGGAGAGCATTCCTTGTTTGTATGCCAGCGACTAAAAGCACAACCACATGAAGTGAAAGTCGATTTTGTAAAATCTAATGGCTTATGCTTTGGATGTCTGACCGTAACCATTGTAAAAACCGAATGACTTGTCAGAACTGTCAGAAAAGACATCCAACCTTACTTCACATTGAAATACAGAAGAAAGACCGTACACAAGCGAGTAGCACTGCAGCAAAGCAGGAAGAAACCCTTGTCAGTAGTGCACTTGTTTCTATGGACACCAGAGAAGATACCGGGGCTGGTAGAGAATGTGTACTCACTATTGTTCCAGTACGAGTAAAACTTGCAAAGAGTGACAAGACTGTAACCACGTGTATACAAAGAAAAATACCAGTCACAAAAGGCAATATCTTGACTCCAAAGGATATCAGAAAATGGTCCTACTTGAAGGAGATAAATTTGACAGAAGTTGATGCTGACGTGGAACTGTTGATTGGAGTGAACATCCCAAAGTAGTGATGGGCAAAAAAGAACGAACAAATCTTTTTGAACGAATCTTTTTAGTGTCCGGTACGTACCGAGTTAGCAAATCGAACGGACTGACTGCTCATGAATCCCTACTCACACTGCCCACGCCCACTCACGTTGCCTGCTATGAGAGACTGAGCGGCTGCTCTGAGCTGCTCGCAAACCGTCTGGTCTCTATCGGACTTCTCGGACATCTCGGACAGTAAAACGTAAAACGCCAACTAAATCACAGGTTAATGATAATAATATTTTTAGTATTGCTATTGATTTCATTTTATTTTGTGTGCTCTTGACTTTCTTTTTCTAATAGAGACAGTTTTGTTGACCAATGTTAAATAGCTTATAGTTTACCCAATCACCAGTTAATTTATTAAACAACAAAAACTGTTGTCAATGTGTGCAGAATAGATCGCTACATTATTACATTGGCCTTTTTCACGATCCAATATGGGTCCTTGATCCGGCAGGTACGCGGAAGTAGTCTCTCTCGTTCATCAGCTCTCAGCTGAACGAGAGAGCTGAGAGCGGTTCGAAGTCCGATAGAGACCGAACGGTCATCAGCTCTATCGCAAGTTTATGAAGCTGGCCTCGGACTCTGTAATCCTTGAAGATGGTCACTACTACTTGCCATTGCCTTTCCGTAAGGAGGAAGTAGTCATGCCAAACAATCGTCATATGGCAGAACAACGGGCTAGACATCTAAAGAAATAAAGGAGAGATGAGAATTTCTTGACAGAGTACAAAGCCTTCATGAACGACATGATCAACAAGGGTCATGCAGAGAAAGTTCCTCAAGAGCAGCTTATACAAAAGGAAGGAAAAATCTGGTATATACCCCATCATGGTGTTTACCACAAACAGAAACAGAAGATCAGAATTGTATTTGACTGCACAGCAACATACCAAGGCACATCCCTCAACAATGAGCTCCTTCAGGGTCCAGATCTTTCCAGCACACTCCTAGGAGTTCTATTGAGATTCCGCCAAGAGAAAATTGCAATCATGGCAGATATCGAGAGCATGTTCCATCAAGTAAGAGTTTGTCCTGATCAGGTTGATTACTTGCGCTTTCTTTGGTGGCCTGATGGCAACACAAACTCAAAGCTGGAAGAATACAGGATGAAAGTCCATCTCTTTGGAGCCATTTCATCGCCAAGCTGTGCCAACTTTGCACTACAAAGAACTGCAAATGACAACAACGACAAGTATGATGAAGAGGTAGTGTCTACTATCAAGCACAACTTTTATGTAGATGACTGTTTGAAATCCATAGACACAGAAGAGCATGCCATCATGCTAGTGAAAGAACTTAGAGATGTCTGTGCTGAAGGCAGATTTAAATTGACTAAGTGGGTCAGTAATAGCAGATCAGTTCTGGCTTCCATCCCAAAAGAAGACAAAGCAAAGCAGATGAAAGTGCTGGACCTTGACCGTGACAAGCTACTGGTAGAAAGGGCTCTAGGAATACAGTGGAACATTGAGAAGGATGTTTTCACCTTTCAGATCAACATGAAGAGTCAACCAGTCACAAGAAGAGGTCTTCTCTCAATGGTCAGTTCCATATATGATCCGCTCGGCTTCCTGTCACCCTTTGTTCTGAAAGCGAAGCTGATTCTGCAAGAACTTTGCCGAATGAAGTTTGGATGGGATGAAGTCATTCCTGAGCACTTGGCTAAACCCTGGCAAAAATGGTTATTGGACCTGACCAAGCTATCCACCTTCCAAGTTGCCCGATCCATGAAGCCTGACAACTTCAACAAAATCAAGACAGCACAGCTCCATCACTTTAGTGACGCAAGTGAACTTGGATATGGTACTGCAAGCTACATAAAACTAACAAATGAAAAAGACGAAGTACACACTACACTCATTATGGGGAAAGCAAGAGTCACGCCATTGAAACATGTAACCATTCCCAGACTGGAGCTGGCTGCAGCAACATTAGCTGTGCACATGGACCGAATGTTGAAAGTTGAACTTCAGATTCCACTTGAAGAAACAGTGTTTTGGACTGACAGCCAATCAGTACTCAAGTACATTAATAATGAAACAAGGCGATTCCAAACGTTTGTTGCAAACAGAATATCTGTGATCTGAGATCTCTCCAATCCATCTCAATGGAGATATGTGAGCTCTAAACAAAACCCAGCGGATGAAGCCTCAAGAGGACTGAACGTGGATGCGTTCTTAAGCACCAAGCGATGGCTGAATGGTCCTGATTTCCTGTTGAAGTCCGAAGCAGTATGGCCAAAGATCCCTGCCGAGGTCAGCACCCTTTCTTCAGACAATCCAGAAGTTCGTAAAGAGGCTACTGTCCATAGTGCTGGTGTGGAAGAAAAGCCACCTATGACCAAATTGATTGAGTACTTCTCAAAGTGGAACAATCTCAAATGAGCTGCAGCATGGATGCTCAAGCTAAAGGAAATGCTCAGACAGTTGAGTATAAAGAGAAAAGAGATCGGCAAACAAACTGACACCATGCAAGAACAGATGTATAAATTCAAATTGACACTTGGAGCCCAATGCCTCTCCGTGGAGGACTTGGAAGAAGCAGAGAGAGGTTTAATCTGCTTTGTGCAAAGGCAACACAAACAACTCAGTCGTTTGAAGGAAGGTACGAGCTGTGCCAAAAGAAGCTCAATCATGAAGATGGATCCATTTCTGGAGAATGGAGTTCTCAGAGTTGGTGGACGACTAGGTAAAACTGCTATGCCAGTGGAGCTGAAACACCCCATTATCATCCCGAAAAATTCCCACATCTCCAGAATTCTGCTGCGTCACATCCACGAGCAAGTTGGCCACTCTGGTCGAAACCACATGCTTTCCAGACTAAGTCAACGATACTGGATGCCTTCTTCAAACTCTTTAGCCAGAAAAACAATTAAGAACTGCCTGTTCTGCAGACGTCAGCAAGCCAAAGTAGGTGAGCAAAAGATGGCTGACCTTCCGCAAGATCGTGTCTCGCCTGATCTGCCTCCATTCACTCATGTCGGTATTGATTATTTTGGACCCGTGGAAGTTAAGAGAGGCCGCTCACGCGTCAAAAGGTATGGGGTCATATTTACCTGCCTTGTGAGCAGAGCTGTTCACCTTGAAATTGCTAGTCACCTGGATACTGACTCCTGTATTAATGCCCTAAGAAGATTCATATGCAGAAGAGGCCCAGTGACTAGCATCAGAACAGATCAAGGGACCAACTTTGTTGGAGCACAACGAGAGCTTGGAGAAGCACTCAAACAGCTGGATCACCAAAAGATTCAAAACACAATGTTGAATGAAGGAATAAAATGGACATTCAACCCTCCCTCAGGAGCCCACCATGGCGGTGTCTGGGAGAGATTGATAAAATTAGTGAAAAAGTTCTGTTGTCAAAGAGCAGACATTGGACGACGAATGTCTGCAGACCGCTATGTGTGAAGTCGAATCCATCATGAATGACAGACCGATCACATCTGTCTCCAGTGATCCCAACGATCTAGAAGCCCTCACTCCGAACCATCTGCTTCAGATGAAAGGGAAGCCAGTCATGCCACCTGGACTTTTCCAGAAAACCGACCTGTATTGCAAAAGAAGATGGAAGCAGGTGCAATATATCGCAGACCTCTTCTGGAGAAGATGGGTTAGAGAATACCTGCCACTCATGCAGGAGAGAAGCAAATGAAATCATCCAAAAAGGAACTTCTCACCTGGTGATCTGGTTGTTATAGTGGATGACACGGCCGTGGATGACACAGCCCCCCGAAATTCGTGGCTAATGGGACGCATAGTAAAGACATTACCAGACACCAGAGGCTTTGTGCATAGTGTACTCGTCAAGACAAAGATTAATGACCTGCAAAGACCAATCTGATGGAAGCAACAGACTGAAGGCGAATTAAGTTTAAGCCCTCTTTGATTTTAGTTATTTTGACTTTGCTCCTTTTTTTTGAGTGTAAGTAATTGTTCAGTAAACAATTAGGGGCTGGAATGTCGGAGCCAAATCATTTAAGTTGTTGACAAGAGCAGAGTTTTATGATTTATCAAACCTTATGAAACCAACCCCCTTTTGAGTTTTGAGTAGGACTTAGTTTGATTGGCCCTTGCCCCTTAGCTCCACCTTACTAGGCACCCCTTTTCTGACACACATACACATACACCGCACACTTCTATTTTGCAACTTTGTTGTTCATCAACCCTCCGGAGCCACCTGAGAATCGACATCTACGGCGATAGCAAACAAAGGAAACAGGTGCGTTTGTTGTGCACAGTGGTGCGTTGAAGCTGAACTTCACTCCTGCTAGGACAGTGGCAAAAAATTGTTTTTGAAGCCACTACAGTATGAATGTAAATGTTTGTTAAACTGTGTTGTATATTTTAGAAAATTTAGACAATTAGTTATTTTAGACTATTTACAGGGAATTAAAGAATTAAGTGAGGATGGAAAGGGAATAGTATATAATCTTAAATCGGGCCTGTTCTGGGGCTGTTCTGGTTTAGAATCGGCTTGGATTCAGCAAACAGAACTGGGCCGTCATTCAAAACAAGGTCGGGCCATCTCCGGGTTCCGATGTCGGGCCAACTAAAGCTGACTTGGCAGGTGAGAACTAGGCCGCAACTGGACCGGCATTTCTTTGCTATCTGGGTATATCATCTTAAATCGGGCCTATTCTGGTTCAGCGTCGGCAGAATCGGCTTGTATTTGGCAGACGGAACTGGGCTGATGTACTCGGCCCGATTCTGGGCCGTCATTCAAAACAAGGTCGGGCCATCTCCGGGTTCTGGTGTCGGGCCAACTAAAGCTGACTCGGCATGTGAAAACTGGGCCACGATCGGGCCGGCATTTCTTTGCTATGTTAGGCCATTTTGCACTAGCACCCCAAAACAATCTCAATCCGAAACACAGAGCAGTAGTCTATTTGAGTTGCGTCAGGATTGTCCACTATTGCCTGCTATTTGAGGAGCAAGAGGATGAGGAGAGAGACGATGAAGAGATCAAACCGAAGACTAAATGTAGAAGAGACTTTGGCATTGTTTCATGAACTGGGTGAAGGGGAATCTGTTTGGTGGACGTTGCAGTACGTGTTTCCCAGTGGGACCTTTGAGGGAGTAACACAGGGCACGGAGTCCAGTCAAAGACTGTAGCATGAGTGATACAGTTGTACTGTCTGAGATATGTTTGATATCAGTCAGGTGTTTGAAGATACGTCGTTGTTTGTACTTATTGCTATAATTAAACACTTATTGAAACAGTGGAGAAGTCTCAAACTTGAGCGATGTGGACTGGAGCGAGGAGGAGTGTTCGTCTGATTCTGGCTATGAGTCAGAGGGACCGTAGTCCGGGTAGGCATAGGTTATTATTTTTTCACGTAGGCCTAATTTATGTTGTTTAGGGCTAGGTTGAATTAGTTCGCCGTCAATCGGATCGCGCCTCTGTATAGATTACATCACATTAGAATAAATTTTTGCGCTTTTTACGACTTCTTTTTTAAACTTTGCACAATGTTGCACTTTGAAGCAGCTGTGCTTCCATGAAAGTATAGGACCTATACTACAATAAAGAGCAATCAAATCTAATCTACAGAGAGGTGCGATCCGTTTGACGGCGAACTAATTGGCTGATTGAGTTTGGTGCCAAGTCATCATTACATGATTACAGGTATGCTAATAAAATCAGAAGGAAAATCGATTTTCGATTTTAATTATTCTATCCATGACTCGCTAATTTAGTGAAGGTTAGAGCCCCTAGCATGCCGTGTGGAAAAATAGCTAAAAAAATTCATTAAGCTTTATTAAGCATTAACATGCCAAAGTTAAGGGTTCATCATTAATTCATGTATTTACTAACATTTGTTTAGGGAACCTTATTATTGCGCTGATGTGTCTGTTCTAAGTAGTTTGTAAGTAGTGCGCTGTCACACCAAAGAAAATCTTTCCTTCTACAATGAAGAGGCATATGGGCTGAATCTGACTTATTTCTAAAGAAATCTGACTTTTGGTATTAGAATTCCTCCTGCTCTCTACCATGATCTTGCCTCCTCCTTATTTGCCATGCTACTATCAAGAGCTTCCATTAAAAATCTCAAGATGTCTTTTTTACTGTATTTATTTTTAATGTACTTGGTACTCCACCGGGCCTGTAGCTGACAACGCAGTACACATCTTTGTAATTGGTGGGCGGAGTCTCACCACCCTATGCCTTTCCCTATCTGTCTGTCTAGGTGACTTTCTAGCTCCCACTTTGTTGCTTTCAGACTACCACTCCCCTCATTGACAGAGTGATTTCACAAATTTGAAACGATCTTTAGCTCCTACTTTTTTTTGTCTCCATCGTCCCTTTCATTGACATACTGGCTCTCCTTCCCTCTATCATACAAACACAGGTAATCATTGTGCACTCTTAAACAAAAAGGGCTCTATGTAGTACCAGAAATGGTTCTTTCGGCTATACCATAGGAGAACCATTTGTGGTGCTGTAAAGAGCCATTTGCCGTAAGAATGCAATGCTCCAAATCAGGTTTAGAAAAGGAACATTTTATTGTTTTTTTAATTTTAACAAATCAGATGGTTCTATGAAGAGAACCATTACCCTAATCACCTTTGAACAGAAGTGTATTAGTGTATAGTGTATTTAGCTCAAAGAAAATCTGCCTCTCTTTGCTCATTCTAACTACCTTTGCATATTTCTACACCGCCATGCAGAATTCGTCTCTGCTGGAGATCCCCTAGTTTCATTTCCTAGGTTTCACCAGCGGCGGGCACTCTGCAGTTCAGCTCAGCAAATGCTATGCATGTTGTGATCTGTGCAGAGAAGCTGCATTGGCATTGAAGAAAGGAGGGAAGGAGAATATCCGTGATGGAGAGAAATGACAGCAGTACAGGGCATCTGCAGATTTGAGAATGCCAAATTTAATCATTTAATGACCTTTTTAAGGGTTACTACCTGAAATTGGATTTACTGTAAGAACTCAAAAAACAAAATAAACAAATCTAGCAAAAACAGACTATTTCCTGATTGAACATGATGAATGAAAGCTCAAACTATATGTGGACATTATAAGAAAAGGGACACTTGGAAATGAATATTTTAGAGCTGCATCAAAAACTTTTTCTTTTTTTTTTAATAGACCTGTCTTTACAAGAAATTAAGACCTCTAATAACTGTATTTAAGACATTGTGGTTCTTTTAAAGACCAAGAGACTGAGCAGCCACTGCCTGCGTTGTGCGGAGAGGAGAGGTAAAATGAGGAAGAGAGGGGTGGATGAGGGATGGAGGCCAGTGTGTGTGTATTTATTAGTATGTATGAAGTGTGTAAATGGAAAGGCGCATACTGCTAACGTAAGGGACTTCCACGGGACGCCGGCTTCGCCTCGCCTCCAGTCTGCTCCGTCCGCATATTCTGCCCCTCATCAATAAATTACATATTAATGCCCCCCCCCCTGCCGCCGCCGCCTCTCCACCTCCTCGACACTAATCCACAAGCCTTTCTCTCATTCTTTCCCCCCTTTCCTTTGCTCTACTGTATGTGTACTTCTGTTTTCCTTTTACTCCAGGAAGCACTCCCCACCTTGTTTGCAAGGCTGTCTCTCAATCTCTCTAGATCCTTTTTTCTTCCCGTGCCTTTGATTCTGTCTTTCCTTTTTCCTTTCCTTCTTTTTTTGCAACACACTTTGCACCGAGCATTGCTTTTTAGGTTTGTGTAAAATATTAGATCCTTTTGTGCTGACTAGGTTTTTTTGCGGCCGTGATTTTGTTTTATGTGACACTACAGATGTAGATATGATCATTTTATATATTGTTTAAAGATTATTTTTTGCCCTTATATGGACAGTTAACAGTGGCGAGAGACACGAAAGATCTGGTGAGAGAGGTGGGATGACATGCGGCAAAGGTCCCAGGTCGGATTCTAACTCGCTTACATGGTATGCACCTTATTCTACTGAGCCACTAAGACACCCTGAACTATTGCTTCTAACTAACTTTAGTGAGCAAAACTATATTTGTCTTGAGGGTAGCTTGTTTTAATTCTACAACAACACGGGTAAAGTCGAGTTGTGAGGTGGTGGCATAGAGGGGGGTGGTTCCAGGACGCTGGAATACACCGTTGAGCCTTCTTGAGGTGTCCTGGGCCCAACTCAACGAAACATCAGTGAAGGAAGGTGCCGATTTGATAACCCCAATGACATGCCACGTACTGCTGTTGGCTAGGGTAGGTAACTGTCCTGTGTATTAATGAATGCAGCCTTTTTCCAATGTGAAGCAACTGGTAGCTTTTAAAACTCGACTTTAAGAGTAGCTTCACCAACACTGCTTGTTACAAACACATGGCAACCACAGACATACAAATCTTCCTACCGTTTTACATAAACAAATGTGTTCTCATAACGCCATGCATATCTTATGAAAAGTTACCCTTGATTCGTATGATACCTACACATGGCCAGCCACACAACTTATCACTACTAAAACTACTTCGGTTAAGATTAGGTAGTAGTAAAAGAACTAAGGTTAATGTTAGGCAAGTAAAGCAACTTTGGTTAAAAGTACACTCTACGCGCTATTAGATGGTACTGGTTTTGTCTACTCATCTGTGTCTCGGAGAAAAGCTGTTTTATGCTCCAAAAATCAGCCAGTGAAACTCAACAGGCTTTCTCTTCCTGAATTCTCGTCTCCGCCTCGAGGAGCGGTGAGCAGATGATAGCGTTAGTAGCAGAAATCACTACAGTTGTAATTTACCTGCTCTGTCCAGCTATGTTTCTCTGGTGGCTGAGTAACCACTCCATTCGGCCTCCATCAGTGCTATGTCTGGGAAATAAACTTAAAAAATATCATTTTAATTTTCTAATAATGAATGATGGTGGAGTGTTCCTTTATGGTTAGGTTTAAGGTTAGGCAACTAAAACAATTTGGTTATGGCTAGGGTAAGGTTTTGGTCATGGTTAAATAAGAAAAACCTGTATGAAAATTTTGCAGAAAATTTCTTTGTGTCAGTCAGGACCCAATCCCAGGTAGGCAGTTTAAAGGCAAGTGTAGACACCATTCATTGCGCTATTTCATTGTCAATCATTGACATCCACCTCTTGTTTCACTCAATTAATACATTATATGGAATTATGGTACCTTATTTGTAACTGGAACTACGGACTCGATATGAAAACAGACTCTTTCTCGATGACTGAAATATCACGTTGGCGATGGTGATTTCTGGCATCAAGGAATCAGCATCTAGTAAAAATGTCCAGTAGTTTAGAGAGGGCAGAGGGCTGTGCGTTAAGAGATTTAGAATAGCTTTGTTTTCTCATGAAGCTGTGGCTTGATGCACAATTGGTATTAGTCAAATTACAAAAGTCATTGGAATCTTTTCGATTTATGAGCTCACGCAATCAATAAACCTTTCCCTTAGAGCTTTTGTCTTGCACTTTCTCTCTCCATCCATTTCCTCTCTCTACTCCCTTCTCTTGTTTCTGCCCCTCCCTTTCCCATCGGATCCTGTCATTTTGCCCCTCCAACCTCTTCTCCTCCCTCCTTGTCCAGAGGTAGGTTTCAATGAGAGATATATTAATGTGGCAGTTTAATTAGCGAGAGCCCACATGGCTATTGATTATGCACTTGCCTGGGGTAAAGTTTGCCTTCTGCTCCCAGTCATGTATTGATCTCTGGGTGGGAAGGAGCGGCTCGACGGTCGCAGGGTTCGCATATCAAGTGGGCGAACCTCCATGCAAGCTCAGCCTCCTCATGATTCACAATGTCTTCATCTTAAAGCAATGATATCTCTTTTCGCCGTATTCACCCAAATCAGACATTTCTGTAAAAAGGATTATCACATAGTTTACACAACTTCTCTGGAATGATACTTACCTTGTTTTTTTTTTTAATGCAGCTTGAACTGGAGTTGAGAATTTACATTTTGCCTATTTTACCATCCAGCCGTGACTTCTCTTCAGGTTGGAAACTAGTTGTTAAACCAGGAAGTTTTAGTCCAACCCACAAATGCCATCTTGTTTTAGGGGCACATGCCACATTTTTTATGATGCCATTGTTTGGTGGAAAGAGGAGGCAGGCCTTTTACCATCGCAGCTGGACAGGGTTATTTCAATGTTTTACAGTTGTTGGATCCCATTGAGGTAACAAGCTAGTCAAGTTCTAGTTAATATGCTGACCATTCAGGATGACTGCTATCATTGCTGCAAGACAGGCAAACAAGGGAGATGGTTTTCCATCCCGGATTCTCAGTTCAGAGAATGCTCAAATTATAAAGGGTCTTTAGGGTGCAAGGGTGCTAGCTTTGGTAGATTAGTGTTACAGCTGAAGCATGCAATTTGCAATTGGTGATGAAGGGGGCTATTTGCTTTCAGAGGGCGTGTACCAAAACCTGATTTGTGCAGATTGCCCTCGCAATGCAATCTTAGTGAATCTTAACCTTAGCCTAACCATACATAGTTAGGGACAGAGATCAATAATTTGATTTTAGAGATTGGTTATTGTCAAGAGTATTTTTTCCCAAGATACATTTTTGATTACTTACATAGATTATTGATGGGATTAATTGTAAAATTAATAAATCATAGTGATAAATCATTATTCACGATTCAAATTATACTGTGTAAAGTGAAATTAATAGGTTTATAATCTATAACAGATTACATTCTGAAAGAAACGTTTTACACTCTGCAAGCACAATACCAACATTAAAAAATGATTCACATTTTAACGTGAAAAGCCATGTTTAAAGGAACGGGACCGCACGGAATTATAAGCTTGGGATGTGAAGGTTCCATATTCAAAGAACAGAATTAGAGAAAGTCTGTCCTTTCTTGGGAGCTCCCAGTAGATAGTGTAAAACTGTGGAATCTCCAGAATTGTCCTGAACCCGTTTTGTGGCTGTAGCCATTCTCAAAAATAAAATACAGCATTCATCAAAATCTTCCAATTGTAAAGGGCTCTGTTCTCCTTGGATGTTCAGGAAGAATGGTCCTACAAGCCCAATGGGATTTCCTATAGGATCTGTACTATAGACCCTCTTGACCAAGCATGTTTGAAGAGGTTTATTTGAACTCTGGAGAATTTACTCCTTTACTTTGGTTAATTTAGGCAGGTGATGCAATTCGAACTCTGCTGCACACGAAATAACTGCACCGAGGAAAGGTGGGTCTTGGTCCTCCAAGCAAACTGCAATGTGGTTTGTAGGAGTGAGAGCATAATTCAAACCATTCTACTGGAAATTACCCCAAAATGCAAAGTTCTATGGGTACAAGGAGATGGATGTTGACATCTGAAAGCCAGCAATTCTTTGTGCTTGGAAAGCCTAGCATAACAAAACGAACTGAGGGCAATGCTTAGCTAAGATTACAGGGACTGGAATCAGACTTGTTTTGACTCCCCCTTCTTCCAAAATGTCTAAACTCACAGGATGAAAGGTTACCAAAGCTCTGCCCAATAAACAGGCTTCATGTGAGTCTATCTGATGTTTCTGTTCAAGCCCTGGTTCGCGTGTAATTAAACCTACAGGAAATGCAACACAATTTACATTTACACTGTGGTTCGGGCCAAAGAAACAAACTATCTTTGATCGCACCCTAGTTATTCAATCTAGGCCTGAGGTTTACCGTTGGCAGGGTGAGTAGTTTCATGCCTTATAGGTGCTTTGGCCTAGTTGGAAACGCTTAGGTTATGAATCTTGTTTAACCCCAAGATGAGCTCAGCATTCCTATTGAGCTTTTAGTTGAGTGTTACACTACACTTCTAATGTTCACCGACTGATCCTGGCTGTGGGCTGGCACTGAAAAATGATCATGAAGTCAGGAAACAAATTAGGTTTTCTGGATCAGCGAGATGCTGTTGTTTTTATCTCATTTCATCTCCACGCAGTACAGATCCTCACAATAATATGACTGTTTAGATGGTACAGACATGGTCATGGCAACTCTATAAACCGTCAGTGAGAAATCACATCACTTTCTGGCATGTTGTCCCTTTTCATTATAGCTTACAGCGTGGTTTTGAAACCCAGCCAAACAGAGATGCGTGGTGGGGGGGGGATATTAAAATGGGCTTTATAACATTCCTGTCCATGGCTCACCCCCCACTCTAGCTTCAGGCTCTTTAGCCACAAATAACTCTGAAAGGTCAAGCTAACATGTTATTTACCTTGTGGGGACGGATAGTCTCCCTCCACGAGTCTGATTTCCACCAAGAGGGTCTTTTTGTCCTATTAGCAGCAGCATCCTCGACTCTCAGTTTCATTTACAGCATCTTGAATTCAAGTAATTGCCATCCTTACATGACAAATCTAGACTCGGTAATCAATTTTCTGCTTGTGAGTGAGGCAGGCTTGGATCGGCGAGGGTCGGGAGAGGGATAACCCCCCATCTCTGCGGCCATGGCTGACAGCTCTTTAGCCGCAAGCAGATCCAAAAGGTCAAGTTAACAGGCGTGAAATGCAATGTCCGCCTTCACACTCTGATGGGGGGCGGGGCAATCCAAGCCACTGAGCAAGATTGACCAAGCCCATTCAGGTATGATGGCTGACAGCTTTATTAAGTTTTTTAATTTTTGGCATTATTGCCATTATTTGACAGTCCACAGTAGAGAGAGAATTGAATAGAGAGGGGGTTTACATGTGACCCATGACAAGGTCCCAGGCTAGATCTGAACCCAGGACATGGTAATACATATGAAGGTATTCGCAAAAGCGAAAAACAATTTGAGCAAGAAAAATAAATTTGTATTTGCAAAGAACTATTTTCAGAAGTGTAACTCATGATTTGCAAGAGCGAAAAACAATTTGAGCAAGAAAAATACATTTGTATTCACAAAACTCTTTTTTCAGTTACGCTTTTACACTTACAAACGTCAATTCTGCGCGTGCCGACTTTTGTCACTATTCCAGCACGCAAAGCCTGCCAAAACTATTTGCAAGCGTGTGGGCAAGGATTTGCAAGGAGAGACAAGATTTGCAAGCAAAGGGAAGGCGGGACTAGATCAGAGAGCTACCTGATTGGTCAATGGAGGGATCACCATGCTCTCCACTGATTGGATACAGAATGTGCCACTTCACTGGCACCGTAACGGACACCCAGCATGGTATGTATGTGTTATTGTAATGTAATGTAATGTAACATGTTATTGTCAATTTAGATACGGTGGATTTTTTTTCCAATTTCATACTATGTTTGAGTAAAACTGATTAATTTCCTTGATATTATCCACCAGTATAATTTTATTCAATAAAGTATTTAACATTAACCAGTTACTTTTACTCAAGGCTAACTGGGTAGCTACTACTTGTAAGCACAGCTGGCAAAGAGCCATCATGTTAACAGGTCTCAGGACTACAGTGACCTTACAAAATACCTCCAAGCCTTAGCGTAATGGGGTAGCTAGCTACCATATTCAACAGATATACCAATCAGACTCGTATATTACACTGTAAGCTTCTTAGTAGAGTAGTTTTTCCATGTAAAGATTTTTGGGAGCTAGGCAAAGTACAATTTCACAAGTCAGACTGCATTTCCACAAGGGATAATTCATGCTCTCAGGGAGTTACTTCAGTTGTTTACTGATTTTAATAACAGTGGAAATCAAGTACACTGTGCTCTGAACTTTGAAGGGGGAAAGGTTGGAAGGCTCCTTGGCATGTCCCTGCCAGTGCCTTGTATTGCAAGAGCTTTCAGTGAGGGCAACATATAGCTGTGTGTCCGATGAGGAGTTGGACACTTTAGTGTCCCAAATAGAGTCAACAAATTCTCACGCTGGTGTAACGGATGTGGATAGGCTTGAAAAAGTCGACTCAAGAAGTTGCTTTCTCGGCTTTTAATTTCTGCAGAAGACAATATGAACCATTAATTGACTTCTGTACTTTTTCTTTTCTTTTTCCCTGCACATCCTCAACAATGCAAACTTACTGTCTGCAGATACAAATACATACAGACACATCAACTTGACACTGCAGCATGCATTCAGCTCAGTGTGCATTAATAACCTAGCTACCAAAACTGACAGGAAAACATTTCACCTAAATCATGAGAACAGAGAAAACAGTGACACCTGGTGGGCAAAGTAAAACGGCGCCGTGGGTGACTAAACAGAGACAACGAAAATATATCATTTAACAAAGAACGTAATAAAAAGGCAACAGTTTTTTTATGCAGCGTACACCTTTGAGCAGATTTGAACTTGCCTTGCAGACGGAAACTGGGAAGGAGAGGAAAACAAGGTCTGAGAAAATGGGGGAAAGGTGACACAAGCCGTACTCGCCAACTATCATGTTGGTCAATGTGTGATCTCTGGCGAATAAGATCGAGGAGCTATCAACGCTTACAAGGAGCCACTGGGCTCCGTCAGAGTGCATGTATAACTTGGTGCATGCCACCATCAAATCCTAGATTGGTAGCCAAAACAACTGTGCTGTAATTCCGGGATTTTTCTACCTGGCCTCTATGTCCACAAAATCGCTTTTCATACCTTTAAGTAGATCCCAAAAGTTTCGGAGTTGCTCTGGTCGATCGGCTCAACCGGCAGTCGCGTAACGGCACTCCAATGTAATCCAGCGGGCATGTCTGAGCATGTACAGGCGGTCAAAGTATGTCCACTAAAAGTGCTTGATTTTGCCACTGACAGGCTCAGATTGTTATTCGTGTGTCTGACAAGTGTCTGACTAGTACTGAAAGGATCGCTTCAGAAATAGACCGTTTTTAACCAGAAATAGACCTTAGACATGACATGCCCGGACATGCCCGCTGGATTACATTGGAGCCTTGAGCCGCGGTTACGCGACTGCCGGTTGAGCCGATCGACCGGAGCAACTCCGAAGGTTTAACTTTTCACTAATGGTGAGAAACAAAAAAGCATTTCAAGTTTGTGAAGAAGCCGGTGGAAGAGGCGGAAACTACGTCATCACGGCTTTATAATTTTCCTAACTCTGCAGAACGTACACCCGATGTTACCTACGTCTCCCCAAGTATTCCCTCCTCCAAATTCAGCAACTAGCCTGGACGTCTTCTTTATCTCTTTCAACGCATAAATGGGCTGCAAGCTGATCCTTCTCAATCTCCATTTCAGTACAATTAGGTAAAAAACGTCATGTTTGCCATTTGTTTCGAGCCACGTCATGTATTGTGCCACTGCTACGTCAGCCAGACAAGAAAATACAGGAAACAACAGTGTTTACTGTGAGCACTACAGAGATATTACGATTTTGTCAGTGTGCAGTGTGTACCTGTCTTAAATTTGAATTAATTTGACCTTAGTTATAGAGCTTATTAAGCAATAAGATATGAGAGGGAGTATAATAATAACCTATAGTCTATAGCAGCGTTGCATGCACTGTGGTTGCAGTTGTAGGGTGTAGTGTAGTACAGTGAGCAGTAATGCATGGGCCCAGTGTACTGTGAGGAGATCAGACTGAATGGAGTGATATTTATGAAATAATTTATGAGTATTGGAGGGCTGAAAAGTGACATGTGCCAGATCTGAAGAGTACAGGGTTGCACAGACATGTACAAACCACTTGGGTAATAATAAATATTAATTCTCAAGAAGTTTTGGAAAATCTGCTGCTCCCTACAGCAAAAAAACATGATTAGAGTGGGCAAGGAAACCTCTGTACAGCTACAGCCCATATGGAAAACAAGGTATGGGGTGGCTCTATGCATGCTGTGTAGCTGCTAGGCTGGAATCCAGTTGCCTGAGGCTGATCTGATCTAATTGGCAGCTGTCTGACATGTCAGCCGAGCTTGCGCTGCCATTTTGGGCCCTGATCAAAGGTGAACAATGGCTATTATGGTGGCTGGGGGGACGGAGGCAACCGGTGCTGGGATGAGGGTCCAAACCCAATCCATTAGGCCTCAGCACCGTCATTTGTGTTTGTGTGTGTGTGTGTGTGTATGTGTGTGAGAGAGAGAGAGTGTGCTCTCTCCAGTGCCACTCTGTCATCAGCCCTATGCCAACTGACGGCATGTCACTTTTACCAGCTTGTTATCACTGAGGTTGTGACATCATTAGGGATGGGGTAGTGCACATGCACGTGTGCACACACATTCCCTCCAGTGTTGGGCATATTGGTGGCACAATGCTGCTGGCCAGGTTCATTGTTACTCATTCATTGTTACTAACAGGGAATTCACTTTTAATGCACCACTGTTGGGACACTGCAGATATGAATGCCATTAAAACCACACGGACACCTGATGAAGAAATCTCTGTTGTGGCCCAATGAAATGGAACAAATGTGAATTTGAATTGTTATGATTTGATATGTTTTTTTTCTGCTTAAAATGTGAAGCAGAAAGCATATAAGATAATATAAATGATCTTCCATACAACCCCAAACCTCAATCAATTTCCAAACGCTGTTAAAAAGTATTTAAATTATACCTCAGCGAGATTTTGGCAATATTTTCAGATGCAAGCAGAAAATCTGCAGTATTTTGTAACAGGTCTCTGATACATCACATTCTGACACAACTGACTCACTAAATCTGTCCTGCAGGTTACCGGACACTGAGCTACATTTCCAGAAATTGTAGTGCAGTGTGCCAGGTCACCATCCCTTTCATCCCACCACACAGAGATTAACTTCATCCCCACTGTGTCAGATAATTATTTATTTATTATTTTATTTTCTCTTGTAGTTTGACAGTTCTCGGAGTTCCTCTTTTTTCCCCCCCAAAGATGAACTGATGGGGCGGCAGGTTGGCCTAGCGGTTAGTGAGGCAGACCCATCACCGGATGGTCTTTGGTTCGATACCCGGCACCACCAGGAGGGTGTATTCCAGCTGTGGGCTGGTGATTGAAAAACTGACTGGTGTCACAGCTACAGTGCCTACCAACACTGCCGTGCCCTTGAGCAAGGCACTTAACCCCAACTGCTGCAGACGTGCCGTTCAATGGCTGCCCTCTGACCTGAAATATGCATATGCATGTACATGTGTGTAGGGTGATATGCTGTCTGCATATCTAGTCAGAGGTGTGCAGAAAAGAATTTCACTGCATGTATGTGTATGTGACAAATAAAGTAATTTGTTCATGATGTCAGAGGGAGTTCATATAAGGTAGTTTCCCCTACCTATTCCACTGCTTCTTTGGGTTAAGGCAACTTGGCTGATCTGCCAATCAGGAAGACTGTTTAGAAGACAAAAGACAAGACAAAAAAAACACACATGAAAAATTATTTTTTTCCGTTGTTTTCAGACATTTCATGTGAAAAAACAGTGTTTAACAAGTGTTTTTTTGGTAAGAGATGCTGACAGTTGCAGACAAAGCAAGAGGACAAAAAAGCCAACAGAAAGTCATGAAGAAAGAGACAGAGAGAGACAGACAGACAGAAAGAGTGAGAGAGAGTGTGTTAGGGCTCATTAGAACGAAGCTAAAACGTGAAACGCAGTCTGGAAGAGCGGGAGGAGGAAGGAGAGGAAGGGAAACGATGAGCAAATGAAGGCCGGGGCTAATTAAAAAAAAGGCTTAAATTAATTGAGTTTCTGTTTTTAACCGCCATGCGAATCTGCCCCCCCACCCATCCCACTCAACTGAATAAGATGCGGAGAGCAAATCAAAGGATGAGAAAAGGCTGATTAAGAGCTTAGAGAGAAACTAGGAGGGGAAGATGAGAGAGATGCCAAGGAGGCAGAGGGAGAGACGGAGACAGAAGGAGGAAGAGATTTCATATTACAAGTACAATGGAGCTGCTGGAGGATGCATTCAGCTTAATGGTTGTTAGGAAAATGATAGTTCTGGCTTCGTGACCTACAACTATAGCAGCTTGTCTGGGCTTCACATGCCAAAGAGTTGTTTGGATGTTAATGGAAAATAGTGGTGGAGATTATAAAAGGTCGGTTTGAGAAGCATGCACTTCCATCATACTCCTTTCCTCAAATTATGCAAAAAAACAGAAATCCATAAACGTGACCAAGAGATAGCTAGCATGACCTTAACTATGGTTGTTACAGCATGTCTTTGCAGCAGATGAGCTACATTTAATCTTGCTTTGTTGTGCTGTGAGTCTTTAAAACCTACGGTAGATGCTGCCCCGCTTCTGAACAGCCAAACTACTTATACAAATGTATTCATGTCTTTTCTCCATTGGAAGCAAAGTAATACAGAGACATTTATGTAAAGCGCCATTAAATCTGCATGCCACCCAATCGCAAATTCAGATTCCCAGGAATATGCATTTTTCTTTCATTTATTTCTGTTCCTTCAAAACTATTTCCTCTCCATTTTCTCATGGCCTGAACTGATTTTCCCATAATCTGATTTCTGTGCATATTGACGAACAGATCACAACTGGTCTTACAATGTGTTTCAGTGATCAAACTCTGTTGCTTTGCTGAGATGACTAGAGCATTTACATTTATTTCATATCATTTTATTGGCAATAGTTGTCTTTATTTGTCTTTATTACAATTCCCCTATTCTGACTGCATACTTTCAACTTGATGTTAGCTTACCTGGTCAGAATACATATTGGCTGTTATTGGCTCTTATTCTTCTTCTTGCTATTCAAAATAAATGGAGTGCTGCCAGGGAGTGGAAGGGGGGACAACAGTAGCTACATCCTCTGTTGCGGTTTATAGCAAATGTGGTCTTAATTTTCAGAAACTCACAAGGGGCTCATGAGTTAGCATACACATATACATATACATATGTATATGTGCATATACATACAAACATGCACACTAAATTAGTGCTCACTGCCTCCACCCCCTACCACACCCCACACTGCCTTCTCAGGAGACCCTCTTAAGTAGGCGTCCTGCCTAGTTATGCATGGCGTCTGTGATGTCTGTGACACTGTAATATATTTGTCTGTCACTCTGTTGCTTTCCCCCTGAGTGGCTTGATGAATGTACTGAGCACAATAATCCCTCACACACCCCCGAAGCCACCAGAATGAGAAGCAGAAAGAGAGGGAGAGAGTTCTTTTACTTCTATCCTTATGAGCTCTGAATGTCCTCACAAGCATAGAAAGATGCGGAAAATGTTTCGCAAAGTAACTTAGGTTTAGGGTTAAGATTAGAATTAAGATCAGGTTTGGGTTAGGGTGACGGTTGAGGTTAGGTAAGGGTTACAGTGAGAGGTTAGAGAATGGATGTAGTCAAGGGACGTCCATCACAAGTACTGTAAGACGAACCTGTGTGTGTTGGTGGAGGGCATAAACCAAAGGCTCGAAACAAATAATCAAGAGTCTTCGTGGAATTATCATTATCACAGAGCAGATGTCCGAGATGTCTGAGTGGTTCACATCCGATGAACGAGAGAGAGACTACTTCCGCGTACCCGCCGGATCAAGGACCCTTATTGGTTGTGAGAAAGGTCAATGTAAGGCCAATCTATTCTGCACACATTGACAACAGTTTTTGTTGTTTAAGATGTTATTTAATAAATTAACTGGTAATTGGGTAAACAATAAGCCATTTAACATTTAACATTGCTCAACAAAACTGTCTCTATTCGAAAAAGAAAGTCAATAGCACACTAAATAAAATGAAATGAATAACAATACTCTGTATAGTAAATACTATAAATATTATTATTGTCATTAACCTGCGGGTTAGTTGGTGTTTTACAGTTGTGGTATATGTTATTTGCACGTCTGGTTTGACAGGGGTGGCGCTCATATAATTCCATTACCTGTTGAGCTCAGTTAGTAGAACATCAGACTCTCATGCTGAGAATTGTAGGTTCAATCCTCACATGGTATGGTATGTTTTGGTTGGTGAATCATAAGGAATCAATTCAGAATCGATTCACTTCGATCGGAATCGAGATAGTTAAAAGAGTCAGTCTTCCCATCACTACACAAAACTACTGACATTAATGATGAAAATATACAGCACTCTGACGGCCTTTTGATAATGAGGCTTCGAGCTGAAAGAGCCAGTCTCCTCTCGATGAGTTTAAAGTGATAATGAAGGATCTTGTGGATAGACTCAATAAGGAGCTGCCTTCGCTTTGTTGAAACAGGTTTTGACCCCGCGAACCTATCGGTTTGATATTCGTCAAAAAGTCTCATAAGGGCCCTGTCACACTATTGCGTATGAGAGAAACGTAAAAAGCCCTTGAAAATACCGTATTGAACCTATGAGTAGCGTATTGCCAGCGTATGTCCAGTGTATGGCCAACGTAGTATGCGTATGGATAGCGAATGAATAGCGTATGAACTGCGCATGTCCAGTGTACCGCTATCACGTGACATGGTGAACTGCCAAATCGATCAGATCATACTGGTGTTGGAGAAGAGCTGCTACTACTACAGGCCCTATCACACTATTGCGTATCGTACTAGCGTATGCCAGCGTATGAAAAAAAACACTCATACGCTGGCATAAGCTAAAGACGCTGAACATTTTTGAGCATGCTGAAAAATTTTGAGCGTATGCCAGCGTATGGTTTATACGCAACGCATACACTAGGTATACGCTGAATACGCTCGAGTTACGCTAGAGGTACGTTACTCATAGGTGGAGTACGCTGGTCATACGCTGGCATGAAGGTGTACCGTACAGCTAGCGTATTGATACCGTACAGCAGGCGTATGCCTGACGATTGAGTAACGTATTTAACGTACAACTAGCGTATGATTGGTGTATTTATCACGTGACAAAGTGTCACGTGATAGCGGTACGCTGGACATGCGCAGTTCATACGCTACTCATTCACTAGCCATACTTATACTACGCTGGACATACGCTGGACATACGCTGGCAATACGCTACTCATACGCTACGCATAGGTTCAATACGGTAAGTATAAGAAAAACTCTGTATTTTCAAGGGCTTTTTGTGCGTATGAAATGAATTTTCATACGCAACTAATACGTTTCTGTCATACGCAATAGTGTGACAGGGCCCCCAGCGTATGTCAGCGTATGACCAGCGTATTCCACCTATGAGTAACGTACCTCTAGCGTAACTCGAGCGTATCTCGAGCATATTCAGCGTATACATAGCGTATGCTTTGCGTATAAACCATATGCTGGCATACGCTCAACATTTTTAAGCATGCTTAAAAATGTTCAGCGTGTTCAGCGGATGCCAGTGTATGCCAGCGTATGCGACCGTGCTTGAAACGTATAAAACCTATGCCTAACGTACCCCTAGCGTATGTCAGCGTATACCAGTGTATGAGTGTTTTTTTTCATACGCTGGCATACGCTAGTCCGATACGCAATAGTGTGACAGGGCCTTAAGGAGGTAAAAGCAAATGTCATATGACTCAGAAATGAAATGTTGAGTCACCACATAGTTAAAACATATTGCACTAATAAACATGGAGTGAGTTGTATCTGTAACCCACTATGTAAATTTGGGTATTTATGGCACATTTGTGAATATGTGCATAATTAAATATGTGAATAATTTTATATACTATGAGTTGAACAGAAACACTACTATTTTAATATTTTCACACAAACATGTCCATTTGCGTATCTTCATATTCACATTCCTTATAAACTTATTTGTGATTTGTTTGCAGTTTTGAATATAAATATATTTGTGAATCTCCATCTACTTGTCGGGATACTTAACACCTTTTAACTCTTCACGCCTTTAAAGTTGGCAAGAAATCCACGAAAGATGCTTTACTTTAGCCGGCATAAGTAAAAATATAAGGCTAACTATAGACTTAGGCTGAATCCCATTTCTCATTTTCACCCCTACGGCTTTGGCTTGGCCCTTCGGCTTGGCCGTCGGAACAGAGTCACGAGGGGTAGTGGTAGAAATCTCTCCCTAAGAATTGGGACAACCCTTCAAGACCCTGATACGTCATCGATGACGTTTACATAAACAGACGGGACAGTTTGTTATCGGAGATTACTATGGCAATAATGGTATTATCACAGTGACATTTGCCGTTCATCTGATGGAGATAGAAAAGCATGGACGCTCGCGATTCGTTCACAATTTATACTTTTCACGCTACTAATCGATCAAACAAGTCATCAAATAAAAAAGACCACTGCTTCATTACCAGACCACTTCTTGACAGAATAGCGTTAGCGGTGCTCTGTAGTCTGCACTGATATTAGAGGAGCCGTAACAAGTGCAGCAACTTCGCTGCTGGACTTCAGTTATATTTCGGGCGTCATATGCCATCAAAGGGGGAAAATGCGACATGTAAATATGTCAAAATGCGGGACTGTCATACACAAATCAGCCTAAAAACAATGTTGTAACGTAACTAACTAGCGAAGTAGAGACATCAGCATATTAGCGATTTTTTGTTATGCTTGTTATAAAGAAAAGGTCTATAATACATTGAAACAACATTAAACTAAGATAATACCACGGTTAGAATATTTTTTAAATCTTTATTAACGAAGAAAATACTACATTTGTGGTTCACTTTGGATGGTAGTGTAGCGTTTCCCATGATCTTCCAGTTGATTCGCAGGTCATTCTGGGAGATTTCTCCTAGCCCTCGGTTTGTAGTGTGCCCCTGAAAAATCTCCGTTTGGAGGGCCATGTAGCCCTCGCACTTGGCCCTACCCCTCGATCACAAGAGAATTGGGACACCCCTACCCCTTCACGTGAACGCGCAAAACGGAGGGGTAGGGCCAAGGGGTGAATTGGGATTCGGCCTTAATCTAATTTCTTTTTATTTAATAATCAAATCCAATTTTAGCCTAAACGTTCACAGGAAAATTATGGTATGCCCTCAAAAACACCAGTAATACTATAAAAGGATTCATTCAAGTTGCCCCACGAATGGTTCTATGTTTTAATGAAGGAGGGGTCAGAGTGTGACATGACTGAAAAGAGTACAATTATAAAGAAAAGTATTTTATATTTTGAGGTAATTGTAAGTTAACCTCATCATCTTCATCCGCACCTTTTGCTTCAATTCCTGGAGGAACAAAGCGGAACAACAGCGGTCTACAGTGTTGTTGAAGGTTGGTATGGTATCTTCAATGGAGACAGCATGCACTGCTGGAGAATTGTGAAAGAACTGGCAGCTGATGGCAGATGAAGGATTTAGGCTTATGTATCATAAGGGCTGCAAAAGTCATCTAATGCGGTGGGCAAGTGACCTTTGTAAACAACAGTACATTACTAGAGATAAACGGCATGTATAGTATTGGTAAAGTACATCTTAAGCATTCTGCAAAAGTAATTCCAGGTAGATGGACGATGGAAAATGGACTTGCTATACGGAAGTTAATAATTTGCTATGTATGACACTGATAATGATGATACTTTTGTCTCAGTCTCAGCTGATGCACTTGAGAGTGAACTCCCCATTCAAAGACAACTATGAACAAATCAGGGCAAAAAAGAATATTCTATATAATTTAAGAATATTAAGTTTTTATTATTACAGATTATTATTATGATTATTACAGAGAAACTATTCTATACAAACTGTTTTATAATTTCCTCCCAACTATTCCAATATGGTCAGACCCCAAAAACAAACCGTAATACAAAAAGCACAGCTATTAGCTAGGTGGCGTTCAAAAAACACAAGCTAAAGTATGAGAAACACCAATTTGAGTGTACAATACTTTTAACACCGTTGTTAGTTACAGACCTTTATGAGAATGGCATTTAAAAAATGCCCAAAAAATATTATGACACAAAACAATAATCTTTCTTAGTGAGTTCTTTCTTATTGGGTTTGATGAATAAATACAAAGGAATTAGGTTAAATCGACTCTAGATTTACTAGATTTGCACATCCAACCCTCGCTGCAATGCGTTTTCACCATGTAGTGGCTGACATACTTCTTTTTGCTTCCTGTTTGAGCTCCATAAATTTAGATTGTATTTTGATTCTATACATTTACCTTGCTCCTTTCTTTTATGTGATTTTGACAGACTTCGTACGTTGTTATATGTTGGTGGTCTGCAACTTCCGTCCAGGCCCCCCTTGAAAATGAGATGCTTAATCTCAATGGGGCCTAAACTGGTTAAATAAAGTTTGAATAGAAAATCCTTCTCTCACTACACAATTTAAAGCTGCACTAGGCATTTTCTTGCACATTGGCATGCCCAAATGGCAGTGAGGCAAAAGATCTAATGCTTGTGAGTGTTCGTTCTGGCTTTTGCTCTTAAGTTTCTTAAGTTTGTGAGTTCCTGTTGGCGGAGAAGTGTTCATACCAGACACCAGAATTTAAATCTCTGATGTCTCAATTAGTGTGGATGGACTTCTTTTTTCTGTTCCAACCCCACTTTGTGATTCAGGCTAATAAAATGGCTGGATGTTTACTTAAAAATCGAGAGAGGCATGTTTCAGACAAACAGTGGAAATGTTTTCCTTTGAAGTATCTTGACACCCTGTGCTTTTCTTTTAAAAGGTGCTCATAGAACATGCATTTTCCCGTTTTGATTTACTTCCTGCGGATGCTGAAGTGTCCAACACTAGAACAGGTAGATAGGGTGAATTTACGGCATCTCATTTAGGGGGAATGGGACACTATTCTCTGTTGCAGCCTACTTAATGATTTAGGCTCATAAAACGTCTGGACTTTTACATAAAACTCTGGCCACGTGCGGGTTTTAAAAGGCACTTCAGTATGGCTTCTCTACTTTCCATACTCCTCCTCTAATCCAGCCACTGAGAGCTCATTTCCAGCACTGCGCTACCTTGCTAACTTCCGCCTGTATGTTCTCATTTATTTGCCCCTTCTCTCCATCCGTCTCTGTCGGTATCCGTGGTTACCTGTCGGTCTCGGGGGGGCTGGGGGTGCAGGCGGAGTAAACAGCGTGTCCCCCGGCAACCCATTAGCCAACCAACCCCCCCATCCCCACCCCCCTTGCCTTTATTTAGGTTCATATTAATTAGTGGGTGAGTGCAGAGAGAAAAAGCACAACTAACCTCCTTTTCTCATCCCTCCTCAAGTTGTTCCTATCCCATAAGCCATCTATATGTCTTCCTGCCTTCTGTTGGCCAGAGTTGGTTTCATTACTCTACTTACTTTTTTCTAATCACTTGCTGATTTTGATTCAGTGAAACCAGTGATATAGTGGTATATGGGTTTTACCCTCCACTAGGCCTACATCCCTGAGTAAATCATAAGGCATGTTATCATTTAGGCTTAAGTCACAAAGAGAATATGATACCATCTTGCAACCAAATTTTGATCAATCTGATTTAATATATATTTTAATTATTTTTAAAAATTGCAAAAAATGTACTTTACTGGGAAAAAATATATAAATACATGTTTAAAAATATTCTTTGGGGGGGGGGGTATTAATAGGTGAACGCATTCCATCTTTATTTCACATTTTCCACCATGTTTCCATAGTGACACATTTTGGGAGAAGAAAGAATTCCCGAAAAATTCCATAATTCTACAGAATATGGAATTTGACTGTAGTTTTAGTCGATGTGTCCATGGTGTAATATGTGTGGTCAAAGTTTAGGGAAAATATAATACAACTTTTTCCACCACCAATATGAACCATTTTTGTAGAATCACCCATATATATATATATGTGTGTGTGCGTGTGTGTGTGTACAGATTTTCTTTTCTCGGGTTGAATTTAAGATTAGGCTTAGGTGAGGGTTAGTTTTGGATTAGGACCTAGATTTAGGTTTAAATTTAGAATCATGATTAGGTTTAGGATTACGGTTAAGGGTTGAGGTTAGAATTAGGATTAGGTTTAGATTGGGGGTTAAGGTTAAGGTTATTTCAAAATTAGCATTTAGAGAGGGATTGAAAGAAAGCAAAAAGAGAAACCAGAGAGAGGCGAAACAGGTGGAGATCGAGACGGAGCAATTGGGATGGAGAGAGGGAGCGGCAGTAGAAAGGCAGGCTGGCTGCTGTAGCTGCTGTTTCATTAACCACCAGTCGACAGCACATACATCAAGCTCCCACTATGCTTAGGGAGCGCCGCCGTAACCTGCCGAGATTCACCCGCAAGAACACCAGTCAGTGATGGATTGTGGGACATGCACCAAGAGCACGCTCACACACACATATAGACACACACATACACACACACAAACACCCTTAGCAATTCACCCAAGCTGAATTCCATTGTCTATGATCAAATCTGGAGGACCCTAAAAATACCCAGTTGCACAGACTACATTTTTTTATTCTCCACAATTTCAAAATACTCGCTTTTTGCTCTGAAATACATTTTTGAACATTCTGCTGCAGTTTACTGATTTATGTTGTATTGAGTGTACTGCTGCTCATAAATTACATAAATACATCAAAGAAGAACAGGATATTAATAAGAATAGAGCAAATGGGGGTTATATTATATAAATATACTCGAGCAATTCCAACAATCAGACATACCAATAATGGATGAATGAAAATGTAAAACAAAATAATAAATATATAAAAATAGAAGTCTGGATTCCAGCATTACCAGGATGTAAAATATCAGCAGTAGTAAAAGTAGCTGCAGATATGACTGAGACAGAAAGATATTTGCGCATTATGAAAAGATGGAGAATTATACAAATTTAAAATGTAAAATATGCAAAATATATCAATAAAATATAACTGAGCTGGCTATGAGAGTATGAAAGAGACTGAAAAAATTGGACGTATATATGTTACAGGAAATGTGCAAAATGGTAAATGTGCAAATGTGTACATTGTACTAGTGTAGCATTTTCCATATTTTCCAAAACATGCATAACAGCAGCAAATGTATATCTACTGTGCATAATAGGTGTGCTTGACTTATGTTGCACATCAGATACATCTCACTTTTTCACATGTTCCAAAATGCACTTAACACCCGTTTCATCAAAGTCTGGCTTATATTTCTGTGTAAATATCATCCATATGGTCCTTCCACATCCTGCCTATGTGAGTGCATAGAAGCTGGGTAGGGCGGGGCTACTCTTGGACAGCGAGGGCTCTGTCTGCATGGTAATTGGTTAGGTAGGCGGCCGTAATGTTTTAATGCATAAATATATCAGGCATTGAAATGACAATTTAATGGTGTGTGGAATTAGAGAAGGAAGCGCTCCTTCTCTCACCCGCTCGCACTGTTTTTTTATGCTCTCTCACTTTGATACCCATTCACCTCCTCTCTCTCTGTCACCTGCTTTCACACTCTCTCTCACTTTCTTTTCTTTTTTTATATAATTCTCCACCTTTTTCATAATGCTCAAATCTCACATTGTCTTTATGTCTCAGTAGGTTCTACTGCCACTGATACTACTGCTGCTATTTTGCACATCCTGTTAATGCCTTTTTATGGACATGTAATTCATGCATGTCTGCTTAATGTGTCTGGAATTATCAGTTTTGTATGTTTACATAACCCCCATTTGCTCAATTCTTATTTATATCCCATTCTTATTTATTACAGGAGGGTTTTTTGTCTGGTCAATATTCATCTTTGTTACACACACACACATATATATACCGATCAGCCATAACATTAAAACCACCTGCCTAATATTGTGTAGGTCCCCCTTGTGCCGCCAAAACAGCTCTGACCCATCGAGGCATGGACTCCACAAGACCTCTGAAGCAGTGGCGGCTCGTCCATAGGGGCGCTAGGGGCGGCGCCCCACTTGATTTGATGGAGAAAAAAAAAAAAAAATATATATATATATATATATATATATTTTTTTTTTTATCTGACCACATTTCATAGATTGTATTTATAATTCATGTGTTCTAGTCAATACGTGTATGTTGAATCATTGGCTTTGGTTGGTTTGCGGACTTCATCACCGTCTCTGTTGCTCTGGGGCGCCGAGTTGTACGCCCCTCACACACACATTGACATGCATTGTCACCTAGCGGTTGTTGGAAGGACTGCACTTTAGCTTGAGGTCTATGATAGCATTTGGGGCGCTGGACGGAACGCCCCGGCCATTCTCATTTAACCCCATTCAAACGAACATTGTAGTCATGGTCAGTAGATGGCACAAGAGAGCACAGAGACATGTTGAGTCATATTTGATTGATTGCGCTCCGGCACCAAAAAAAATAGCACTACAACTGTAGCAGTTAAAAGACCAAAGCCCTGTTGTTTGTGCACTCGAATGGGCTACTGCTTTTTCAGAGCGCATTATGAAAACAGAAGTAAGCATAGTCTTAATTAATTGAACAAATATATATATATTTGTATACTAAAATAAAGAAAAGCATTATAAAAACAGGAATAACTGGTTATATGCAAAAAGTATGACTTGATTTAACTTCGTCTCTGTTCCCTTTTTCATAATGGTCTATATTAAAATAAAATATGTATTAAAATAATTAATAACACGAGTAAAACTATTAGTAGGTTGAAAAACATTCATATGTGGTGATATGATGCAGATATTGTGCATAGACAATGTATTTCTATGAGGTGTGTGCGCGGACACATGCGGGCTCCACGTCCGCGAGCCGTCCGCCCGCCTGCCGTGCGCCCGCGGCCGGTGGGATCCGCGGCATACGTTAACATGGGAGCGGAAGTGAAGCGCAGCAGCGCGCGTGTGCGTGGGTACGGGGCGTCACTCACGTCACAGGCCAAGTCAACACCTTGAACTCTTTGTCATGTTCCTCAAACCATTCCTGAACAATTTTTGCAGTGTGGCAGGGTGCATTATCCTGCTGAAAGAGGCCACTGCCATCAGGTCTTGGTCTGCAACAATGTTTAGGTAGGTGGTACGTGTCAAAGTAATCCACATGAATGCCAGGACCCAAGGTTTCCCAGCAGAACATTGCCCAGAGCATCACACTGCCTCCGCCGGCTTGCCTTCTTCCCATAGTGCATCCTGGTGCCATCTCTTCCCCAGGTAAACAACGCACACGCACCCGGCCGTCCACATGATGTAAAAGAAAACGTGATTCATCAGACCAGGCCACCTTCTTCCATTGCTCCATGGTCCAGTTCTGATGCTCACATGCCCATTGTAGGCGCTTTCGGCGATGGACAGGGGTCAGCATGGGCACTCTGACCGGTCTGTGGCTACGCAGCAAGCTGCGATGCACTGTGTGTTCTGACACCTTTCTATCATAGCCAGCATAAACTTTTTCAGCAATTTGTGCTACAGTAGCTGTTCTGTGGGATCGAACCAGATGGGCTAGCCTTCGCTCCCCACATGCATGAATGAGCCTTGGGCGCCCATGACCCTGTCATGAACCGGTTCACCGGTTGTCCTTCCTTGGACCACTTTTGGTAGGTATGAACCACTGCATGCATACTGGGAACACCCTGCAAGACCTGCCATTTTGGAGATGCTCTGACCCAGTCGTCTAGCCATCACAATTTGCCCCTTGTCAAAGTCAGATCCAGAAACAGAAGTCCCACTCTGAAATCTGAAAGATGAGGTGAGTTGTTGCAGGAAGAGGTTAAACAAAGGTTTCTGATTTCTGACAAAAGCTATTGTGCAAGAAAGTGATGGTTGACCAGATAATATGGTTATCTAGCAAACAAACTGGCATTATCAAAAGACAAAATCAGAACAGATATATTAGTGATATTGCATCACCTGAAAGCCATCTAATGGATTTCTGTTGAATGATTAACATTGTAGGTCAACATTTAGTGTAGTTTTTAACTGCTGTGATGCTTTGTAAAATACCAGCTTTCTACTGGTGAATATTGACAGGGTGTTAATGCACTCACAGAAAATATACACACATACTGTACACAGGTAAGCGCACGCACACACGCACACACACACACACACACACACAGTTGGGTTTCTGGAATAATTTCTGTCTTGCTACCTGTCATGTTCTGACTATGCACTGTGGTTTGTTTGACAAGTTTCCTTTTCTCCCATATTCATTTTTCTCCCACTCATGCACAACTAATTGCTTGTTGTAAAGCGTCACTCAGTCTGATGAAGGGTGTGTGTGTGTGTGTGTGTACAGTAGCTCAGCATTTCCTTGTCTTCTTTAGTTTGCCCATGCATCTGTGTTCATTCTTCCTATAAAACACACAACCCTGTGTGTGTGTGTGTGTGTACATATGTTTATGTAAGTTTGTGATATCGTGTGTGACAGAAATTGAGAATGTGGATGTATATGTATATGTGTGTACATATGTCTGTGTGTATGTGTTTGTGTTGAAGTCTGATGCTACTGAGAACTAATACTAAAAATGTATCCTCATTTCCATATCTTTGCTGCATCTAGTTGTGTCTGTGTGTGTGTGAAGCCACTCTCTCTCTCTCTCTCTCACCATGAGGCCCCAGTAGCCCTCAGGTCCCTCAGTAGTTGGTCATTGATCAAGGTGTCTTTCTCCGTTACATTTAACATGAACGCTATTCACATGTTGGAGGCCCCCTACGGCCATTAAAAAACAATCACAACAAAGCTGTACGACTCCTATTGATCCTCAATCTGCTGTTCTTCGGAGAGAGAGCGCTACTGTATCTCTAAGTACAGATTCCAATATGTTTCAATTTACATGCTCATTGTCACTTATTCTGCACATGGGTTTCCTCCATCTAATAATGCACATCTCTGCAAATCTCTGCATGGAGCTGTAAAATGAGGGCCCCGTTAACCTGTTAGCTAATTCGCTGTGTGTGTGGTGGTCCTATGATCTTCAATGGAGTTTCAATTGACATGAGGGGGAGTAGATAATGACAAGAAGAATTATTTCATTTTTAATGTTTAATGTTTTAATGAGTGTAATTGTCAGTTGAGTTGAGCATGTCTATAGTACTTAATTACAGATAATAATTACAGATTTTTCTACCTGTGCCTGCTGCCCGTTGGCATTGTGGGTAACATGGATTTCAAGGCCGCCACAATCAGCTCTTTACCATCGAGTAATGCGCGTCACAGCACTAGGTATTTACATTATCTGTACATAACTTAACTTTTTTTCATCAACCACTTCATAGAGCATAAAACTTAATTTCACCTATTTTACTGACCTATTTTCAGGTAGGTAGGTATTTTATTGATTCCTGGGGGGAAATGTATTTGTTACAGCAGCCAGACAAGTTTTATCCTCTATGAAGTGGTTGAAAAATATGAGTTATGTCCACTTGAATACCTTGATAAGTTATGTACAGATAATGTAAATCCCTTGCTGTGACATCAAGTCACATGAATCATTGAAAGAATTCATTCTTGCTCTGACTGAAGCACCCAAACGCGGGTTACTCGATGGGAAAGAGCTGATTGGCTGGCTTGAAATCCATGTTACCCACAATGCCAATGGGCAGCAGGCACAGGTAGAAAAAGTAAGTCAGTAATTTCTTAAAAAGTAAAGCAGTTTGAAAAGTAAAAACATTCTTTTGTTTGTTATTACTATTGTTAATAACCATTGTAATACAGATGACACCTGAGCACCATGGACAAAACTGTCGTATTGAAAATGCTCTTTAAATTAAGGCTAGTCACCATTTCTTTTTAAGAGGGAAAGTACATGGTGCTTGTGCAAAGCTGATGTGTTTGATTATAATGTATTGCTCTTTAATTACCACTACATTCCTTTTGTTTTATTATACAGGCCAGAGGATAATCCACCAAAAAAACAATTTTTTTTCTTTTATTTATTTATTTTAATTTATGTAGCCTAGTTAAGAGAGAGAACGGTAAATACACTTGAAATATTTTTTTTTACATCGGATAGCTTAGTGGCGTTATTGTCATGACAACAGAGCCAGAAATAAAGTTATAGTTCAAGGTAAATCAAGTCTTTCTACCAGTCAGACTCACCACAGGTCGCAACACTATATATAGCCTTTAACGTTCACCCAAAGTAACAGATTAAGTAGCCTTAATCAAATAAATATGTTGATAAATATATAAATTACATACATAAATTAATTCAGGCTTTAGGCTATTTGTTTATTTATTTAGTTTAGCTCTCCTTAAATTGACCGCTGCTACAAAACGCGCAACTTTTATTTTGAAGGCGAGCTGTCTCTGGTTGTGGCTCTCGACTTCCTTGTTCAATTTTCATTGTAGAAGTTGGATAAAGGAACAAGGTGATGCTTTGGTGCGCTGAATTGCATTGCACGTCTTCATTCAATGCGACAATAACACAGGCAAAGCGTTAACAGCGTTTAGGCAGCATCAGCTATCGAAGAACGAGCTCACACGCGTCAACATACATTTGCATTAGCACAAGTCGGACAATGAAATTAGGCAATACCCCCTGAACTGGCATTCCCCATTACACAACTTGAACAACTGCAGATGAATTATACTTCATACACGGACCCCAGTTTCGCCTCATTAAAGTTTAATCTAACTTCCACCTTTCCATCCATCCCTGCTCATTCTCTTCCTCAGATTTCAGGAGGTTATATGTAGACATTTTTCAAACTCACTGTTAAGAGAAAATGCTTGAGATTGAATCTTAAGCAAATCAGATGCTACTCAAGTGAATTTTGTTCAAACTTCTGAACATCTGGAGCAAAACCAGCAATGTTGTCTACCCTTGAATGCAAGGAGCTACCGGCTTTTTATTTTTAGACCAATAATGGGTGTGATCCAAGTGGTTTTCATACATTCTCAATATTACAGAGCCAAGGTACACAATGGCAGGTCTTTGAGCGGTTTTGTATGCATAAATCATTTCTTGACTCAATGTATAAGGCAGTAAATTAGATCACTATTATCAAAACCAGACTTTTACCAGTAGGCCAAGATTTGCCCTGGCGTTTTCCTGGGTACTTCATTATGTGATAACTCAGAGGTGACCTACACTGTGACCGTCGTTAATCACGAAAGACACCAACAGAAATGACCTGGGGTCAGATTTGTCATTCATGTCATGACAGGTTAGATGATTATAAATCCTTCCTCAATCTAAATTATTTGCAGAAAGTATTTCCCAGATAACTGGCAGGCAGTAAAGTGCATACCAGCAAATACAATTAGAAAAACAAAAGAAAGAATCTAACTAAGATAACTAAGCTACCTAGCTTAACTAGCTTAGCACTAGTTCCATGCTTGCTAGCTGTGAGCATCTTGGCTAACAAGCCGTCTGGATGAGTACATACCAAGTCAACCAACAATGGTGACCAGGTACAGCTGCTGCTAACCAAGCTGAACACTTACAAACAAAAAAACACAAAACCACAGTTGCTTGAAAAGCGACCTGAAAATATAACAATAAAAAATAAACTGTAATCATCAATAATAGCTCACTTCTACAACTTAATAACATTACACTTAGCAAGACCTACTATGCTAGACCTAACGTTACATCCTCAATAACGGATTAAAGGAGTATAAAACCTTAAACTCATTAACACAAATAAATGGCAGTTTTATGATGAAACACATCCATCCTGGTACCTTGACAATTCATCTCAATTCTTCAGGGTTTTTTTTTCCCAGCCATTGTTGCCAACTAGCGGCAAAAAACCTTTGACTGAAGTGTCATTTTGGTGGTTTACAGGATTTTGCACATCATCGCACATGCTACAGTCTTTCCCACTTGCCCGCACCCTTTACCAAGTCATGCAGTAGCCAGAGAAAGCCTCAGCCCCCCCGCCCCGCTTAAGTGAACCACATTAAATCATCTTGGGTGTTTCCTAGCTTTAGAGATGAGAACAACTGTTTGGCCTCATCTGTAAGAGACAGACATGTATTGATGTACGGTTGGCTGTAAGCACATTGACATCTGTGCAGGTGTTACAGGTTGATTAATTAGGCTATTGATTGATTAATCACTTAATGAAACACTGGTCACTTGTGATGCATCTAGTTGTAATAATAAGACTATCATGTGTGTTTGTGTGTGTGTGATATGTGCGATCTTCAGGCATGAGTTTGAGAGAGCATTTCATTGCATGTGTTTGCTAGAAATAGGTGGTATTGAGATGCTATGCAGTGCGTGCATGTATTGGGTGTATTTACACATTTACTCCAAACATGCAATATATGCATACATACATACATACAGATTTGTGTAATGCCCTCCATCATCCACACTTTTTTTTTCATCCCTGTTTTATTTAATCCGGTAGTCTCATTCAGATCCAGATCTCTTTTTAAAGATAGACCTGAGAACAAAAACATTAATAAAAAAAAGACAAGGAAAATACACAATACAATTGAACAACTACAAACATCATAGAAAATGAGAGATATGTGAGGACTTGCCCTTAAACCCAACGTAATACAAGTGCATGTTAAATCAGTCCATGCCATCCAAAATACAAAATAACTAGAAGTTAACCTCCAACTACTGGAAAATAAAAGCCTGTCAGCAAAGAGGGCACTCCCTTCTGTCTATCTGTCTCTCTCTAATCATTTCTCACCCCTCTCCCATTCTGCTTTTATGAGCTTGAACAATCAATAAAGGATTGTGCAAGCAGGCACAGTGCCTCACGTCCCTATTTGGGAAGATAATTTATGTCAGAAAATGGCAGCCGCCCCACAATGGTATATTGATGTATTAAAGAAAAGAACAGGATGGCATGCATTAGAAGGGAGAAAGACAGAAACAGAGAGAGAGAGAAAATCAGTGGAAAAAAAGTGAGCACAAGAGAGACAAGACATCTTCAGTGGGGCAGGGGGATGGATGTAAAAAAATAGTAAAAAAAAATGCTCTTCTGCATCTACATCCGCACATATGCTATCCCAGCAGCAAATGCTATCCATAACAACCATAATGTACTGCGTAGAGGCTTTGCATTTGCATCACAAGTCTCCTCACAACTACAGTTGGGTCCAACATGGAGGCCTTTTGGAGTAGAAGAAGAAGAAGAAGATGAATTTATTGACTGTGTATAAATAACATACCTGGTTGTTATATATCAACCAGGCTAGAAAAAGACATATACCTGAAAAAGATTGTTGTGTGGATGTAGGTAAATTCAGTTACGTTATCAGTAAAAGTGAATGGTCTGATAAGGTAGAATTGTTTCCAAATGTAGGCTACTGTGACTCAGTAAATTGTCTTGTCTTTAGCCATTGTCTCTACTCCAAAACACTGAGTTGGAGCTTGAGTAGAGTCAGCTCAGTTAACCTGAACAAACTGGTGGGGGGCTGGGGAACATAGGACCCTGGAAACATAGGACCTTGGGAACATAGGACCCTGGGAACATATGACCCTTTGTCATGTTCCCATTATGTGCCATATAAATCTGGGAAACATAGGACCCTGGGAACATAGGACCCTGGGAGAGCACATATGTAGAACTGGGGAACATAGGACCCTGGGAACATAGGAATGGCCCCTCTGAAAGTCTTCTGTAGTGTAGCATGTCGCAGGCTAAACATTTCATCATGTGCCCTTACATTACACAACATTCAAACTACTGATGCCCAATGCCTGTCCAGCTTAGCTGTGTTGTTGGTTTTTGTGATCGGTTCGTTTTACCCACTGATGTAGTGGTAACTAAATGATGGGCAAACCATGACCTCCAGACAATGATCATTATAAATACAACAACCACAAATAGGAACACTAGGAAAACTATGATTTATGATTTTTTCGCCCCTAAAAGACCCTATATTCATGTTGCTTACATTAATTTGAGAGTAGTTACAATGATGGATACAATGAATTTCTGTCACACCAAGCATGTTTGGAGCAGTTTAACCAAACTCTGGAGCATTTAGTCCCTTTAGTTTGGTTCATTTGGACAGGTGAACACAATGCAATTCAAACTCGGGTACACACCAAATAACCGCACTAAGACCACCGAAAAAGGCAGGTCTTGGTCCTCTTACAAGCAAACCGCAGTGTAGTTTATTAGGAGCGACAACATAATCATACCAGCTATAGGAAATGTCCCCAAAACATATGGTTTTACAGACATGACCCACCCCTTCACCTGAGCATCCCTTCACCTGAGCACCTAGAAAGTGCTAGTGCACATCCAGCAGCTCTTGATCTGGTATCTGGTCCTCAAACACTCAGCATTTCTATTGTGCATTTTAAAGTATTTTTCTTTTGTATCAGAAATGATAAAACTCAATTGATGTGCTAGTCAATGTGTGGCTATAAGTGAACAGTATACAATCTAGAGATAAATAACTAGGTTTAAGTGCACATGTCAATAAAGAGTACATTTCTAAACTAGTAGGTTTGCATCAAAGGGTAAAAGTTTACCCCCCACTACATCCTTTATTTTACCAACACTCAGGTTACATATACAGTTTTGTTTATACATGTAGCATCGTTTTTACTGTACTTATTACATGGACATGCTGTTTCATGTTTCATGTGTGTGTGTGTGTGTGTGTGTGTGTGTGTGTATAGTGCATATGAGCATGCAGCTGTGACTATCATGTATTCAGACATATCAAGCTGATATTTAAAGATAGATATATAGATATTTAAAACCCTTTAAATTATTTAGATTACCTTCCAGTGCAGTAAGAAAACATGCCAATTGAAACTTGTTTCAAGACATTTGCCTACAGGTGAAATTATTTTAATCATGCTTTTTATCTGAAGATTTGTTTAAGACTTGTTTAAGTGTAACTGCTTATTGAAGCCAGCATTATTATCTACAACTTCAAAGGGGGTGGGATTTGACTTAATATATCTTGAAATGAGGTCAATGCATCTGATTAAGAGATAAAACGACTTACTTGGCATTTCTGGATTGTGTGAGTGCATAACCAACAACCAGAAATTTTGGCCTGTTCAGCCTCTCATCCGAGCAGACAGCACAAAAGAGGGGAAAAGATGAGGTCTTCCCAAAGCATGATATCACAAACGCAAAAAGATAAAAGATCAAGGAAAAGATGATTTCATGACAAATTTAAAAAGATAGCCTCTGTAGCCGACACTCAAAGGCTATTTGTCGGCTCACTTCTCTGGTTAAAATGCTGCCAGTCCAGACTATTGGTCGATCAATAGGCATCTGATGAGATTAGAAGTGGGTGATGGTGGTGTGGGGAGGGTGGGGAGTCATAGAGTACTGTGGCTGAGAAGCTGCTTCCATTAGTCTTCTGACCTCACTGATAATTCCTGGAAACTCCATTTGTCAAGGCTGCTCTCTCACTCACTCACTGGGTCTCTCACTCACTTCATTTGTTCAGCCATTCATATCCCCATCACTTACTGGTGTACTCTTGCCTTACCTCATTGACTTGAAACTGAAAGTTTTTGTTTTATATAGCACTTTAAACACAAAACAAAGTTGCAAAGTGCTTCACAAGATTACAAGAAGAGTTAACAAGAGGAAACAATCTAAATGGACAAAAAAGACTAAGCATTTACTTGGCTGAGGTTATCAGGCCAATGTACACCAAATTTGCCCATCCTGACAATCGAAGGGGTTCAATATTAGATTCAATATAATAGCTACAATATGCAACCTTTCGCCTTCAGGCAATATTGCTAGTACTGTCCTCCTCTTCCTCAGTTGGTCAAGTTCCCGCCCCAACACTCATCTTGATGAGCTGTCTGCCTTGAAACGACATCTACCCTGAGGCTGAGGTAACGGGAATCTGTAAAGCCGCCACAGGCGAAGCAGATGGCCAACACAGCCAATTTGCAATAAAAAAAAAAAAGCAATGCTGATGTTCAGGGTTTTTGAACGGGTCTTGTCTAGCTTTGCTGTTCTTTCTTTTCTTCACTGTTTTTCCTGTGAGTTCCTTGTTCTGTGGCCAGTAGTCTCACCTCTGCAATATAAAAGTTGCATATTGTAGCTTTTACAGACTGATCTGAGTTGGCCCTTTAATATCAAACATGTTTGGTATTTACTATCTGACATCTGCAGAGTCCAGGGGCTCACAGACTGTCAACAGCCAATGACAGTTTACTGTCATTTTTTTTGCATAGCTTATATATACTTCATCATGTCATTCTCTCCTTCTGATGAACCTATAATGTCCTAGTTACGTTCCAACTGAAATTACATTAAGTGGAACTAGATATTTAAGAAAAGTTTGTGAACCCTTTTGAATTACCTGCATTCCTGTATAAATTACCCCTAAGATATAGTCTGATCTTGGTCCAAGTCATAAAATTATATAAACAATGTGATTTAACAAATAACACAAAAATGTGTATTTTTACATGGCTTTATTGAACATATTGTTCAAATGTTAACAGCTTGGATTAGAAAAAGTATGTGAACCATGAGATTTATTAACTGGTGGAACCTCCTTTAGCAGCAATAACCTCAGCCAAACATTTCCTGTATTTGCTGATCAGACCTGCACAATGGTTCGGAGGTATTTTGGACCTTTCCTCCTTACACAACTGTTTCAGTTCATTGATATTTGCGGGATGTCTTGCATGAACGGTTTGCTTCAGGTCATGCCACAACATTTCCATAGGGTTAAGGTCAGGACTCAGGCTTCACCATTACAAAATGTGAATTTTACTCTGTTTAAGCCATTCTGTTGTAGATTTGCTTTTGTGTTTGGGGTCATTGTCATGCTAACCTTTGTTAGCTTCAGATCACAGAAAATTACCCTGATATTCTCCTTCATAATTTGGAATTCATTGTTCCCTCAATGAGTGCAGCTGTCCAGGGGCCAAATGTATAAACCATCACGTCACTTTCCACTTTCCGAATCCACAGGCGGCGAGAATGTACGTACCGGTACGCATCTTTCACACCATGGGTAGCATATGCATTTTTTGTTGCGAGTTGGCAAAAAGGATAATTAAAGTGTGAATTTGGGTGATATTTTATTTAGAGCTTTTTTCTTTCACTACATTGTGTTAGGATGTATAGTTTAAAAAAAACCTACACTATGTTTACATAGTGATGCGTGAGTGGTTAACAACCTTTTTTTTGACAAACCTTAAATAATAAATACGTTTGTCACTATACTTTATAATAATTATAATGATAATGATCTTTATATAAATAAACAAATAAATACATGATCTTCATATAAATAAAGATTATTATTCTGTATTATTGGGGAGTAAGAATAACCTACACTATATAAAGGCTGTAGCTGTGCATAATGGCTGTGCCAAATGTTACAATGGCTGCTTTGGCGTTGCTGGAAGATATTGCTATTGCGCAATTTAGGCGAGAACGAGTCTTCAGAGACCATACTGATTTTCTGGCCCATGATGATGACTAGCTAATGCGCTGCTTTGGATTTCCAAGAGCTGTTGGCTCTTGGAATTGTGTACTGAACTGGGCCCTGTGTTGGAACGGCACTCTCGGAGAACCCTGCCATCCCCGTCCATCTACAGGTATTGACAACAATCAGGTTTTTAGCGACGGGGACATTTCAGGGGAGCTTGCGGACAGATCAGGGATATCCTGAGCTGCCCTGAGCCTGGGTCATGCCCATGGCGTGGGGTGGCATAATTTCTTTGAGTAATAGATACATCAGGTTCCCTTAAACAGCAGCTGAACATGCCAACAAAATGCAATTTGCAGCGATGTCCGGTTTCCCAAATGTAATATATGTATATAATATTGTTTATGTATTTAATATTTGATACCCTCAGGTGATAATGGGTGTGCATTGAAGCCATGGTTACTTATGCCATTTACAAACCCCCAGAGCCACAACAGACGCGCTGTAATGTGGTGTACAGCCGTGCGCGCTCTGTGGTAGAGCGTTGCATTTGGCTTTTAAAAGGGAGATGGTTTCGGTTACTTTCTGCCATTCAACTTGTTTCATTTGGTTGGTAATGCCAGAGCTTAGGCTTCCAAATAATACGTGTTTTCTTCTGTCATTTTGATCAACCATTATTTTAAGTTCACAGTCGGTAAAATTGCGTTTCATCTTCTTCGATTGCTTCTTAAATGCTTCCACCGTTTCTCCTCAAAAATAAACTAAATGCTAGCCCTTTATATGCAAACCAGGCAATTGGGGGTGTGTTGGAAGCCATTTATAGTAAATTGTGGGCATGGTCAGAAGGCTCGTGCACGTGCCCACAATTTCAGGATGATTGAGATGTATGAAGAAAAAACATGTGGGAACAGACGTACGTGGGGTTTTATACATCTGATCGTATGCATGTTTCCTGTTTTGTGCGTACACAGATTTCTACACCTAAATCTACACAGAGTTTTATACATTTGGCCCCAGCCCTGAGGCAGCCTCGAAGTATGATGCTTCCTCCACCATCCTTCATGGTTGGGATGAGCTTTAGCTGTTGGTATGCAGTTGTTTTTTCTCCTCCAAACATAACAGATTGGCCACCAGGCTGGCGAAAGTCAGTAAAGAGGGTGGGGGTCAGGATGTCTATGGTGGGAACCCAGCTTCTCTCCTCCGGGATGAGAGATGGGGGGCGGGGGGGGCGGGGGGGTGGCTGGAGCCAACGGACTGGTGATGACAGGCTTAATGCGGGAGATGTGGAATGACGGGTGGATCTGTAGGATACGGGGCAACTTGAGGTGGACAGCAGCGGGGTTGATAACCTTAACGATAGGGAATGGGCCAACAAACCGAGGGGAGAGCTTGTGGGACTCAGTACGGAGAGAGGGGTTCCTGGTGGAGAGCCAAACCCTTTGACCCAGACGGTAATGAGGGGCAGGGTTCCGGTGTCGATTGGCCTGCTGCTGGTATCTGTGGGAAGTGCAAAGCAAGGTCGCTCGTGCCCTACTCCAGGTACGACGACACGGGCGGGTGAATGCTTGGGAGGAAGGGACAGCAACCTCTACCTCCTGAGGGGGTTGGTAGCATAGGGAGCAATGGAAAGGTGAGAGACCAGTGGCAGAGGAAGGGAGTATATTGTGGGCATACTCAATCCAAGGTAGATACTTGCTCAAGGTTGTTGGGTTGGCTGATGTCAAGCACGTTCCGACTGGCCATTGATGGTGAAGATGGTGGCACCCTGGAGGAGCTTGAAAGCAGAGAAGATGAGCAGAAGAGGGTAGCGGTTCTTCACGGTGATGTTATTCAACCCTTCAATCAATACACGGCCACAGAGTCTTATCTTTCTTGTCCACGAAGAAGAAGCCAGCCCCCATTGGGGATGAAGAGGGGCAAATGAGGCCAGTGGCAAGTGACTCCTTGATGTATTTGTCCATAGGCTTTCTCCCCGGGCCGGAGAAGAAGTAGAGATGCCCTCTGGCGAGGGTTGCACCGGGCAGAAGGTCTATGGCGCAGTCATACGGCCTGTGAGGGGGAAGTGAAGTGGCTCGACGCTTGCTGAACACTTCCTTTAAATCATGGAGTAGCAATAGCACCTTGGACAGGTCGGGGTAATCTTCGGGAAGGGAAGGTTCAGCTGAGGTGAGTATGGGAGCTGACTTGAGACAACTAGCATGGCAAGAGGGGCTCCAACAAAAAATGGACCTGTCTATTTGGGGGTTGTGCTTTTTTAACCAGGGGTGACCTAAGACTATGGGGACATGGGGTGAGTCAATAAGATGCAGCCTGATATTTTCAACATGGTTACCAGAGACTAGCAAGCTAACAGGAATGGTGATGAGAGTTACTTTGTTAATGAGGCAGCCATTGAGAGCACAGGCCTCCAACGGAGTCTCCAAAAGTGTAGTGGTTATGCCCAACTGGCAGGCCAAGGAAGCATCAATAAAGTCAGCATCCGCCCCAGAGTCGGCTAGGATAGGCAGGTAGGTGCAGTTGGGTGCAGGAATTAGTGGAGCGCAGAGAGGTGGTTGGGCTTACCAGTATTCTCTCCAGGTACAAAACAGGCAAAAAGCTAGGTGTTAATACACTGAAGCTAAGCATAGAAGCTAGACAACAGGAGTCGCGGCAGCAGGCAAAACTGACAAACAATCACTGGAGCATGGTGAGGGCAGATCATATATACACAGGTGATTGGCAATGGGAAACAGCTGAGCAGGTATGGAAGCCCTGAGTGACACGCCCACCAACCTGCAAGGAAGAGAGAGACTGAGGGAGAGAGACACACAACAACACGAAGACAGTAACAGACAAGACTAGAATTCAGGGAAAAGTGAGGGTAAAGGCGGAACGGCCGTGACATGCATAGGTATGGATACAATGTATTCAAGAAGGGAACAAGAAATCCTCTCCATGACACTCAGGTTTCACTGAAACCACTGAGGTGCAGGTACCAAAGTATCCTGGAACAGACTTTAGAAGGATACTAGGTATACAAATATCATATAAAAACTAAGACCCTATAGTAATATTATAAGAATACCATAGCACATTAGAAAATACCATCAAGTAGGATTAGGTCACTATAAACTCTCTGCCGAGGAGCACAGACATTACTATAGGAATATTATAATGGTTTTTCCTCATGAATTATTACAAAAATTCTACAAATTGGCCTTAAGTTCAACAATATTTTCCTTATATTATAGTGCCTATAGCCTTTTAGGAGGTAGGGATACAACGTATTCAAGAAAGGGACAAGAAATCTGTGAATCTGTGCAATTTAGCCCAGAGAAACAGACTGGTATACCATGCCAAGGACCTGGTTCCTTTCAGTGATTTGTTTTAGTGTGTTAGGCTTAAATTAAGGATCCATTGCCTTTGCATGGATATAGTATCCAGTCAAAGGTCCGGTTGTAACAGTAGTTCTGTTCTATTGGGGTTGCATTGTAATACATTTGGGTAATAAGCTTAAAGATGTTGCTGCTGCTTTTCATCAAGTACTTTCTTCTATCCATCTATGGAGAAGCAGGTTTCTTTGTAGGCTATCTTTGTTATATGTACTTTTTTGGCTATCATGAGAGAAGCTAACATTATACCTAGCAAGTTACAAAGCTAGTATGTGTTGTAGCTATCTATCTAATGTTAACTATAACAAAGGGGCGTAACATGCCTTTTAATTTCTAATGTATATTACAAGTAATAGACTATTTAGTGTGCATTTCTCAAATGTGCTACCTCTGTCTGGAATTACTCACCTACTCTCTGGGATTAGCTGCTCTGACCTGAGTTCAGTTGTGCAGTGCTGCTGTCTGCCTGCTCTTCATTATGTCTCTCAGTCAAGCGCACGCTGCACCCGATCTGGTGGTGGCAGGTCTCTCTCTCTCTCGCTCTCTCTCTCCTTATGTGTTGCAATTCTCTCTAAATGCTTTGAAAATCACTATGATTATTTGTTTATTGTTATGTATGCCTATGAGTTGGGTAGCCTTAGCCTAGGTAATGTAAAAAAAAAAAAAATTCTAGGGGGGGTGCTGAAGATGAAGGGGCAGAAGATATTCAGTGTAAAAGGACTCTTTAAGAGTTCAGACCTACCTTCAAACCTATGGTGGAGGAAGGCAGTGAGAGCACTCTGATTGTTGGCAAATGGTATACGTTTGTGGTTTTTCTGCAGCAATGGATTTCTTCCTGATAATTGACCAGACAGTCAGCTACTGACCAATTGACAGTCGGCCATTTTGAAATGGCACCTGCAGATGTGATGTACTCATAAATCCAGCTCAGGCACCGAGCAGCTTCAAGATCCCTTCATCGGAACTCCAGACCGATGGCCAATATCTTACTTCTGTAATAATATGCTACTTTTTACTTTCCCACAATGCAATCACATCCCAACAATCAGTGTATTTGTGTTTCCAGGTAGAAGCGTGCCTGTGGCATCACCTCTGAACCATGGTGTCTAGTGGAGGAGGCTCTAAGTGCTTCCCCACCACTTTCAGACCAGCCTATGAATTCAACACCATGTCAGAAAGCATCTCTTACACTTCTCAAGCTGCTAGCCTTGGTGACTTTTGGGAGCTCCATCCAAAGCAATTCTGCCTGTGGATAGAGGATTATCTATTATTTTTTATTTTCTTCATTCTTGGTTTGTTGATTGCTCTCTCTCTTTCTCTGTCTGTCTTTGGCTCTCTCTCACACTTTGGTTCCTTGCACTCAACCATTATTGGCTATAAATACAAATCTGAAGTTTTTTGAGCAGGCTTCGGGGATGCTTCTTGAGTTCTGTATAGTTTGTTAATATTATGTTTGTCTGCTTAGTTGGTCAGAGAAAGTGTAGCTAGCCAGCTTCTGTGGTATGGTTATCTCCTTATTGGATAATTGTGAGGGACCCAGGGTTTGCTGGGCTGGGCCTGCTTGCCCAGCCCAGCAAACCCTGGGTCCCTCACAATTGAGATGAAAATAGGGGTTTTATTATCCCAAAATATTTACAATTTATAGGATGGCTAACGAAACCAGTAACAAAACAAAGTAACAAGAAAACATGTAGATAACTAAGGACTGTTCTAGAGCCATACACCAACAATCTAGGTCAACATGAACAGAACTAAGTCAAAATAATAAGTGCTCTAACTTATTAGACCAACCAAAAGACTAACTCCACTCCAGTCATCCTGCAGAGCTATATACTAACTGACTAGCCCATAGTTAATTGCAGGGGAGATTGATCAACTTTGTTATGACAGCCATGACCCTTTAGGGAGCAAGTCCTAGAACCACCCCTCCGGCTGTAGCTGACATGGTAGCGTCCAACCACCACTGTAGGTCTACATAAGCCGGTCCAATGCCGTGGCTCTGTCTTTGTTTGTTGGCCAGGTGGCAAGGATGGATGGCTCCCAGCAGCGGACACTTGACACATGAAAGTATAATCAGATTGCATGCACTCAATACAGTTAAATGTCCATGTCACAGGGCTAATACACTTCTAACAGGCTACCTGGTGTCAGTGTAATTCTGTATTTCTAAAAATGTGTATATTGATGTTGCGGCTTGTAGTTTTTACATTACATTACAGTCATTTAGCAGACATTTTATCCAAAGCGACTTACAATAAGTGTATTCAACATAGGTAGGCAAGAAAACTACTAGTCACCAGAAATCGTAAGTGCATTTCCTTCCTAAACAAGCAACTAAGAGCATAACTAGTGTTAAGGTAAGAGTGCAATAAGTTAGCAACCTACTTTAACTTAAACAAATAAGACAAATAAGAGAATCGAATAAACAAGAGCTAAGACAAATAAGTGAACCAAATAAGCAAGAGCTAAGACAAATAAGTGTATCCAATAAATAAGAGCCAATAAACAAGAGCTCAGACACATGATTGACGATAAATAGGCATGGCTAAGAGGAAGGGTCAGGGTAGTGTTTCCTGAAGAGGTGGGTTTTCAGCCTGCGGCGAAAGATGGGCAGCGACTCTGCTGTCCTGACATCAGTGGGGAGTTCATTCCACCACTGCGGGGCCAGGACAGAGAAGAGCCGTGGCCGCGTAGATCGGCCGCAGGGACCTCTGAGCAACGGGGCAACCAGTCGCCTCGAGGCAGCAGAGCGAAGTGGTCAGGCAGGGGTGTAAGGCTTGACCATAGCCTGGAGGTAAGAAGGAGCTGTTCCTTTCACTGCCCTATAGGCTAGCACCAGGGTCTTGAACTAGATGTGAGCTGCTACAGGGAGCCAGTGTAGAGAACGGAGAAGGGTAGTTGTGTGGGAGAACTTGGGGCGGTTGAACACCAGTCGAGCTGCAGCTTTCTGAACAAGCTCCAGAGGTCTGATGGCAGACGCCGGGGCACCAGCAAGGAGGGAGTTGCAGTAGTCCAGGCGGGAGATAACAAGAGCAGCCATTGCAGCCGTCACAATAATCACAGCCTTCAATTACTGTACATCTCCACAGTATAAAATGGCACATCTAGGCCTAAATGTTTCATATGTTCTTTCAGCAATTGTAGGTTTATTACCCTATTTAGGTAATGGTTTCCCATTTATCTATGACTTTTATCAACCTTTATCAGCGACCAGTAGGAATTGTAACAACATCAACATGTCTCTGGTGCAGCTTAGCCTGTAGTTCAGGCAAATAAGCCACATTTTCAAGTAAAATGAAAGCAAGCTAATTAGAGCAGAGCGCCAACAGAAACTTCTAGTGCAGAGTTAATATCACCATGCAAAATACTGTAATAATAATGCTACTTTGTCATTTGCATTTTTGGTAGGTGGGGTGGGGGGGGTTGTTTTTTTGTTCCAAAACAGAGTACAGGATAGAAAATGAGTTTTGAAAGTCAGAAATAGCACTCTCAGCCAAGTAATCACTGAGTTATTGGTATTGATCAACAACCCTATCAACCCCTGCAGATGTGTGGGTTTTTTGTGCTATGGGTGCTTATTGCACATTTAAATATACTATCGCAGGGGATGCGTGTACTGTTTGATGATATTTTGCAGTTACAAGTTGAAATAAATTAAATTGATTGAATGTGACAATACCAGTTCCTCTAATTCAAATTAGTGGACGTTTTCCAGTTCAAATGCTGCAAACTGGCCTGATTGAACAGATTTCAGGAATTCTTTAGCGAGGGGAACCAGTCAAGACCCAGTCGAGTTGTGATGCATTTACTAGGGTTAGTCTGAAACTGCCTGCAAAAAGGTTAGATTTTTTAAACTGCAGTGACTTTAAAATTTAAAAAAAGGGGTAGTTCATGAGATTCTTGTTTTGAAATTTGTCTCCATCTTTGGTGCTTTTCAGTGGCGGTAAAACAGGTTCAAGTTGGATGCCAGACACCTTTAAAAGCCAAAAGGAAGACACTTCTGGTTAACTGCAAGAGAGATGTGACAAATTAATTTACATTCTTGAACCAGTTTAATAAATAGCAGAAAAGGAATATAAAATAAATGTGCATTTGTGGACAAAGACAAAATATGTGCAAATGCAATATTAAACATGCCAATGCTGGTAGGCGTCCCAACATAAACTCAGCAGTGACTTAAAATCTCAGCAATGCCTGCAGAACCAGTACCACAAGGGGAGCATTTAACAGTTCTATGTGCTGGCATGTGATGAGAACACTTTCTCATTATTTAATGTAATTAATATTTTACACCTGCATGAAATAATGCAACAAATACTCTGTAGCTGGAGTAGTGTAATCGATGCGTAGCTACTTTATGACAATACAGAGTGATAGCAATATACAAGGGGTCAGATGTATAAAACTCTGTGTAGATTTAGGTGTGAAAATCTGTGTACGCACAAAACAGGAAACATGCATACGCTCAGATGTATAAAACCCCACGTACGTCTGTTCCTACGTGTTTTTTCCTCATACATCTCAATCATCCTGAAATTGTGTGCATGTGCACAAGCCTTCTGACCATGCCCACAATTTACTATATATGGTTTCCAACACACCCCCAACTGCCTGGTTTGCATATAAAAGGCCATTTAGTTTAGTTTTGAGGAGAAACGGCGGAAGCATTTAAGAAGCAATCGAAGAAGATGAAACGCAATTTTACAGACTGTGAACTTGAAATACTGGTTGATCAAAATGACAGAAGAAAATGCGTATTATTTAGAATCCCAAACTCTGGCATTACCAATCAAAGGAAACAAGTTGAATGGCAGAAAGTAACCGAAACCATCTCCCTTTTAAAAGCCCAATGCAACGCTCTACCACAGAGCCCGCGGCTGGTCATCACATTATAGCGCATCTGTTGTGGCTCTGGGGGTTTGTAAATGGCATAACCATGGCTTCAATGCATACCCATTGTCACCTGAGGGTATAAAATATTATATACAAAAAAACAATATTATATACATATATTACATTTGGGAAACCGGACATCGCTGCAAATTGCATTTTGTTGGCCTGTTCAGCTGCTGTGTGGGAACCTGATGATCTATTACTCAAAGAAATTATGCCACCCCACGCCATGGGCATCACCCGGCTCAGGGCAGCTTAGGATATCCCTGATCTGTCCGCAAGCTCCCCTGAAACATCCCCATCCCTAAAAACCTGATTGTTGTCAATACCTGTAGATGGACGGCGGGGATGCCACGGTTTCTTCGAGAGTGCCGTTCCAACACAGGGTCCAGTTCAACACACAATTCGAAGAGAACAGCTCTTGGAAATCCAAAGCAGCGCATTAGCCAGTCATCATCATGGGCCAGAAAATCAGTACGGTCTCTGAAGACTCATTCTTGCCTAAATTGCACAATAGCAACATCTTCCAGCAACGCCAAAGCAGCCATTGTAACATTTGGCACAGCCATTACGCACAGCTACAGCCTTTATATAGTTTAGGTTATTCTTACTCTCCAATAATACAGAATAATAATCTTTATTTATATGAAGATCATGTATTTATTTGTTTATTTATATAAAGATCATTATCATTATAATTATTATAATGCATAGTGACAAACATATTTATTCAAGATAGAACGAAATGAAGGCTTGTCAAAAAAAGGTTGTTAACCACTCACGCATCACTATGTAATCATAGTGAAGGTTTTTTGTAAACTATAGATTACATCCTAACACAATGTAGTGAAAGAAAAAAGCTTTTAATAAAATGTCACCCAAATTCACACTTTTATTATCCTTTTTTGGATAAAAACTCAAAAAAATGCGTATGGTACGCACGGTGTGAAGGATGCGTACCGGTACGCACAGTGTGAAGGATGCTTACCAGTACACACAGTCTCGCCTCCTGTGGATTTTTATACATTCATAAGTAACTTTTCGTGGGTACGCATGGTTTATACATATGGCCCAAAGTGTTTCAAAACTTTGTTTCCCAGCATGACATGAACAAGGAGCAGTCACATTTCTTGGCTCCATGAGTGCTGATTAGTCCCATTTTTCTTCTACACACTGAAATCGGTTGTCTTTCCCTCACCAAAGCACAGATTGTCACTCCCTCTCATAATATTTCCATTTTTAAAAACCATGTACCAAATACCATGTTTCGCTTGTTCCCCATCCACGAGGCGTTACGATCGTGTTAACTGGACCCAAGTGCAAACTTCAGACACAGAGACATAGGTAGGGATAAATAAGGTTTTACTGGGGAATTAGTACAGAGAATGGCAAGGCAGGAATGGCAAGCTGGGGAGACAGGCTGGTGCATGAGCGGGGTGAACGGAGCTGGGAGACAGGCAGGGAACCAGGAAGACAGACAGGCAGGCAGGGTAGACAGGCGGTGGTAGGTTGGCAGACGGGGAGTCAGGGAAGGAGACTGGATCTGGACACAGAATAACAGGATTAGTCACAAGGCGTAGGAGAAACTTTGAGTAAAACTGTAAAGCAGTACAAACAACGATCTGGCGATGAGTGGATGGAAAGCCGGGGTTCTTATACTGGAGGTGATGACTTGATGGACTGCATATGTGAGAGGCAGAGCAGGTGAGAGAGAGGTGGATGATGAGCCAGGGAGGAGCTGGAGTCTGGAGCCACGCCCACCACAACATACACACAAACACAGACAGAGACAGGTAGAGAGACTGCTAGGAGGCAGAAGTGGAGGGTGTGACACAAGTATCCTGACAAGTATGCTACTATCCAAGATGCCTGTTTGTTTTGCATGTGCTTCCTGGTTGGATCTGCATGCAAAAGTTGATTTCCATTTAGGTAGCTCCTATATGTGGATTGGAGACAAATTGCATTTACACATTGTTGTTAATGTGACCAAATGGGGCCAGCTCAAATTCATGACAGAAAATCTGTGTATGCACAAAATTGGAAACATGCGCAGTCTTTATGTCAGATTTATAAAACCATGCTCACGTGGTGGTCACTCATTTTTCCATTTTATAAGTGTCAATCATCATTAAAGTGTTTGCACAATCCTAATGCCCACTCCAACAGGAGTCGATGCACCCCTAATTAACCTTGTTTTCATATGAATGTCTTGCACAGTTAACTGTATCTGTAATATGGCAAAATCATTCATGAAAAGAAGCATCATTTCAGTGAATGGTTGAGAAAAGAAAATCTACATTATTAGGTGTCTGTAGCAATTTTCAGTGGCAGGTTTTGCAGAACAGCACCCACGCCCACATGATTTTGCAGACCTTCTCTGGCAGGTACAGTAATCTGCCTTGTGTAGTATCCAGACACAGCCACCTTGCCTTTAGGCACTCTACCACAGAGCGAGCGTGGCAGTGTACCGCACTGTAGTGAGCCTGTTGTGGGCTCTGTGGATTTGCAAAGGAGAGCAGTAGCCGTGGCTTTAGTGGACAACCACTGTTGCCCGAAGGTGTCAAATCAGTGGGTTATGAAAGTGGTTAAAAGGGCGCGTGAGATAAAGACTAGAATTATCAAAGGTCACTTTGCAAAATCACGTAGTTTCAAGAAGCCATCCAACAGGCACTGCTCCTACCTGAAGTTTCCTCCCCACACTGCTTTGTGACACTAGGAATGAATTGTGGCTTGACCCGGACCATTCGGCGACTACATTTGTCAGAACCATCACAGATTATTTGCACATTGACAGTGTTAAAATGTTTGCAATTAATGTAAGGATATTATCCGCCCGAGGTGCCCCGATTACATTAGGGACATCGCTGCAAATTGCATTTTGATGTTGGCCTGTTCACCAGTTGTAAGGGAACCTGATGAAGACTGGGGTATCCCTTATCTGTCACCGAGCTCTCTCTGAAACGCCCCTGTTGCCAGGAACCCGGGGATCGCCCGAGCCTGTAGACGGATGGGAATTGCTTGGTTCCTCATCTGCCGTTCTAAAACATGGCCCAGTTCAGCACACAGTTCCAAGAGAAAAGCTAGAAAATCTGCATGATCTCTAAAGACTTTCTCTTGCCTTAGTCTGGCATTGGCAATCTCCTCTAACAGTGGTAGGATTATATCGGCTCAGTCTGCATGGACAGTGTGTGATCAAAATTATTTTCTCATTGGTCCACCACCTATTGGACAGCAGGTATAGGTCTAATTTATCATCCCATGTGTGCGTAATTCTTATTCTTATAATGCTGTATGATTTGGGTCACAATATGTCAACGTATTTTCTCTAAGGATATTAATCATAAGCATGCAGTAATAAATGTTAGCATCATGAAACTCTATTGAGACCTAATAGGTTACTAGCTTAACATGGTGTAATGAAAAAAGCTCCAAAAAATGTCATAAACTGGATTTGAAAACATGTTGTGGGTATATGGGTACAAGAATGCTAGGATACCCCACTATATTCATATTTGCCAAGGTTAGCTACATGCTAGTTTTTCAACTATGAAAGGAAAAACATTAATTATGTATATACATGTGTTCAAAGTCATACAGACTAACAGACGAGGGGTGAGGTCAGAGGTTATTGGTCAGCTGTTTCCAGGGTTTGATGGCTAAAATGAGAAGCCATGGACCAATCATGTTAAAGTAGTGCATATGTGGGAAAGGCAAGGTGATTATTGTATGGTGTGAATGGCGCATGCATTATGTAAAAAATGCTGTCATTGCTTTCCATCGACGCCATTCATTCTATAACCCTAAACTAATTTTAGGCTTAATTTACCCTAACCTAAACCTAATCCTGATTCTAATCTTAATCCTAAACCCAAAACCTAATACTAAATTCACCTTAACCCTTACCCTCTTATATAGGAGATTTTTTTTTAAAGTTTTAGTTGTTTTCAGGCTTATTGTATGGTAATTCTGCTTTATTTGACACTACTTGGTGAAGAATGACATGACAGATAGTGGGATGATTGAGTTTACTTTGTGAGTCTGAAGTACATGGCAAGAGCCTCAGTCCACTGCTAGACAGAGCTTCTCTGGGTTTGTGATGCTTCAATTCTTTTTTTTTTTTTCATGTAGAGGCTGAAAAAGAATCCCAAATGCAGAAGAGTAGTAGGCTATATGCTATATATCACTACCAATATACAAGTGAAAACTACCTTACAACAGACACACACACACACACGTTACATTTATAGTCATTTTATTAACCATTTTCTACCAATTGTTACAAAATTATCAGTTTGACTCCAAACTCCAGTGTGATCAAAACAACAGAATTTACCAATACTTGTGCCATAATTCAGGGAATTCATACAGAATTCAGATGTCAGAAAGAATGATGCACTAACCCACAAATAGTGACTATAGAGGACATCAAGCTACGGCGTCATACATCTACAGGACCATCAGACAGGCAGCACCATTCACTAGACACCTAATCTAAATACTACAGGGTTGTGGGTAAGTGTGGGTATGTCACTGGGGTTATCAAGTTTGACCTCCCATCACAGATGCTTCATTGAATTAGAATTTATCCCTAATTCCCAACATAACCTAATAATTTCCAAACTCATTCTCACACTGTTGGCTTAGAACAGCCCACTCAGCAGTTCAGAAACCAAATTGTATCAGCAAACAATGAGAGAACAGTGTATTACTATTCACTCTGACTACCATGTCTATCCTACTACATGTTATGTCCTGTCTTAATCAGAAGCTTATCCTATCTTTCCATATTTTATGTCTTAATCATAAGTTTTTGCCAATATGTCAGCTAGCATGCTAAGATAACAAGCCAAAAACATATCAGCATTCTAAAGAATTAATATACCAGCAACCATGCTAACAGGCTGACAAGCCAACATTGCAACACCTCACAAGCATGCTACTAATAAACAGCCAAGGCGTGGAAGGAGTGGTAACCTTTTGTTGTTTGTAAACTTAAAATAAATGAGTAAAAGGGTCTTGTTAAAATTAGTTAGTAGGTGCAGTAATTTACTATGCCTACTATGGGACAAAAAAGCAACAAACCACTAAAAACACTATCTAAATTTGACCAAGCTACTAACATTTTTTGTTAAACTACTCGTTTTATTACATGTTGTGAAATTACTAACAACACTTATGATTGAAGACAATGTTGGCAAAAGTGGTATTTCAACAGTCTCTTGCTTTTATGATTCAACCTACTTCCAGTTGAAACAGGATGTTGGGGTGGGACATGACATCATTCCATTGTAACGTATAGAGTGACTTAGAAGAGCTGGACTGCACTTCCATTACTCCGTTATTGGAACAGCAGTGGACCAAACCCAAACTTTTTTGTCCCTGTTGTTTTCACTCTTTGAAAGTTGTGAAGTTGTAGGGTGAGGGGGTGTTCAAAAAAAGATATGATGCTATTATTCGCCGTCTGGTATGCAATGCAGTGTAGCGTGTTGCTTCCTTATGAACGATGAGACTATTTGGTCAATTCTGGAAAATTGACAATTATTATAGTTATTTTCATTAATCAATATCTTATTAATTAACACTCTCGGGGCACCACCAGTTTACATTTGAATAGTCTCTTTATGATGATATCAGTCTAATAATCAGAAGAAGTGAGCTCTAGATTTCAGTGATTTTCTACCTTCATGTCCAGGATATAGCAATAACACACAATAGTCAGTTCTTTATAAATACAAAGATTTATTAACTGATTAAACACAAAGAATAATGATAGATAAATGTATGTACAATATGTAGAACAAAGTAAATGTTAAGTGAAATGAAGGCAGGTAATATTGACAAATGGTATGGTAAATAACAGTTGTAGTGTGTGCAGGAGACATCATCTTCCTCACTCTTCCTCTCTGGACCAGACAGGATACCTAGCGACACCCCAAAGACTAACACATTCCTTCCCCCAAGGCCTTTTGATCAGGTCAGGACCCCCGCCGGGCTCCTAGGGTCCCAAGGAACCCCCCTCTCTCAACAAAAGGGTGGCTCTAAGAGAACAAAGAAACTCTGGGATGTGTAGCAAAAATGGACTTTCCTTATATGTTTCATTAGATTTGAATAACACATCCTGTGGCAGATGATGTACCCTATGTCCCAATGTATTATCTTGCTTATTCAAAGCACACAGCATGTGTTATTAAGATGTTTGTTTTACTCATCAGGGTTTTGTGGTAAGACGGTAATGTTTGGTATCATACTGACACATTTGTGGTAAGGTGATTAAATATGTCACTTGCATCCCAAAAGGATCAAGAAAAACAATGTTTCCAAACCTAGGTGGAAATGCAGTTTTTGGCGAATGTTAATCACTGAGCATCAGGCCATAAATCTGAATGCATGCAAATGAGGGAAACACCTACGTTCCCGACTTGCTATAAAGCCCGCTGAGCCCTTGGCTCTCTCTCTCACTTCTCTCTCGAAATCTCACCAACGAAGAAAGCAGGACAACTCCTGCAACGGGCGGACGGGCAAAAACTCAGGCGGAAGGACATCAAGAAACATCAAGAAACAGAACTCCACCGTCCTGCAGCCCGTCCCGCAGCCTGTCCTGAAACTAAGTTTGAACCTGGCTCCAAGCTCTTCTCCAAGCTCAACGACCAGATCAGCTCTACGGTGAATATCGACAAGGTGCCCGCTCGAATTCACTCAACCTGATCCAGAAGACTACGTAACCACGTCAGAAGCCAGCCGCTCCGCTACTCTGCTACCTGAACGACGTGTGCCAACACATCGACTCTTCCCTCTATCTTCACTGAGGTGAACTGTTGGCACGACTACCCTGACGAACCACGGCCCCGGACCGCTCTCCACATCGGCCCTCCGGACATCGACCGGCCCCGCCCAACACGTGCGTGTGTTTACCTGGCTACTGCGACTGCGCAACGGTTACCACGGAGACGAGGACGCCGCTGACACCCTGCAAACCAGACGGTAACCAACTTTCTTGTTGATGCACGGGTGATGCCAAGGCAGTGTTGAACTGTGAAAGTGAGGTTAGAATACTCTCTCTCTCTCTCTCCACTATTCTCTGTCCTTCTGTCCCAAGTCTCCCGGAAACTGTCAGCTGTCCTCCAAGCCATCTTTCGCTGTGGCCACATGGTCGCAATTAGACGTATTACAGCTCAGGTCGTTTTGTCGGTGCCAATTTCCTTGCCATCCTTGACCCCAATATCATTTGCCACTCTTATTTGATATATCCTCTGCCACTGTTTAACTTCCTACTTTGTCAGTTTTACTGCCATTATCTGTTTTAGTTTAGTATACATTTATTCATTTTATTGGTGTTTTATTTACATAATTAATAAAATCTTTGCATTTATAAAGAACTGGTTTTTGTGTGTCATTGATATATCCTGGACATGAAGGTAGAAAATCACTGTAATCTAGAGCTCACTTCTTTTGATTATTAGACTGATATCCTTATAAAGAGACTATTCCAGTGTAAACTGGTGGTGCCCCAAGAGTGTTAATTGATAAGATATTAATTACGAAGAATAACTTCAATAGTTGTCAATTGTTAGAATTGACTAAATAGTCTCATCGTTCATAACGAAGCTCAACACGCTACACAGTGGCAGTGATATGGCAAATAGCAATGGCAAGCAATGCCAGGGTGCCAGGGTGGTTTGCAGGGTGTCAGCGGCGTCCTCTTCTCTGTGGTAACCGTCGCGTAGTCGCAGTGGACAGGTAAACACACGCACATGTTGGTCTGGACCAGTCGACGTCAGGAGGAGCTTTGAGCCAGGTTCCAACTTAGTTACAGGATGAACTGCGGGACAGGCTGCAGGATGGTTGAGTTGAGTTTCTTGATGTTCCTTGATGTTTCTTGAGTTGTCCTCCTTTGTTCGTTTGAGTTTGTGAGATTTCGTGTGTGTTCTGAGCTGAGCCCAAGGGTCATGGGCTGAGAGGCTTTTATGGTATGTCAGGAGTGGTAGGTGTTTCCTTCATTGGCATGCATAATTTTTACAACCTGATGATCACCATTCCCTAAAACTGCACTTCCAGCTCATGTTTCGAAAACATAATTTTTCTTGATCCTTTGGGGATGCAAGTGACATATTCAATCACCTTAAAACAAATGGGTTTGTATGACACCAAACATCACTGTCTTACCACAAAATACTGGCGAGGAAACCAAAAGTCCTGATAACACATGTGTGCCTTGAATAACCAAGATACTACATTGGGGAGTAGGGTACATCAAATCATCTGCCATAGGATGTGAAGTTTAAATCTAATAAAACATACAGAAAGCACATTTTTGCAATACATTCCAGAGTTTCTTTGTTCACTTATTCTGTGTCTCCCTTGGAATACAGATTAAGTCAATTTCCCTGGCCCTTATCATCGGTCCCATCTTCTAATGGCACCAGAGCGGGCTAGTTGAACCTGCAAAGTGTTACTTTTTGGCAGCTTTATGGGGGAAATCCACCTTTTGCTGCAAAGGGGGTTCCTTGGGTTCCTGGGAGCACAGCAGGGGTCTTGACCTCATAGGAAGGCCCTGGGAGAGGAATGTGTTAGTCTTTGGGTGTTGCTGTGTATTTTGTATGGTCCAAAGAGAGGGGTGGGGGGTGATGTCTCCTGCATACACTACAGCAGCAACCACTATAATTATGCAAGTTTGATTTCAAAATACAAAACACTAAAACATTTTGGGGCATTTATTGTTTGGAAAATTAGAAAACAAGATCAAGATTTTTTTTTTGGGAGAAAAGGAGGGATACATCACAAGGGCTGGCTGTGCAGTTGTGACAACGGGCCATTCTCTGTTGCTACAGTTTCTCTCTCGTTCTACCTCTTCTCTCCATCTCTGTCCCTCGGAAGAACAGCGTTGCGCAACAGCAGAGGACAAGCTCTTATTTTCTCCCTCTGTCCCTCTCTATCTGTCTCCGCCGTGGACAAAATGCCTCCTTCTCTTTATATTTCTGTCTCGCTCCCCTTCTCGCTTCTGCTCTGCTGTTGCCCTTAATCACTCTTTTGCTCTGTTTAGCTCTCTTTCTTCCCTCCATCCTCTTCGTTCTTTCATCTATCTCTCGCTGCCTTCTTGCCAACAGCATGAAAAGGAACATGGAGCCAAAGAAAGAGAGGAAAGGGATTGCTTTGTTCTGGGAACAGGTGGAGCAAATGGATCACTACGTTTTACCTTAAGAGTATGTTAAGCTTGGGGAAGTTACACTTGTCTTGCATTGTGCTCTTCAACTTACCAAAGGCTTGTAGTGGTGTATTTGTCTAGAGTTCAAGGAGACACACACACACACACACACACACACACAACAGATTCCTAATTAAACGGTGCAGGATAGAAATATTTCTTACATCTGTGTAAAAGGGATGATGTGCCGAAATTATGTTTGAAAACGGGTTATATACGAGCAAAATACCAAAAAATAAGCATTTTTGTTGGTTGCAGTATGCACTTACATGTACTTACACTTACATGCACACACACTTGCAGAGCCACAAGACCTTCACATACAAGTCATCATACATTGTGACTCTGTACAGCAAATTAGCCACTTAATTTTAAAGTGTCATCACACCTCGCTCACTTTGCCACTGTGATATTGCTGTCTTTCAGCCTGTGAAGGATTGTGGCGATTGTGGCGACTGTGAAGGATTGTGGCGACTGCAACTCACATAATCCCTGAGTGCCCTCAGGGATTATGTGAGTTGCAGTTGTGGTGTGTCACATTTTTGAAACTCCTTTCAGCACTAGGTTGCATCTGACAAAAGCAGTGTGCTATGCAGACAGTGTTTAGTTTAGAGATGCAATTTCTACTCTGTGGTGAATATGATGTGCTGATGTAGCATTGGGTGAGGTGTTTGACAATCACTTGCCTCTGCTGGCACATCAAGTAGAATACTAGAAGAGTTGTATAGAAAAATGAGACCTCTACCTTTCAACATCAAATCAAATATTTTAGATAGACATGGCCATCCCAAGAAGGCTTGACTGTATTACATACAGTCAAACTTGAAAGTTTGTGAGCCCTAGACAAAACTGGCTTATTTAACAAAAACTCAGATATTCCTCAAAAATTTTAATTTCTTCAAACAATAACTTGTGGCACCTCCTTTAGCAGCAATGACTGATCAGTCTCTGGCATCTGCCTTGAGGGATTTTCGCCCACTTCTCCTTACAGAACTCGCCCAACTCAGTGAGGTTTGAGGGCGTTTCACATGAACAGCCCATCATAAACAGCCCGTTTCAGGTCCTGCCACAGCATCTCACAATTGGATTTAGGTCAGGACTTTGACTGGCCATTCCAAAATACTAAACTTCTTCCTGAGCCATTCTTTTGTTGATTTGCATGAATGCTTAGGATCATTGAGAGCAAACGAGTTAAACCAGTTATAACCAAGCCTTCTCAACTCCCTCCTCCTTCCCCCCAGCCAGAGGCTCACACAGCTGCTAAAACCTCTGCACATGACCCCCCAGCCCGCCCTCTAACCTGGCTATCACCACCAGCCAGGTGAGAAGGGAGCTAAGGAGGCTCCGCCTCGGCAAGGCTGCTTGCCCTGATGGCGTCTGTTCCAGAGTGCTGCAGGGGTGTGCTGACCATCTGGATGGTGTCTTCCAGCACCACTTGAACTTCTCTTTGGACATACAGAGGGTACCCCCCCCCCCCTGTGGAAGACATCATGCATCGTCCCCATGCCCAAGAAGGGATGCCCCAGTGCCCTCAATGACTTCAGACCAGTGGCATGAGTCCTCTCATCAACAACTACCGGCTGTAGCTACAGGTCTGGTCAATAAGTTCACGCATCATACTGATGTTCAATTTTTCTCATTTATTCCTCCTTCTTTCCTCTTCGTCATGGAATAATGAACAACGTGAAAACTAAAACACACAGAAACAAAGACTGCTTCAGCTGCACCGTTCTGTCACATCCACAGTCATCACATTTTCCATCCACATCAGTGTTCAGTACATCAACAGACACAAGAACTACAATTCAGTAACACACAATGTACACACAATGTAAACAAAGCATATGTATTTACCGTGCTGCGCCTTCGACCAGATGTAGAATACCTCTCAATAGTACGGGAGCGCTCCGTTTATCTCTCTCTCTCTCTCTCTCTGCCCGTTCTCTCAACATTATGCGCCACAAAACGCCGGTACATCAAAGGCACAGGTAGCCAGAAACCCGCCAAGAGTGTCTCTTCACATTGGACAAACTAGGGGAGTTAGACCCGCCCTTCTCTTTACCACTGGCCGAGAGCCGAACTGAGAATATAAACAGGAAGACTAGACAGCAAGTATAGATACATGAAGTGGAGGTAAAGTGATCATGTGACTCAAAGACGTATTTCTAAACAAAATAAAACCAATAAATCTAAATAAATAAAATTCGTTCTCTTCTCAAAATCATTACAATAAACCATGTAAACATAAACCATTCATGTTTGACATCATTTTGACATCAATATATGAACGTCTGCCGTTGTCGTGGCAACCAACATAAACATCCTGTACTGACGCTTTTACGGCCAGTTACACCGGCCCATCTCCAACCTCCCCTACCTGTCCAAAGTCCTTGAGAGAACTGTTGCTTCACAACTCAAGTCCCACCTAGATCTCCATAACCTCTACGAACCCTTCCAATCCGGCTTCCGTTCAAAACACAGTACAGAAACCGCCCTACTGAAAATCACAAATGACTCTGACTCTGGCTTCCTCACCATCCTCATCCTCCTTGACCTCAGCGCCGCCTTCGACACCATCAACCACTCCATCCTCCTCTCACATCTCCAGCACTCCCTTGGCATAACTGGCACCGCCCTCTCCTGGTTCACCTCATATCTCTCAGACATCAATTCATCGCCATAAACAACTGTAAATCCTCCACCTCCTCAGTCACTCATGGTGTCCCCCAAGGTTCTGTGCTTGGTCCCCTCCTCTTCATCATTTACATCCTTCCCCTTGGACAAATCATCCGTCGACATGGCCTCCATTTTCACTGTTACGCTGACGACACCCAACTCTACCTCTCCTCCAAGACCATCACCTCAGTAACCCACTCCGCTCTCACCACCTGTCTCACTGATATAAAATCATGGATGCAACAGAACTTTCTCAAACTCAACTGCAATAAATCAGAAATTCTCATCATCGGCCCAAACTCCCTCACCCGCTCAGCCCAGACCTTCTCTCTCACCATCGATGGCTCCAACGTCTCCCCCTCCACCCAGGTCCACAACCTCGGAATCATCCTCGACCCCACCCTCTCTTTCCTACCCCACGCCAACCACATCACCAAAACTGCCTTCTTTCACCTCAGGAACATTGCACTAAAGCCTTATATAGGTCCAATGTATTATTATTATTATTATTATTATTATTATTATTATTATTATTATTATTAAGACCTTTGAGAGGTTGGTCCTGCAGCACCTGAAACCACTAGTGGCAGCCTCTCTGGACCCCCTGCAGCCTCTCCTGCTTGCAGAGAAGCTTGCTGCCATGCAGGTAGACCACACCATGGCACATTCGATTACGGACTACCTCACCAGCAGACCACAGTTTGTTCATCTACAGAGCATGTCGGATAAGCTGGTGAGCAACACAGGTGTACCCCAGGGAACTGTACTGTTTCCATTCTTGTTCACCCTCCACACCTCAGACTTTAGATTCAACTCTGGCTCTACTCATCTCCAGAAGTCGGATGATTCATCCATCGTGGGTTGCATCAACGAGGACAATGAGGATGAGTACGGGGGTCTGGTGGAGAGGTTCATCGGATGGTGCGACGACAGCTACCTACACCTTCAGCAAGACAAGAGAGCTTGTGGTGGACTTCGGTCAGAACAAGAGTAGACCACCACCACCTGTCATCCTCCAGGGTAAGGAGGTGGAGGTGGAGGAATCTTACAGGTTCCTCTAGGTGCACTTCAACAATAAACTGAACTGGTCAGACAACACAGATGCCCTCTACAGGAAAGGTCAGAGCAGACTGTACATCCTGAGGAGGCTCAGATCATTCAATGTGTGCAACAGGCTGCTCCGCATGTTCTACCAGACTGTGGTCGCTAGTGCACTCTTCTTTGCTGTTGTATGTTGGGGAGGTGGCATCAAGGCAAAGGATGCCAACAGGATTAATAAACTGGTAAAGAAAGCTGGCTTGGTTGTGGGAGAGACCCTGGACAGTCTGGAGGAGGTGGCTGAGGGGATGAGGTCTAAAATCAGATCTATCCCAAAATGTTACCTCCAACATCAACCCCTGAGCCTGCTGCTTTCTTCTTGAAGCCCCCCCCCCCCCCACACACACACACACACAAACTACACCCAGACCTTCTCAGAACTGCCCCTGCCACACACACACACACACACACACACACACACACACCTCAACTTGCACAACTGTAAATTGCAAGTTATTATTTCTTGCACTGCCTTGTACATTTATTTTTGTATATTTTTTGTATTTTTTAATACAACCTTTATCCTTAAACTTATTTATTGTATAGTGATGTGTCTCTCTTGCTTTCTGCTGCATAACTGCAATTTCCCCTTGGAGACAATAAAGAGCCATCTATCTATCTATCTATCTATCTAAACTTCATATGTTACATAACTCCTGTTAATCATATGATTTCCATATCTTTACAAATGTCATGTCTAAGTCATTAGATGATATCTACTAACAACAAGAGGGTCTGTATCAGAACCATGCAGGCTCACTACTGGGGTTCCGCAAGGCTCGGTTCTGGGTCCTTTTCTTCTTTTCCCTCTACACAACATCTCTTGGTTCTGTTATCCACTCCCATGACTTTTCCTACCACTGCAATGCAGATGACACCCAGCTGATCCTGTCATTTCCCCCCGCTGACACACAAGTGGAGGCACACATTGCTGCGTGCCTGGCAGACATCTCGTCAGGATTCTGGCAGCAGCATTCTGGACCAGTTGTAGTTTTTTAGTGCGCCCAGTAGATAAGCCCGAAAAAAGGACACTGCAATAATCGATTCTGGATGATACAAAGGCATGTACTACAATTTCTGCGTCTGCCTCTGTTAGCATGGGTTGAATTTTGGCAATATTGTGAAGATGACAAAACGCTGATTTAGTGATCTCCTTAATGTCCAACTCGAATGAGAGGGTAGGGTCGAATTTTACCCCAAGGTTTTTAATGTATGGGCTCTGGGAGATTACACAACTATCGAAGGTGAGAGTAGTATTCTCAAATAAGTGTCTATGTCTAGCCGGTCCCAAAATCAGCATCTCAGTTTTGCTGCCATTAAGGAGTAGGAAGTTTAGGGGACATCCAATATTTGACCTGTGATAGTTTTTGGAATTGGGTGTCATCAGTTGGTTTGACTGGTATGTAAATTTGGGTGTCATTGGTGTAGCAATGGAAGTTAATGCCAAATTCGCGAATCAAATCAAATCAAATCAAATCACATTTATTTGTATAGCCCTTAATCACTGTTACTGTCTGGAAGTTTAGGGACATCCAATATTTGACCTCTGATAGGCAGGCCTCTAGTTTTTGGAATTGGGTGTCATCAGTTGGTTTGACTGGTGTCATCGGTGTAGCAATGGAAGTTAATGCCAAATTTGTGAATGATGCTACCAAGTGGTAGCATATAGATAGAGAATAGCAGTGGTGCTAGGACAGAGCCTTGGGGGACATCAAAGTCCTTATTCCAACACTCTGAGGTCATGTTGTTGTAAAAGATGCGATGTGATCTATCAAGTAAAGACCTAAACCAAGCAAGGGCTGACCAATATAATGTTCAAAATGGTTCAAGAGTATCATATGATCAATTGTGTCGAAGGCTGCACTCAGGTCAAGTAGCAATAGTGCTGAGGTTGAATTGGAGTCAATAGCTAACAAAAGGATCATTTACCACTCTCGTGAGTGCAGTTTTGGTCGAGTGAAAGGATCTAAAGCCAGATTGGAAGGGATTATTTTTTGACAAAAAATCTGTTGACTGGCTACTGTTCGTTCAAGTAATTTGGAGAGGAACGGCAGATTTGAGATTGGTCTATAGTTCTGAAGTACTTCGGGGTCAAGGTTCGGTTTTTTCAGTAGTGGCTTGATCACAGGCATTTTAAAGGCGGAGGGCAAAGTGCCAGTGGAGAGCGACTGATTGATCATATAGAGAATGGAGGGTCCTAAAATAGGGAATACTTCTTTAAGCAGTTTAGCAGGCAGAGGGTCAAGCATGCAGGTTGTGGGTTTCGAAGACAGAGTTAGCTTGGTGAGAGAGTCAGGGCAATATCAGGGCAACACCCCCTCCTTTTTTTGTCTCCCGGGCAACCTGAGAACCAAGAAAGCTTGGGGGAGAGGCTTCAATTAGAGGCAGAAACTCATTTGCCTTTAGCCAGGTTTCACAGAGACCCATCATGTCTAGATTATGTTCAATAATCAAATCATTGATCAGCAGCACTTTTGTTGACAATGATCTTATATTGATGAAGCCCACAGTGAGGGGTTCAATACTGCTAGAATTTTTATCAATGTTCATGGCAGTATGCGTGGGTCTATTTTCAATTAAGTTGCTGTAATTTACTGTGGGTCGGTAGGAAATTTGACGGGCGCGGTGGGAGAAAGATACAGTCTTAATTGGAAGGACTGTACTGTAATTTTCAGATTGAGAGGTGCTGCTGCCAGAGGATAAAGTAAAAGCAGACTGGTAAAACTCGGCAGATATGGGGAAAAAATGGCGAGGGGTCTCAGTCTCAGTCTGTTCTGCTGTAAGCTCTAACCTGGCAGACTCTACACCCTTTCTAGGCCTAGCAGGTTCTCTAATCACCTGCATCCCAGCGAGCTCTACGGACAGATGTCAGCTTCCTTAAACATCTATCTATGTTGCTAGACAATTAAGCAGCGCCTACCCCATTAGGGTGGAGGCTGTCAACTAGCCGGGTTTGCCCCAGAAGGAGGGCCAGTTATCTCAGAAGACTAATCCCTTTTCTTCACAGTACTTCGCCAGCCAGAGGTTGAGGGAGACTAATCTGCTACAACTCTCATCATTGCCCCTCGCAAAAGGTAAGGGGCCAGAGACAATTTATTAATTAATTAATTGATGCCGACACATCTTCCTAGCGAGGTCACATGTCCTGGCTATGTTGAGCTTGGTGACCTCCGATTGCCTCATCCTGATGTCATTGGCGCCGACGTGTACTATGATGTTGCTATACTCACTGGGTGGACCGTTTGCCTCTTTCTTATCCTTGTGTCTGGACCTATTGTTCACCAGCACCCTTAAGTTAGCCTCAATGTCGGTAGCTCTGGTGGGTAAACAGAAAACCTCGGCTGGCGACTCAAGCCTAACATTACGGGTGATGGAATTGCCAATAACTAGGGTGCGAGACAGTCGGCGGGTCTGGGGAGCAGGGGAGACCGGCCGACCACAGGGACTAGCAAGAACAGTAAAACGATTAGCCATCGGTAGCACCGGTGGCAAATCGGGCCGCACAAGTGGCGGCTGGAACCGGCGGGCTCTGTGATGTCCGGAGACCGGGACAAACTTGTCACCCACTGCCGATGGAGCTACGCTCTCTTCGAAGTTTAGCGGAGCTGTTTGCAAAACACCTGGCGGCAGAAACAGTGAGAGAGGCAAACATTGATAATGCTGTGGTGACGTCAGCTCGGACTGCGAGGAATCTGGGTGTGACCCTAGACGACCAACTGTCGTTTTCGCCAAACATCACATCAGTGACATGCTCCTGCAAATTCCTCCTCTACAACATCAGGAGGATTCGCCCCTTCCTCACTGACAAGGCAGCGCAGGTGCTCATCCAGGCTCTTGTCAAAGCTGCAGCTCGTCTAGTGTTCAACCGCCCCAAGTTCTCCCATACAACTACCCTTCTCTGTTCTCTGTTCACACTGGCTCCCTGTAGCAGCTCGCATCCAGTTCAAGACCCTGGTGCTAGCCTATATGGCAGTGAAAGGAACAGCTCCCTCTTACCTCCAGGCTATGGTCAAGCCTTACACCCCCGCCCAACCACTTCGCTCTGCTGCCTCGAGGTGACTGGTTGCCCAGTCACTCAGAGGCCCCTGCGGCCAATTTACACGGTCACGGCTTTTATCTGTTCTGGTCCCCACAGTGGTGGAATGAACTCCCCACTGATGTCAGGACAGCTGAGTCGCTGCCCATCTTTCACCGCAGGCTGAAAACCCACTTCTTCAAGAAACACTACCCTGACCCTTCCTCTTAGCACTTTCCTATTTGTCTTCACTTATTTGTCTGAGCTCTTGTTTATTAGCTCTTGTTTTTTCTGATTCACTTATTTGTCTTAGCTCTTGTTTATTTGATTTACTTATTTGTCTCATTTGTTTAATTAATAAGTAGGTAGCTAATTTATGGCACTTTTACCTTAGCACTAGGTCAATGCCAGGCAAACATGCTACTGAGAAACAGGTACGGCAACCATAATATTAGCAAACACTATCAACTAACATGCTACAGACAAAAGAACAGCTGGCAAGTCAACATTTCAAGCTGCTAAGAAATCAATGTACTTACATTGTACCTACTATGTACTTGTTAACCCAAACCCTAAAAAAACATCAGCATGCTTCAGTCAAGCAAGTGGTTCAAACCCTATACACTCAAGGGTACCTACATTGGGTGCTTTGCGCCTATTTCCAGTCAGTTTGATTCATTGTATGCCAGATCCACTGACTGGCAGTCATTGCTGCTTCAGACATGTCCTTTACTGCCTGTTTTAAGCTCTGCCCACAAATGCCTAAATCACCTATTAGATTTAAATTGGACTTGGCTCCTTTCATATGCCTAATCTACTGCGTCCTGCCATGGTACTGTAAGATCATTAAAATCCACTATGCACTGCGTTTCCTGTGTCTCACTGTGTCACTATTTCCTGTGGGATTATCAACTTTCCCCCCCCAAAACTACTGCCATTTGTCAATCTCTACCTGCCCTTAGCTGGCCTACAATATGCCTGCTTTCAATAGCTGCTGATAGACTGCCTGTTAAGGCAACTGCTCCTCTCAGGACTGCAAAGCCCTGCAAAGGGTGGTGCAGTCAGCCAAGCAGATAACACTCCCCACCCTGCTGAACATTTACACCAGGTGGTGCAGGACCAGGGCAAATAGGATCATTAAGGACACTACCCATCCCAACAATGGACTGTTCAGACTGCTCCAAAAATATTGTTATATTGTTTCTTGTATTGTAGTATCTCCTAGTTTAGTCTCCTTTTTGTTTTCTATTTCTAGCACAGTGTTAGAGTATGCCACCGTGCATTTCACTACACTTTTATAACGTGACAAATAAACCTTTAAATCTTGAATCTTTGAATAAAAGCCCAATATTGCCCCTACAGTGAATGTGAAAATGTAAAAAAACAAACTCAATGAGAATACAGGTCTGCGTGACTGGACTGATTTCTCTCTAGAAAAACAGTGCACTTTTTCAGGACCTGCAGAAACCCTGATGCAAGTCAGGTGAATTAGAGAAAACTTCATATGAATGAGTATGAATGTGAGTTTCTGTGTTAGTCCTGTGATGGACTGGTGTCCAGGGTCTCTCTCTGCCTTCCATCCATTGCATGCTGGAATAGGCTGCAGCCCCCCCACCACCCTAAAAAGGACCAGTCAGGTAGAGAAAATTAATTAATGAATGTTAAATTGTGTGTTATTTTGTGAGGAAGTGTGGCATTTTGTGAGAGAGTGAGGAGAGGTAATTTATTGCTAATCATTCGTTATCAAGACCTTTTCCTACACTTTTTACCCGTCACTGGCCGTCACTTGTCTGTGGCCCCATGAATTATGTACAGCATTAATTAACATCTTTACCCACCAAGAGTTTCATCAGCAATGATTCGGCCTCAATATTGACTGGCTGCTACTGCCTGCTGGGAGGACATGCTCACATATTTGTCTTCATTCATTTAAACAACAGCTTGCTACCTTTGAATGGAGACAATAGAAAATTGGCAGTGTCGTCACAAATCTCCTTTCAAGCACATCTGGCTCCATCATGGAGGTCCATTTCAGAATTAGCTGTGCGCATAACATCCAGGCTAGAAAAACAAGATCTCTGAAAAGGATTGTTGTGATGTAGGTGTAGGTCAATTCATTAATGTTATAAGTAAAACTCTCATCAGGTAGATTTGTTTCCTAATTTAGTTGTTTAACTTATTAAAGTACTTTGGCCTTGAGTCTGCTGATTGGTGTTTCAATGGCTTTCACATCCTGTCCTTGTCGGACAGCACGGTTGATTGTGTGTGCAATGTACGGCACATCCACAGCCCTCAGGTACATCTCCACTGCGCTTATATAATTGCATTACAGCATTATCTGTGGCAACAGCCCATAATGGATTCTCTAAATGTTATACTCATCCATCCAGTATGTCCCCAATGCATTTAGCAACATTCTGAGGCTTGTGCTCCACCTTAATCTCCAGTGTTTTAAGAACCATGTCCTTAATTTCCTATTTGTCATCCTTGTTCGCCGTGACTACCATATAAGCATCTGTTGCCATTGAAGTCCACCCATCAGTTGTCAGCCCAACAAACAATGTCCTTGCAGATGAAATGTACCATCTTATCAGTTGTGGCAGCTTGGTGAGCAGAGAAGGTGCTTATTGGAGCTGGGCAGAAATGTTCTGTCATATGTGCTTGTTCGGCTGCAGAAGCCCCCATTTTAGTCTCTGCAAGTGGATGTGTAGTTTGAATATGGGCCCTCATATTAGCTTCTTAAATTAGGAAGAGTAGTAATCTCCTCGTCAGGCTGGGTGTTTCCTACCACGATATTGCTACAAAGCATGTGTGTTCTAACAACAAATTAGCAGGCTAATAAACTGAACAGCTACCAACCAATAAGTCACACCAACTGTGTCTCACTGTTTATTATCCTGTGTTCAGAACTTGGTTTACCTTGAAGATGATACGATGATGATGGTAATACAGATCATTACATAATAGTTTAACCCAGTACTGACATTCCACTTTTTAAATACATGCAAGAGCATGATGTCATTGTGACTCCTCTTAAAATGTGGGAAGACATAACACTATTCATTTGTTTTTGAAGTTGACCATATTTTTTGTATCAATGAAGATGGACCTGACTTGGAAATGAGCTCTGATGTTATCATTCCATCCATTGAGTTAATTAAGGTCATATGCACATCAAGCACTCATCATGCACTGGTATTGGACAAGGATTAAACAGAAAAATTCAAAGTAGGTCTGCACAACAATTTTGCTCCACCAATTGTTATTATGGTTGTAACTGAAACACACCAGTCCGTTGAAAAGTTGAACACCAACAAGGTAAAACATTGACAAAGACCAACTCGGTGAAAACGCTGACAAAGATCAACTTGGTCGAAACATTGAAGAAGACCAACTTGGTCAAAATGTTGACAAAGACCACCACAGTCAAACTGTGATTAAAATGTGTCACAATAAAACAACATGGTCAACATGGTCAACATGGACCCCAGGATACTCTGCAACTTCTACAGGTGCACTATCGAGAGTATCCTGACTGGCTGCATCACGGCCTGGTATGGCAGCTGCACCGCCCTCAAACGGAAGGCGCTACAGAGGGTGGTGAACGCTGCACGACGCATCACCAGGTCGGAGCTGCCCTCCATGGAGGTCCTCTACCAGCAGCGTAGCAGGAAGGAGGCCAGCAAGATCCTTAAGGATCCTTTCCACCCCAGCCACAAGCTGTTCTGCCTGCTGCCCTCAGGCAGACGGTTTCGTAGCATCCGGACTCACACCACCAGATTCAAAGACAGTTTCTTCCCACAAGCCATCAGGCTCTTGAACACCACACCTACTTTTTCTATTATATCTCTTGTGGTTTTTTTAAAATTATGTCTGTTATGTCCTTAGCATTAGCGTTAGGTGTCGGAGAGACACAAGAATTTCATTGCATACTTTTGCTTCTTGTGAACGTTGGGCATATGACAATAAAAAACCTTGAACCATGAACATTTTGACAAGTCTATGTTCACGTGTGCAAAGCCACGAAAATAGCACTGTGTGATTGACTTGCACTTTAGATGTGGTCTTCACAGGAGGAAGGCACAGGTGTAACTTCACCCCACAAATTCCACTTTTTATTGACACCCCTTCCTGTTGCGCCACTGTTGCAAGGCTGGTTGCAGCCTTGCACTCCCTGCTTGACTTCTGGTCCGCCTGGAACTCCAATCCTGAGGGTGAGAGTGGCTTTTCTATTTTTCTCTGAGGGTAGGTGGAAGCCAGCTTTCACACTTCTGAGATTTCCTTGGTTCAAATCTAAGAATGATTCTATTGTAAAAATAAGACCTTGTATCAGTTAATGGTGCACACTTTCATTAAACTATCTATCATATGAGAGTCATATTGCATTCAGAGAGAAATCATCCACCATTGTTTCATAGCAGTGACTATAATGATGCAATGTACATTTATTACAATTACACATATTTGTGGATTAAACGCTGGTGAAGGGTTTCAGGTGTAGTAGTTATAATAGTTTAACAGTACTATAGTAGTTATAATAGTTTCTGATCATCAGATCATTAGAATATCCTCTGAATTAGTTAATAAAGGGTCTTTAAGAGTCTGGGGGAGACAAGCAGTGTGAAGGTCAGAGAAGTGATTGCCTTGTCACAGGCCGAAATGTTTCTGTTTCGGGGGTGAGATGGCAATGTCTGATAAGGTTTACAAGGTCCTTTGATCAGATGGGCACATCCTGAGTTTGATTAGGTATTGCTTGGGTCAGTAGTTGGTCAACTCTTATCACAGCACTTCACAGCAGGTGACAAAAGACTCACCACTGGGTATAGACAGATGGCTCCGCTATAAAACCAGGAGGTTGACCTCTTGGTGTCCCTACATGTAACTCATTATAAATACTATTTAGTAATTTTTATATTTTAGCAAAACATTTTGTGAAGTTGTCTGTGAGCAAAAAGTAGCTGGTGTCCTCAGTTGTCCGGCTCAATAGAGAGATAATCCATACAGTCCAGCAGCGAGAATATTCATCATTGGTGCTGCCATTTCAGGATTTGCTTTTCTTAAGCATCTGTCAGGTGTGCTCAGGCAAGATTGAGAGTCAGATCATCCCCAAGATGGCCAACATCATCATGGACCCCCTATACAGCTTAGTAGCTGTATTTTTAGTTGATAGTCTAGTTGATAACTGGTGTTTCATTGATCAAAACATCCCCAGAAGAGCAGTCCATCCTGAAGCTCAAGACAGTTCCACTTTCTGAAGAACAGCTTCACTTCAGGTGGCTCTAGCCTGGCTTCTCTAAATGGAGGTTTTACATTTCCTTTAATGAAGTAAATGATCCTATGAATGGGTCCTCTTATTGCAATCAGTACCAGTCATCCTGAGTCATCCCTGGAATGCAAGGCTTGAATAACTGAATGGAATTGCAGAAGGATCCACAGTCATTGTCTCTGCGAGTATGGTAGGTTCCTGCAGACTCATCATATCTCAATATTGTCATTGGCACAATGCAGCAAAAGTATCTTTGGTCAAATATATCATGATTACCATCAACAACATGGTGGTGGAACCCAGTGATTCCCCCGTTTTCTTTAAGATATCATCCTCCTCAGAAGGGTCTCGGGGCCTCCTTGATAACACATCCCCATCTTGATTGGTATTACCTGCCCTGTACTTAATCTCAAAGTTAAGGAATTACCATAAAGGTAGTCATGGATTTATTTTGCATATGGCCCATTTAAGTGCGAGGTACTCAAGTCTTCATGTCAGATACTCCTGCTCGCTTTTCAACAGCCCACTACTGGCATATGCCACCCCTTGGAGCTTGCCTTCCTGCTCTTGGTGGAGTGCAGCATCTAAACCCGCTTGACTCAGTGTGAAAAACTGATGTTAATCTAGAACTGATGCTAATCTAGGATTAACAAATGCCAGCAGAGGTGAAATTGTCAACCTACCAATAAGTCCCACAAAGTCCTGAAAGCTGAAACCCTCCTCCAGCTCCAAGGCCAGGCTGCAATGGGTTGTATGCTCTGCTGAGAAGATCACAGGCTGCCAGCTACTCTCCATCAAGGCCTTGTACACTGGCAGAGCAAGGAAGGGAGCTGAGAAGAGCTGTGGGTCCTGTGGGTGCCAAAGCAAATTCCTTGTATGCAACCATACTTGGCAATAAAGTGTTTCTGATTCTGATACTTGCTTAATTTGCTCTCATAGAAAAAAACTAACTACCTCTCTCCTTAGCTTATTTCCCTTACTTTTGTATTTCCTAGTGTTGCTTAAAATTATGTATTTGGTCTAGATTTCGAAGGTTATTCTGTTGTTACACTCACAGCCCTGTTCAGCAGACGGTGCCCGACTTGAAGCATTTAAAGGCTGCAGTTCACTTTGCCTGTGGGTCCATTTTTCAAAATCAGTTGGCCCACTCTGTTCCTCTCTGCCCTACTGGATGTGATTGGTAGCCCTTAAAGTAATGGAGAGAATGAGAAACTGGTCTATTTTCTGTAAGTGTTCCATAAAACACACTTTGTCGTGCGTGCATAAACACACATGCTTGAACATGTGCACACGCATAGACACACATCCTGTCACGGGCACATGCAGGGCGGGACTTATCGACTGAGCCATGGACTCATCAGAAGATTGTTCAGTCGGGCCACTCGCATTAATGGTGAAGTAAATTGAAAAATGCAATCAATGATTGGAGTGAATGCTCGGCGGTAATGATATCAGTGTGAGATAATCCAATAATTGCCAAGCTGATGTATTCTCTATTGGTATTTGGCTGCTCTGCCTGTCACTATAAAGTATGCTCCCTCATTCTTTCCCCTGGCCAAGAATGGAAGGCAGAGAGATGGAGAGAAAAGGAGGATATGTCTAGTATGTGAGTGGAGCTCATCAAGGTAAGGCTTTCCCAGTATAATGCACACTAATGTTTCCTCACTACTCATTCAGCAGTAGCCAACACTGTAAGAAATTACTGCAGAATGTGAACCAAAATAGGAATCTGCCCTGAACAAAAATCCCACTACCCACAACCGCACCTTTCACAAAATAGGGAAACTGGTGCATGTTAGAGTATTTGTAGTCAGCTTGCCTGGCTTTGTCTGGTTAAATAAGAATGTGTACTTAGTCAATCAGTTTGGTTAACATTAAGACCCTAGGCCTTTACCAATGGATGCTGAGATTTAAAAATTAAATTACTTCAGCGTTATGAATGCAATATACCCTTCCACAACTTTTCCAAAATATTTGAGCTATAAAAGGCTGTCCTTTTAGAATTGTAAAAAGTCAATTTCGAAAATAAATAGATTCAGTTTTGACTCCCCCCAAAAAGAAAAAAATATTGAACAATGTGCTAGCCAACAATTGGATGGCTACTGCATTTACACATGGAGGTAGTGAGCACCACTAAAACTGATTTCACATGCCTTCAGAACAACATTGGGATGAAATGGAAATGGGTGATGGGAGACGGCACAGGTAAGCATCATCAGAGTTGCACATAAAGGCCATGTGCGACCAGGTAGACTTCCTTCACATAATGTATCTTCACAGAGACAACAGGCCCGCCTCATTATAGAAAAATTTTAGTTTTGCTTTGTCCATGCAACTTGGACATGTTGACCAGCAATGGACATCCATTACTCCAGGAAAGGAGAGACATGGCACGCCAGATGTACAAGCACATTCCAAACATATAATGGGAATAGTGGATTCATTCGATTCAGCTAAAGCATAACTCTGACCATTTTCAACCTGAACCCTATTTTTTCCATCATTTCCCATCATACCAATTGATTCTGACCAAAATATCCAGGGCTAATGGACCCACCAAAAATCAACCCCAAAAGCATCCCAAGTATGTATTTTTCAACACATTGACATGTCAGTAAAACAATGTAAATGAATGAGGCAGTATGAGACAGTATAAGGCAAGACAGAGAATTCTGTCTTCTGTTTATAAGACAAGACAGAGAATTGTCAAAGAAGAAACAAAGCAGAAAGACTCAAAGTTATTGCCCACCTTGACTCTAGGGCTATAAAAACTAAAAACCAACTTAGAAATATTGGTGTTTTAATGCAGGCGTCCCCAAACGTTTTTACTCTGTGCCCTGGTTTTATATTTTTAATATTCTGATTTACGCTACTATGCGTAGCCTACTCATGTGCCATTGGGCAAACACTGTCAAGTCATATATCAGGGGAAGGCCTGGGCTTGCTTCCGATCCCAATTGGAAGTGATGGGAGGCAGTGACACCTGAAGTGTGTTCCTTATGTCCAGTCTACTCTGCAACTTTGTTTTAGTTGCAGTCATTGCAGAAAACCCTGCTTCACAAAGATAGGAGGTAGGAAAGGGCAATAGAGTTTTCATTTCATTCCTTGCCTGTTCTTTCGGTCTTTTTCGGATGGGAAATAACGCTCAAACTCCCCAGACAGCGAAGCCAGATAATCGCTCATCAGCTGGGACAATGTGATCTCCGGTCCTGTCTCTCCCCAAATCCCAGCCAACGTGGAATATGTCAAACACTCCCCATTCCACTCTCCGTCCCCAAGGACCCAGTTTTGCTTTGAATGCAGACACTTTATCTGCAGATTTGAATACAGTTGCCATTTTGCCGAGTTTTGTGACCCATTTCTTGTTGCTAAAGTGGTGTGGTGGCTTTTTGTCAGTAAGAAATCTCTCCAGTGGCTCCTGTAACTCAAACACCCTGGACAGAGACTTTCCTCTTGACAGCCATCGGATTTCAGTATGCATTCTGCATCCATATCATCACACAGCTGCTCGAACAAACCAGAGTTAAGCGCGTGTGCTTGGATGTAATTTACAACTTTTACCATATCACTTAATACGCTGTGGAACTCGGGGGACAACTTTCTGTTAGTACATTATTAAATTTGTGGATGACACCACAGTTATTGGTCTGATTTCCTCCAGCGACAAGTCAGCCTACAGAGAGGAGATATCAGACCTAACCTATCTAAGTGGTGTCAGTACAACAACTTAGCTCTGAGCGTCAACAAAACTAATGAGATAATTGTTGACTTCAGAAAATGCAAGGCGAGCCACCCCCCAATCATAATCGAGGGAGAGGACGTGGAAAGGGTCAACTGCTTCAGGTTCCTGGGGATGCAAATCTCTGACGACCTCCCCTGGAGGTTTTACACAGATGCCATCCATCACTTCCTGTGATGTCTGTGGCATGTGCGCACAGATGAACTTGTGAACTTCTACCACAACATCATAAGAAATGTCCTGACCAGAGGCATCACAGTGTCGTATGGCAGTACCACCACTCAGGACAGGAAGGCAATCCAAAAGGTTGTGAAAGCGGCGTAGAAGATCATTGGTGTTGAGGTATCGGCCATCAGTGACCTCTACATCACGTGCTGTCGCAGCAGAGCCCATTCCATCACCAAGGATTCCAACCACTCTTTCCACCAACTGTTCTGTCGCCTGCCATTGTGTGACAGGTGGGGGAGCATCATGACACGCACTTCACGGTTCCATGACCGTTTCTACCCCCAGGCGGTGTGTCTGTTGAACAACCCTCACCCCTGACTGATGAACAACCTCCCTACATTACCACTCCCCTACTGGACACCCTGGGACTATCTACAGCATCAATCACTTTACTAAAGTCACTTTACTAAAGTACTGCTGGTACTTTCCTGTAGCACTGTATCACTTTAAACACTGGACTTGACATAATGTGCATTTTGTGTATACATTCTTTATGTCTCCTTTTTTTACATTCAGTTTGTTATACTGTTATTTATATTGCGTAGTGAGTGCTGGCGGAAAGATCAGGAGTAAGAATTCCAATGTGCTTGTACTTGTCGCAAATGGCCAATTAAACTCTTGAACCTGAACTTCACCTTGTGATCATGGTTGCTAAGAGAGGTACCTGTACCACCTTGCTGGCCTCTCCAAACAGCTTGTGGGAAATATCTTTTGTGGCACGTAGAATCAGCTCCTCCACGATAGTGAAGGGCTTATAAGCTTTAGCAGCTAAATATGATGCTCATGCTCATAAATATGATGCTTATGCTTTGAGTAAGGGGTGCTTAGGCTCAAGGTGTCTAATTAATTTTGAAGGCTTCGTAGCTTCATTGGAAAGTTTTTCACCACATACTACACACAATGGGCTAGTAGCATGTTCATCACCAGTTGCAACAAAGCCCGGCACCGGTACAACTAAATCGGCCTTCTATCATCTAAAATAAAAAAAGCAAGAATTAGAAAATTCATGTCCAAGCAAGATTTAGAGGAACTAATCCATGACTTTATCTCCAGCAAGGTGGACTATTGTTACAGCCTTCTATCCGGACTTCCCAATAAGATCAATCAGACGGTTGCAACTCATTCACAATGCTGCAGCTACAATTCTAACAGGGACCAAGAGAACGGAGCATATTACTGTGATTCTTAAATCTTTAGACTGGCTTCCAGTTAGAATATATTTTAATGTATTACTTCTTGTCTACAAATCACTCCATGGGTTACGGCCAAAATACATTTGTGTCATGCTCACAGAATACATACCCCAAGGTCCCTTAGATCTCTAGAAAACAGGCAGCTAGTAGTCCTAGAGTTCGAACAAAACATGGCGAAGTGGCATTCAGTTTTTATGCAACAAATAGCTGGAACCAGCTTCCTGAAAATCTTAAATACATTGGCCAGTTCACTTGTTTTCCTGTGCCTTGATTAATTTCTCATGCACTGTACTCTAACTTCTTTATCGCCTTAGCTAATAATCCTTTCCTTTAATATATTTTTTTATTTTTTTTATTTTTTTTATTTATTTAGACGTTTATTGAACAGGGACAATACATTGAACATTGTTTCATATAAAATACAAAACCGATGTCATGCATATAGGTTTGTAGCCAAGGCTAATTTGCAACCTCTGTCCCTGGTTAGGCCTTTACTAAAAGTTGTATAAGAAAACTTAAAACGGTATACAAATGTTAAGATACAAAACAAATAAAGACAAAAGACATCTCACAAAACGATAAACGGTATACAAATGTTAAGATACAAAACAGATAACGACAAAAGACATCTCACAATAGAAAAGAAAGAAGCAAATTAATGTGCGTGTGTGCACGTGTGGTTATGTGTGTATGTGTGCATGTGTGTGCATGTTTGCGCTGTGTGTGTGTGTGTGTGTGTGCATGCATGCGTTTTGTGTGTCTGCATATATGCGTATGTGTATGCTGTTGAGTGTGTGTATGCATGTATGTGTGTGTGTGTGTGTGTGCTGTGTGTGCGTGCATGTGTGCATGTTGTGCGTGTACATATATGCGTATGTGTGTGCTGTGTGTGTAAGAGAGTCAGTGGTCACAGGCTCGTTTCAGTTTCAGCCATTGTTTTACTTGTGTGTTAAAAACCTTGGGCTCTGTCAAAGTTTTGCTTTCAGGTGGTAATGTATTCCACAGTTTAGTTCCTATTACTGTGAAGGATGACTGTCCGAATGTTGTTCTGCGTTTTGCTGTCCTACAATTTCCACTTGTTGCTCCCCTAGTTCTGATTCCACCAGTTTGTTTGTTTATTAATTGGCAGACTATTTCCGGAGCAAGGTTGTTTGCACACTTGAAAATAAGTTTTAAAAATGAGAAGCTTACAAAACTGTCAAAACTCAGTAGATTATATTTCTTGAGAATTTGGCAATGGTGCCATCTTACAGGTCTCTGATCCATTACTTTGAGTGCCCGTTTGTATAATGATCTAATAGGTGCAATAGTTGTTTGGTTGGCCTGGCCCCATATGGTTATACAGTACGATAAATGAGAAAATATCATGGCATGCATAAACTGTTGTGCTGCCTTGAGAGGTATGTATTGTCTTATTAGGCGAAAGCAATTTAAATTGGTCTTGACAGTTTTACACAGCTTCTTCACGTCGATCAAACTTCAGCTGAGAATCCAAAATAACATCTAAATATTTGAACTCATCTACCTGATCTATCTCTATCTTATCAATCTTTACTCCAGAATTTTCATTCACTTTTCTTTTGATTGAAAAGCACATTGATACAGTCTTTTTGTAATTCAAAGTCAAATGATTATTTCGGAGCCACTGTGATACACCAGACATCTCTTCTGACAGAATTTCAGCCGCTATCTGAGGAGTTTTTGCAGACACATACACAGCTGTGTCGTCTGCGTACATTTGGCATCTGGCTCTTTTGCAGCTGTCAGGTAAATCATTAATATATAAACTAAAAAGTAAAGGGCCCAAAATTGAACCTTGTGGTAGTCCCAGTTGACAAGTTTGGACAGTTGACAGGGTAGAATTGGATCTAACCCACTGCTCTCTGCGTTCAAGGTAAGAACCGAACCAAGCAATTGCTTCATCGGAGAAATTACATATTTTAAGCTTATTAAGGAGAATTTCGTGGTTAACAGTATCAAAGGCTTTTTTCAAGTCCAAGAATACTGCCACCACTACATTTCCTTCATCTAATAATTGTTTTATAGTTTCTGTGAGATAACAATTTGCCATCTCTGTTGAGTACCCTGATCTGAACCCAAATTGTTTGGGGTTCAGTAAGTTGTTACTTTCAAGGTAATCAACAAGTTGTTTAGCAACTGCCTTCTCAAGAACTTTTGAGAGCACAGGTAAGATGGAAATTGGTCTGTAATTAGAGACCAGGGGCCTCATTTATAAAACTTTGCGTAGAACATTACGTAGAACATTGCGTAGAACATTGCGTAGAACATTGCGTCCGCCCAAACCTCAGAATCCACTAACGCAAGAAAAAATTCAGATTTATAAAACCGTGCGGTACACACCTGTACTCAGTTTTCTCTTTATAAATACCCACCTGCGGTGAATTGTGCGGCCGTGTACTCCTCCCAGTGGGCAATGCTAAATAGGTCATGAATATGCCGACGTTGTTAAGGAGCCTTTGTTGACTATCAATGAGGGAAAGACTGAGAGACGCCAGCTGCAAGAAAGCCGAAATTTGCGGAGTGCGAGATCGAGGCGCTCATCGCTGAGGTTGAGCGCCGTAAAGGTGTAGCTACTGTCTGGGGCTCAGTAGAGGATCTGGGCCACATTGTGGAGAACCGCACAAGCTCTAATAATCCGGCACACCTTAATAATAACAGAAATAAACTTTTGTTATATAGCACTTTTCAAAACAAAGTTACAAAGTGCTTTAGAAGACAAAATAAAAAATGGGAGACAAACTGATGATGAACAAAATGATTAAAACAATTTAATAACAGTTTAAAAGTTACACAACATTGAGCATTAGGAGCTACATATGAAAGAGTAAAATATGCTTAGCCCCTTAGTTGTATTTTTGCCCCCTCTGTTTAAGCTTTATGTATCTATAGACAAATATTTCCATTGGTGTATGTTGGGGCGTCCATAGTAGCCCACTGAAACGGAGCGGAGGAGATCGATAGACAGACAGACACGTCACTTAGTTCGGTTTCTCAGCCTGCTTGCTTTTCATGGTGGTAAATACAATTTACAGCCCTAATTCCATTTCCCCCGTTGGGGAGAGAGAGAGAGAGAGAGAGAGAGAGGTTAGAGGGAGATAGAGAGAGAGGCAAGCTGCAAACTGCTGTTTCTACTCCTCCGCCTGCTGATTTTGACAGAATCGGTATCGTTCATAAATTCTCTCAGTGCTCCGTTCTTATGTGAGTCTCTGATTAATAAATGTATTCTTTGATTTTGAACAGTAGCATTATGTTGTTGTTATTTAGCCTTTCTGAGGCTATTGCATGGTTAGATCAATAAGTTTTATTTCACTTCATCCTGGCGCCGCCCGGTAAAATAATGAATAAAATAAGAGTTAAGAGAATGCCTTTTATAAAAATAGGTTTTAAGTAGTGACTTAACAGATACAACAGACCACAAACCCTGTGAAAGCACACTTTAAAACTATGTTTTTAAGAGGACTGAGCTTTATTTTGTGATCTTTCCATCGGGCGTCGCTGATTCCCGTGTCTGAAAAACTTTGCGGTAAGCTCTACGCATGGGTGAAAGGATGCGTAGATGTGCTCACATTTTACCGCATAACATTTTTCTATAAATCCAGACGTTTGCGGTAAAATATGCGTACGCACATTTCACGCCCCTTAACGCTACTTTTTTGTGCGCAGCAACCTTTATAAATGAGGCCCCAGGTCAGTTGCTCCAGACTTGTGAATAGGAGTTATAATTGCTTTTTTCCAGGGCTCAGGAAATTCACTACCTCTAATAGAAGAGTTGACCACATGTGTCATTGGCATTTGAAAAACAGAACTGTGTTTTTTAATAAATATGGTATCCAAACCAAAATGATCTTTGGCCTTAGAATGCCTTAACTGCATTATAACTTTACCAATCTCACTCTGATCTACCTCTTTAATATGAAAGGAAGATGAGGGCTCTCTCTGTATTTCTTCTAACTCAACTGGTTGGAAATTTGCCGCCAGTTCCTCAACTGATGTAATGAAAAATGTATTAAATTCGTTTGCAATTTCCAAATTATCATTACTAATTGTTCCATTTATGTTCAATTCCACAGTAGGTTTTTTCAAATTTGGCACTCGATTAGTCAAAGTATTTAGATGTTTCCAGAGTGCTGAGCTTTTCCCTTCTGAATCAGCAATTAGTTGCATAAAGTAACAGGTTTTTGCAATACGTAACTCCCTGGTTACCTTATTTCTTAACCCTTTAAAAATAAGTGTGTCTGTGTGTATTTTTGTTACTAATGAGTGTTTAAGCGCAAGATCTCTTTTCTTCATTAGTTGGAATAATATTCTTATTCAACCAAGGTAAAGCCCTGCGACGCCGTGGGCTTTTCAGTGGCTGAATGTATTTCTGCATCAGATCAGTTAGTGTTTCCATCATTGTAGCACAGCAGGTGTTTACATTTTGAAATTGCATAACATCATCCCAATTAATATTTTGTAATTCATTTTCAAATTGTGTCATTTTGTTCTTGGGTATACCTACAAACTCTGTTTTACCGAAGTCATTGTTCCAGGATTGTAGACGTCTTTTAGTTAGTTTTCTAACAATCAAAACCATATTGTGGTCGGACAGGCCTGTGATTAAATTGAATGTCTTTATCACTCTCTCATTTCTATTTGTGAAGACCAAGTCAATGAGGGTTTTGCTGACTTTAGTAAGTCTCGTCGGTCCTTTTGATTATTTGCTGAAAATTATTTTTTGAGTAGATCGTTTTTAGTTTTTGCTTGCTGCCTTTGTCCAACCAATTTATATTATAGTCTCCTAGGAATATAGTTTCACATTTACAATTTAGTTGTTTAAGTAATTCATCTAGATCTTGGTAGAATGAAGCACCATGAGAGGGAGGATTATATAAAGTCACAATATTAAATTTCATTTTTGGTGATAGCACTACATTAATGGCAACACTTTCTAAAGGCGTGTCCAAATTAATTTCAACACATTTAAAATGATCTCTAATATAAATCATTGCTCCGCCCCCCCTGCCAGTCACTCTGTCTTTCCTGGAAAAGTTTAAATTGCCTTTGTTTACCTTCCACACGATTCGGAGTACATACGTCACTGTCTGTGCAGGACTTGCTGGGTGCCTGCTTCGCTGCATATTTTCTTCCCATTGTCATGTGTTGACATGGGTGAGATAGTTGTGACTCTGTTGGTAGACCAAGGTCATCTGCATGAAGAGTAGAATCACAGATGGGTTGTTGCAGGTCAGGCAGTGGTTTCAGTTGGAACATGTTTGTTGGTTCCTTCCCTCCAGTGGAGACATGCTGCACCAGCATTGCTTCAGCTGTATCCAGTTGCACACTCTGATGGAGACAGCCCTTGGACAGTTCACTTCTTTGATCCTGCAATCCACACTTCTCTGGGTGAAGAGTGGGATCACTGATGGGTTGTTGCAAACCAGTGAACAATGAGTCCATGTGGAGCATGTCCACTGGTTTAGTCCCTCTGGTGTTAACATGCTGAACCAGCGTTGTTTCTGCTGTGTCCAGTTGTGCCGTCTGACCAGCGTTTGAATTTGTTGATGGACCAGGGTTCAGTTGAATATCCCCACTTAGTAGCAGTAAAAACAATAGAGTGCTGCAAGCATGCCATTTGCTTCTTTTGGTTATTTGTTTGCTGTCTTTTCCATTGTAATATAACTTCTGCCAGAAAATGGAATAAGTGACTAAATGTCCATGTCCAAAAAAAGTCAATCTCTGTCTGTTGTTCAGAGGAGTAGAAAGTCCAGAAGTAGAAGTTTGATTACTTGCCAAACAAAGGCCTTGAACAGGTGGAGCAATCAGAAGCCACAGGCAAAGTAGCAGTGTCCAAACACTGCTACGAAACACATCCATTTCCTCTGTAACGGTTGTTTGAATCTTGACTTGGATTCAGGTATGTCTTTGAGTCAGAGCATTTTTGTTGAAAAACATTGGCTGAAACTGACAGAAACTGATAAAAAAATTTAAAAATAAGGAAAGGTGTGGAGCCTAACAAATCACACCAGCCCTTGGCTGCCATCTTGCATGTAAATCTCGACTACAGGTTTAGCTTTTTATCCTTCTGTTCATATCTATGTAAAGCACATTGCATTGCCATTGTGTGTGAAATGTGCTACACAAATATACTTGACTGGAGTATAATGGGGGAAAAATAGGAATATAGGGTCCAGGGGCTTCATTACAGAAACATGTCCTAACTGCATGTCCTAACTGCTTGTCCTATCTTAACTTAAAGATCCCATATTATGGAAAACGGTTTATTCCTGGCGCTTATACATGTTCCACAGGAAAGTACTTCCCTAAGCAGCTGAGAAAATTTGAAATCTGGAACCCAACCCGTTTTTCTGTATTTTCCTTTTTCCCAAAACGGTGCCAAAGATAGGAGAAAAACGGCCCGTTTCAGAAAATGGTTCTTTTGGAACCATTTTCGTCATAAGGTGCAAGTCCGAGTCGGTATTCCTAACTTCCAATCTAAATGTGTTCCAGTGCATCTGCTCGGGAAAACATAATCGCCCGCAGCAAACTCATGTTTGTATGGTAAGTCTCAGAATGTTACAAGCATCTAAACTCATCAACTACTACAGCGCCATTAGTGAAGAGAATCGGCGCATATCACATTTGGACGCCGTTTTTTCCAAGTACACTGGAATGCACCATTACTTTCCGACAAGTGAAGCTAAAACAACATATCTGGAGATATATCAAAGCTCCAGTTATTATTTTGTAGGATGCAGGCAGCAACATAGATCCCTGCACAGTCTCCCAACACGTGAAAATGCCAGGATAGAGTGGAGTAATTTTATTTTTAACGGCAACGGCCACAGTTTTTTTCTGTGTGATGATCAGTCCTCAGACTGCTTGAGCAAAGGCAGGATTAGCATCTAAATTGAAGCTTAAAGATGGAGCAATTCATAAGGTACGTGACCCATCTGCAAAATTGGAATCTGTAAGTGTCACCATGTTTTGATTTAATTTACCAAATTAGTCTGGTTAGTATATTCAACTGCTGGTTATTCAGGGCTAGCCACGGGCTTGTTGGGTCTGGAAGAAGTAGGAAAACTAAAGCTGGAGTCAGGACACATCTTTTAAAGTTATTGGTTGGAGTCAGGACTCATCTTAAAGTTATTTGTTGGGACCAGTGTCTGTTTTATAAGTCTGTCGAACGTGTCAGGCTTGGTAAACTTTAGCCACCATTAGTACAATCGTGTTTGGTTGTTTGGCTGCGCTGTTTGGATGCAAATAGATTGCATCCAATAATATATTGGTTAACTAGCTTAACAAAATTGTCAATCCTAGCTTGTCTGCAAGTTGTATTCAATAAGCTTATGGACATGAGACATAAACAGACCGGCTACAGCAGAGAGTGTTGCTCACACATCCACATTGCATGTAGGTTGTATGTAATGAGCACTGCTCATTACAGTGCTCATTACAAAACAGCCTGTTCTTTACAATGAACAGGCTCAAAACAGCCTGTTCTTTACAATGGAGAAAATGAGAGACTGAAACACACACCACAGAAGCTGGTTTTAGGATTTTTTTTTATATAGACTTCACAAACGTCTTGTAAAGACCCCCAGGAACAGTTTAAATAGCCCAAAATGAGTACAATACCCCCTTTAAGTTTCAAAGATAGGAAAAATCATATTTTTCTATTACAGAAGCAATTCCTAAACTCATGGCTGTGTCCTATCCTATCTCAGACCTCGTATCTTATCTTAACTTAAGAAATCCTAACTAGAACTGTAAACTTAATTCTTCAATCGGCACTCGTCCTGCCATGCCTGTATCTGTGTTTAGAATGTACACAAGACTGCCTGTATCTTTGATTATGATGTAATATCAACAGCTGTCTCACTTCACTTGTCACTGCACTGGCTAGCTAGCTTGTTATAATGGACAAGAAAAGACAGACGTTCAATTTTAGCTCCGATGAGTCGGAGGCATTAATCGTGTCGGTGGAGGAGAGGAAACCCCACCTTTTCTTCCCAATTATCGGTGTTCATGTTCCCCATGTTCATTGTCATTGCCATACAGACCTAACAACAGTGGTGCTGCAGTTATTTTGAATTTAGGACAGGGTCTATGCCATGCTAATTTAGGATTCCTAATTTAGGAAATTATTCAGTCAGGACGGTTCTGTAATAGCTAAATTCCTATCTAAGATAAGGTAGGATCTTTTCCTAAATGCAGTTAGGAAACATGTTACAGTAGCCTACCAAAAATCCTAAATGTCATCCTAAACTGAGATAATATAGGATTTCAGGCCCCTGGTCAAAAATGGATGGAGTTAGGGTTTAATGTTAACCATTTTACTAGTGATTGTCTATTTGTGTTTTGGTCCTTAAGGGAATAGGAGTTTGTTGTTGGGAATTTAAAATAAGATTTTAATAAATTTTAATCTGTAGGCGAAGTGAGTTAACATGTAGATTTTCATTGGTTTAGGATAAGGCAGTCCCACCAGTTTTTTTCTGATTATTGTGGCCCAAAATGATTGAATTTGCAGCGGCTTTTATCAAAAATTGCGATGCAATTTGCGATATTGTTCGTGTTATCTTGTGGTAAAACAGCAGGAATTGATGAAAAATTCGAGGCCCCCATCCTACCCAAAACATTGTAAACTGCCCACTCTGTTTTTTAAGTTGTTTTTAGAGTAGTAGAGTAATCGTCACACATTAATACCTCCTGGGGCCGCTGGCTGAAAACTAGTTTTACTACACCTGATCTCTGTCTAGTGCCTTTTTAATCCTAGTTTTCTTTACATTATTTTTGTTTTGTTTTTTTCCCCTTTAGGCTGCAATGCAGCATATCTACAGTTTGCCATTGTAGCACCTGTAAAAAGATATATTTTTTAATACCTGCCCAATCCCTTCAATGTTTTGTTTAATAATATACTGTGGCATGTAGTTATTTGGTCAGTTCCAGGTTTATTGCACCTGCCAGTAGGTGGCGGAGTGAGCGGTTTGTAGTTCATTTTACTGGAAGACATAGAAGAAGGCGAGTAGGAGTGGTTGGTCTGTGTGGGTGAATGGTCTGTTTCTGGTGCTACCTTATAGCCAATTTGCATGCTTTACAAAATATTGCCGCGAAGTGATAAAATGAACTCGAACATGTAGGAGTGTTAATGTAACATGTAGGAGTGTTAATGTGTAAGCATTGTACCAATTTGACAGTTTCATGCGGGAATATTGCAGGGTTTTGAAAAAATTGCAAGCTCTTGCAAGTATTGCGGCAGTTAGTTGAACTTGCGTTAAGTCTTGCGATCACAAGATCGCAACATCCTGGAGGGACTGATAAGGCAGTCCGTCACAGCAACCACAGCCTCACTAAATTCATAATAATAATAAGTTAATATTACATATCCATAGATTTTGCACATCTTGATGCACTTAACATGGAATTCAATGAATATGGTCTAACATTTTTAAGCTACTTAACATGACATGAAGGCCTGGACCCTTTATGATTGAGTGATTTGAGCAGTGTTGTGAAAGCTGTCACAATTTACATCAACATTATATATATCAACTGACCAATCCCCATTCACTGGTTTTACTTCAGATAGGTTGAGCTTCAATAGTCCTGCCATACACCTCTAAACATGGGCTCCCAGAATGCATGCAAGCATTAAATTGGATAAACCCATGCTTGCTGCATAGGAAAGAATCTTACACTTGCTCTAGTATTGAAAAGGACGCTAAAGTCACGTTCCAGATGTTTTCTAATGCTGGCCAATGGTTATGATTGGATGTCACCTATTAAATGTACCTATTATATTCAGGAGATAGAGCCTTTAACATTGATGAATTCTCAGATGAATGTGTCTATTGGTATCCCTGCCTCTTTTCTGATGGATTTCCCCCTGAATTGAACATTGGTGCAAAGCGACGAGTCTAGAAAGAAGGGTCTGACACTAAAACCCAACATTTACCCCTGATATTTTTGATAGCTGAAAAACCTTCTCCTATCAAACTCCATAGAGCAACAGTGAATATACACATGCTCGTCCAATCGCTACGCCATCTAGCATCTCATTGTATAATCCTGTGTCGCCAGCACAGAAGAACCCACGGACGTCCCAAGCCTTGACTTGACCTGAGTGAGTGCTTTTGAGCAGGTGATAGGCGTGATCAAACCAGGCCAAATTAATTTTGAATTCGCAACCCTATCTTTCAATGTCTGAGAAACCACAGCATTGTTATATCACAGATGCAAGTGCGAGAGAGAGAAGTAGCGAGAGAAGACCAGGTTAGTGTTATGTAGGTTCGTCGCCCAGTCAGGTTTCCCAGGGCTTGTTTTAAGATGTAATATGTTGGCATGAACGTTTGTCATGATAATGGGCTACTATTGGTGATTTAATTTTATTTTTCGTGTCATTGCATCTTGTCATCTATGCATTTGCACAGATGCCCACAGCTTTCTTCATATTCCCATTCCTATTTCTGATTACATCACCCTCCCTCTCCTAATCCTTTCCTCTCTGTCTCTACATCTCCTTGCCTCCCTCTCTCCCTCTCTCTCTCTCCCTCTCTCTGTTATGCGCTGACTGCGGCGGTTGAGGTACGAGCTACTACTGGGGGCTCCGAGCGTTCTTGCTTATTCAGCATCTTCTCCCTCGTTCTTGCTTTCCTAACCCCCCCTCTCTGTTTCTACCTCCGCTTCCCACCCTTTATTCCCAGCAGGCTTTAGAGTAGTGTGCAACACACATTAATCAATTGCCTCTATAACGCTCTCCCTTTTCTGTAATATTTTCACAAGAATAGCCATGGTGAAAGCAGAGAACAGTGATACATTTTAAACCCTGGGCTTATTTTGCGATCAGAAACGCTCTTTGACGTATGTGGTAATGGTGTCTTTACATGGTCCCTAATATGCAGTATATTGAAGAGAGAAAACATGCTTTCCCCTTAATAAACCTGTTGTACTTGCATGTATTGCTACTGTTGTACACCCCGATTTAACGGGGTGATGCTCATTTCACATTTCGTGAGACCAGGCACCTTTGCTAGCCTGGTCTCACGAAATGTGAAATGAGCATCATGTCTTCAAATGCTCTGTACAAATAAAGTGAGAGAAATACATTTCCCCACCCTGAAAGGATTACAGGGTGGGGTTTTAGTCGCCTAACCCTAACCATAACCCTTTAGTTGCCTAGACTTAACCGTTTCCCACGATGGATAAATGACAATGGCGTGTCCAATTCATGCAATAGTCACATAATTCTTTCATGGTGGAGAAACTTCACATCACATTCACATTCATCATGAATCATCATTCAATCTTCACATTATTCCTGTCCACAACATGTAATCTGTTCCCGCTCATTTCACAGAATTCTGTGTGACTGTTGTCTTTTCTCTGGCCAGACACCATGCCCTGCTCTCGGTGTGGCTCCAGGTCAGGAATCAACATCTCAAAGACAGGGACAGATGTATTGTTAAAATATATAACTTCTCCCTTTCATGGAGAGACTGGAGGGATTAAACACTAGTCCTGTTCTTTGATGATCACCTCCTTTTCCATTTTTCATTCACTTCTATTAAAATACAGCCTTCATCTGTCTGGTCTCCTGATTCCACAGCATAATTCCTTCCATTTCCCAACAGTTGAAATTAACCCATTTAACTACAACAGTGCGGGATCAAATTTAGTTCAAATTACTATTTGAAATGGATTCAGTATTCTGGGTTAGGGTTAGAGTTAAGTATAGTCTGGCACGTTGAAGCCAATGGGATTCTCCTAAATTGGCAAACTCTTCCCCACTCTTCCTTCAAGACAGCCTAAGGATGCACTCACACTAAATATTTAAACTGAACTGTCCACTTTTCTCTCAATTTCCTGATGTACTCTTTATTGTGTAATCAAGATGGATTACTTGAAAATACCACTGCATGAAACTGATTACATCATTTTATTGTCTTTTTTTAACCAGGACAAACACGTTTAAAACCATATGGTCATCGCTGCTGTCCACTGAGAACCTTGTATCGCCAAAATGTCAACTTGTAAGCGCCACTTACAGAAACTCAAACATCATCAACAGAAAATCCAAGGATCCTGGTGGCCACACTGTTCAACTGACAAGCGATCCCTGGGAAGTGTAGTGCAAAAATAATGAAACATTTTGACTTTTAAGAAAAGCAGACAGAACAAGGGGAATATCCACCTGCAAAAAAGCCGCTGAAGTTGCTGAAGCTTGGAATTTTGCTTGGTAGCCATGACCGGACATAACACCCTGTGCTTAGGGGAACACCTATATTCCCTCACTATCCTTTTCATAACATTCAATCAGCAGTGATTCCCAAAATTGAGCTCCTGCAATGATTAAGTACCGAACCGGTGATGGATTGACTCCTAGATGGCAGCAGACAGTGGTTGTGTGGCTGCTTCTGATTGTATCGGCCTGAAATCCAACGCCCCCCTAGCCCATTACCTGTGTCAGCTCACTCTCTCTCTCACTCTCTCTCTCTCTCTCTCTCTCTCTCTCTCTGTTTGTTGGTGTCCCTCAGCCCCATTTAGCTCGATCAGCACGCTGCCACTTATTGGTCATTTTTTTTCACTCCAGCATTTCTGCATGGCTAAGGCATACGGTGTTGCACTGGGCCTTGCTCTCTCACCTCTTCGCTCGCTCTTACTCTCTAGCCTATTTGCTTTCTGGTGATCATGGCTTCATGTTTTTCTCCCTCTCTTTTGATCTTTTATTTTTGCCATCTTACGCTGTTACTCTTGTTTTATTTCTTTCTCTACCTCCCTCCCATTGAATCAAACACAACCTTTGTAATTTGGGGAATTTAATTTGCTTGGACAGCAGAGCATCTTTGATCAGAACAACAGATGCTGTGTATCGTCCATCTGTTCATATAAGGGCCTTGATTTCATATACAATAATTTGATGTGGAATTTAAAGAAGCATTATCTTCGCACAGCAAATTACAAGAACCAAAGACCTAAATGGCAAAATTCTTTAACAATTACAGAAAAGGCTGTGAAATGGGCTGAAGAGGCCATGTTCAACATCAAACTGTACAAGCGAAAAAATTGGTAAAAATTCACATTAAAGTAGCATTTATTTTAGTTTTGAACTGATATCAGAAAGATATTTTGGCCCTGATTTTACAAAACCACGCAGGAAGCAGTGACAGTATCACTTTCATTTTGTTGCTATATTGACACAGGTTTTCAACATTGGTGCAGGCTGTCCTATCAACATCTATTCAATGGCAAAATGTTTTCCTGGGTATACAGAGGTTGAATGGTGACCAAAAACTACACCTGCCTGAGGTTCAAATGGAAAGTAGATTCCACTTCCCCATCAGTTAAGATCAAATTTACAGCTGATCTCATTTCAAGTATAATTTGTAATGGTTATCAGTTAGTATATGTCTACGTTATAGCCTGAAAGAATTCACTATTATCCAGACTGTGTGTTGACATGAATATGTATTGCAAAAGTGCAATGTCATCTATTCTTGTCTGTACAGGCTGGTGTGTGCAATTACACTCACCGGCCACTTTATTAGGTACTCCTGCTTGTTAACCCAAATAGCCTGCTCCTCCAAACAGCGAATCATGTGGCTGCAACTCAATATATAAAGCATGCAGACATGGTGAAGTGGTTTAGTTTGTTGTTGGACCAAACATTAGAATGGGCAAGATGCTGATCTAAGAGACCGTGGTGTGATTGTTGGTGCCAGGCTTGGTGGTTCCAGCATCTCAGAAACAGCTGAACTCTACTGGGATTTTCACCACTACAGTGTAGACTTTACAGAGGATGGTGGTTAATGAGAGAGGTCAGAGGACTAACAGTATGGAGTCAGTTGACTCTCAATAGTCACAAATGAACACGATTCACAAATATATTTTGCGATTTATATATAAATGTCTCTGTTCACAAATATATTTTTCAATGCACACACAAATGTGTATTGTTTCATATAAATGTAAAAATATATATATATCTATATATATAAATGACAGAAGGTTTACAAATAAATTAGTGTTCACAAATGTCTGTTTCCGATGCACACACAAATACGTCTCGTTTTATATAAATGTAAAACAAATCCACAAATACACTTAGTTAAAAACAGCTGCAGTGTTCATCTAAAACATATTCAAATGTTGTTACATTTATATACAGATTGTCGAATCTGTGTTTAGAAACCTCCAGATGAGTTGTGAAATGAACAAACATGCACTCGAAAAATAAGAACTACCAGAGCACCCTCTCTGTCTCCACCCCTATTTCACACCACACGAATTGAGGCTCGTCCCAGATACAGCGGTCAGCCTTAATGTGATGCAAGAAGCATCCCTCAGGGGAACATACAGCCAAGCATCAACACACAATCAGACCAATTTCCCCATCTGTCCTTTCCCTCCCTATTATCTCTCCCTTCATAATCCTCAAAGGCTTTTTTTTCCTTCTCTTGCAAATCAAGATGAGAGTGATGGAAATCACCGTAAAACCCCATTAGGCAAAAGAGGAGGAATGAGGGGAACAGGGGAAGAACAAGTGAAAGGGCAATCCCAGAGGGAAAAGACTTTTCTTCATCTCTTAAGAAATAGGGAAGATCTAAATTCTGTATCATTTTGTGATCACCTACATCTGATAAATGTACATGTTATTTATGGCTTAATGAAATGCTTTAATTAGATTATTAGAGTAGAGTATTGTAAGTATTGTTATTTCTCAATGCCGTATTTTTTAATAAATTGCTGGAAAATTAGCAAGGTGTTATTTTCAAAGATGTGCAATCCCTTGTGTTTTTGAAATCAGTTGTTTCTGCCAATTTCTCTGTTCTTGAAACCCTAATAAATTCTCAACTAGCAATCCTTAAGAAGCATCCCACAATCTTACTATAACTTTACTTCAATTGCTGAGCCAGTGGCTGCAACATTTTCAATATTTCCGGAATTGCTAGTTTCTGCCACTTTCTGCCGGCCGTGCGGCAGAAATAGGTTTCTGCCGGCAGAAACCCAACCCTGGTGCCAACCAAAGGTGATTTATTTGCTGTGAAGTCTGGGTTGTGCTGGATGGGTGTTTGTGTGCTAGGTGACTTTGTGGAATTCTTTATTTTGTTGACTATTGTTTATTATGAAATATTTCAGATCATTTGGAGATTAGAGTGAGATCAACATGAGCTTATATGTGGTTGTTTCTCTTGAGTTGAATTTGAGAAATAGAAGGAAATGTCTAGTCTCATCTTGGTGAGAAAAATAGGTCATTTGTATAGGAGAAATAAAAGGAGTAAATGTGAGATCTCTTGGATTTTGCTTTCTTATGGGTATGACAAACAAAAGTGAAAGAGGCTGGCTGGTGGGATGAAGGGGGTTAGCGGAAGTGTTAAAGAGGATGTGAGCCATCTCGAAATGTGTCATTAGTACCAGGGAGAGAGTATCTGGCTGCCAGCAGTGCATTATGGGGTCCCACATTGACCTGGTGCAATTGAATCGTTAGAAAAGAGGAAACTTGCAGTACTCAGAACAAAGATTTATCAGTAAAACCGATCCATTTCAGCAGGTGGCCTTTGTCAGGGTTTGTAAAACAATTAATTCAAAATCTTATATATAAACTAAAATCAACCAACAGAATAAGAGAGAATTTAATTCACAACTATTACGTTACTGACACGCACAGCCTCATTGAGCCATACAGAAGCAGAGGATGTGGTCATGTGACAAACCTCAAGTTTCATCTTGTTAAAACTTTTCTCCCTACAGATTGACGTGCTGAGAGGAATAAATCATTATCATTCCAACCAAGGGACTGAATCATTCCTTGTGCTACGATCATATTGGACTATTGCTTGCTCGAAAATAAATTTTAATAAAGTATTAATATATTAAAAAGATATTAATTGTCCTAATAACTGCTATGACAAGATAATAAAGATAGGCCATTCGTTCCTAGTTTACATTTTAATAATATTGATTAATGAATTTCAAGGAAAAGTTTAATTCTAATCTGTGATGTGACATGCCCATTGATAGTTGAACTATCAATGGGCATGTCAAAACAACAAAACAAATCAACAAAATTAGTCAACAAAACACCCTCCAACATGCAAACCCTCACACACACACACACACACAGGTTTAATTTGAGATGAGGAAGACAGTTTGGCTGCTTGACTAACAAATGTGTTCACTGGTTCATGATTTGTTCTTTCATTCATATCAATCTAGCCAGATTTAAAGTGTAACACTAGGGATTTAGAATTGCAGAACCAGAGCCTGCAGGATCATGAAGGATCCTCACCACCCCAACAATGGACTGTTTCAGCTGCTGCGGTCAGACAAGCGCCTCCGTAGTCACGCTGCTAAAACAGAGAGACTGAGACGGAGTTTCTTTCCTCAGGCCATCAGGACTGTGAACTCCGACCTCACCAGGGCACCCACCTAGATCTACACACTGCCCCTCTTATACACACACACACACACACACACACACACACACTTAGGTTAACGAATTCACATAGTTCACAGCGCATTACATTCACACATTTCCCCCATCTACCTCTTATTTTATATTTTACACTTCATATTTTATATTTTATTAAGTGCTCTTATTGTACATATTGTGTGTTGCTTTATACAAGAGCTCTACTGTAATTATTGTATTTTTATATTTCTTTCGCACTGTAAATATTGTGCTGTTTTTTTTACTGTTAAATATTTTGTACTATGCCCTTTTGCACATTCCCGTGAGCATTGCCACTTTGCATTTCACTGCATGTATATGTATGTGACGAATAAAACTCTTGAACTCTTGAACTCTCTTGGCCTTCTCAAATATTTTCATATCAAGGGTCCCTAAAACACATGTTGAACTACAGACCTCCATACTGGGCAATGTCTGGGTCATAGAAGAGTGTGTGTGTGTGTGTGTGTGTGTGTGTGTGTGTGTGTGTGTGTGTGTGTGTGTGTGTGTGTGTGTGTGTGTGTTCCAACACTGCTCATCTTAAGTACTCAACATATTTCAGTGAAGCAGATGAATAAGGGAGGGATAGAAATCCAATCTACAAAAATACCCTCCCTCCCCCCTCGCTTGCTCTCAGTCTGTCTGTGTCTGTATGTGGTGAGTTAACAGTGGTGAGAGTGAATTCTTATAATATCTGGTGATATTAGGATATTTTTTACCTTTGACAGATGGGCTTTTCAAGAAGTTGAAGTGCAGAACTATGGGGAAAGAGGGGCCGTGGTGTGCATGCTGCACCAATCAGGGGAAAATATTTCCTCTAGGAAATTTGAAAGTGATTATTTTAATTTATAAAGAATAGATTTTTTCTAAAAAAGTAATTTGAGTATGAAATTCCAAAAAGATAATGCAAATTACAAGTTTTGACTCAAGTCAGATATAAATTACAAATACTCCAAAGTAATGCATATTTCAAATACAGTTAATTGAAATACTACCCATGTCTGTTACTGGCTCTCAGCTCTACTCCTCGCCTACTGCTTTTTGGCTTTGTTAGCATTTACATGTGAAAGGCTACACTAGGACTCGACATGTTGGAAGGGGAGGGGGGAGAGTTTTCGTTTGGACATTGCAAGTCAACAGTAATTTGCGTGAAGTGACACAAAATCTGATGCACCATGGTGTCACGTCACCGTTCTCACCTGGATATCTTCCTTTTCGTGTGGCGTTGGCACCACAGATGTCTTCTCCAAATCCACAAAGCACACGTAGACAGGATTAATGAACACCCACGACCCCTCGATTATTTGTGAGAGACTAAAAAGCTGGTCTACTGTACTACAATAACAGAATCTGCATTGTTCAGTCTGAATCTGAAATTCGACAATCAGCTCCTTTCGAGCACCTTAGTGTAGGCTTTCCCAGGGAGGCTTAGCAGTGTAATTCCTCAGTTGTTATCCACCCTCGGGTCCCCACTCTTGAAGTTTGGGACCACCACCTCTGTCTGCCAATCCAAAGGCAATGTTCCTGAAATCCACACGACATTGAAGAGACATGTCAACCATGAAAGCCCAACAATATCCAGAGCCTTCAGCATTTCAGAATGTATCAACTCCTGGGCTCACCTCCATACATAATGTCAGCTCTGGGACCAAATCCTCAATCGGGGGTTGTCTGTCTCCAACTCAGCAGTTGTCCAAGCTGAGAGGCACTGGGTGGATGTCGGGATACTTGTGAGTGGCAAGTAAACTTGGAGTTTGTCTCTACTCCTCTCTCCTTCCTGGAGACGCCGGTGGGGTTGTGGAGAAAGCTCTGCCTACCGACTCTACAGTCCAACTGGGAGACTTGAACGTTCAAGTTTGTAATGACTAAACCTGAGCTGTGTGTTTTTATTGGATGTCTGTGCTAGTCATGAATTGTCTATAACAAACACCATGTATGAACACAAGGAGATTGATAGGTGTACATGGTACCACCAAAGGTTGACATTTTTCCTGCTTTAAGTCCTACTTTAAATAGATACTTTGCCCCACAGGCTATTAAAACACACACTGACCCATTAGCAAGCTGGAAGTGTGGTAGCATGCCTTAATTGTTAGAATGCAGCATTAAAAGCCTTTTTAAAGATCAGTTTACCCTCCACATTTACGGTCTTGATTTCAAATATGGTCAATAATCTAATACAGTGGTTCTTGTGTGCTGTAATGGCTGCTGAAGAAAGCCAATTTAAAAGTGGTATTGTCATTACAGATAACAGAAGAGCTGATTCTTGTTTGTCTTTCAGATTTCAGGCCAGCTTATGAGCTGTGAACGAGAGCAACTTAGGGTAAGTCCAGCCTGAGTTTTTTGTGTTTGTATGTTCATGTAGGCGTGTATGTGTGTGATTATATCTATCTATCTATCTATCTATCTATCTATCTATCTATCTATCTGAACTGAGGAAGATTCACTATGTTGTAACCAAGATTGCACATAAGGTTAACAGGAATCATGAGCCTTGTCTTTTTTAGTTTGGTGTCTGCACATGTTTAAATGTGTGATATGTAAACTCATGAATGAATATTTTGATTTTCCTCATTCCTCTGAAGCATCTTTATGATAATTATGTTTTGGTGTAATTACTGACTTGACAAGAGACTTGAGAATAGCAGTAGACCGGGGAGGCTCATTATAAAATGTTGTAGATTCAGACGGCCTAGCACATATCCCCACTTAACGAGTCAGAGATCTAGCCCTTCATGGTCTAGGCCCTTCCTCATGAGATGATGCAGGCTTAGACTTTATTGTAAGTTGAGCAATATTTATTTACAATCACTTTGAAAATAAAATGTGATTACAATTGCTGCATACTTTAAACACTGTATATGCTGTGGGGCGTTGGAGCATAGACAATTACTTTCATTCAGTTATGGGAATATTTTGAGTCTACATATTTCTAATGTCTGCCTTGGTGTTATTATTCATGCCATGGCATCACACCATGGCATCACTTTCCTTAATGCAGCCACCGGCCTTTTTCGTTTCTTTAATAAAGAAATAATCAGGATGGGGAATTAGAAGCAAAGGATTCTGTTTGGTTTGTTTGGACTTGGTTTGTATTTTTCTACCACACAAATCTAATTTTAATCACACCAGGTTATTCTGTAACATTTTACTCCCATCCTCTCTATAATTTAATATTCTTCATCACAGTTGTTACATGAGAATTTCGTCATTCCAATTCCAGTATTTATCATTTCCTTTTTTGAGTTATAGGTTTATATGCAGAGTAATTTTCATGACCCTTGGAACCATGAAGCCCATTTGCAACCCGTACATTTAAAATTATCAGGTTGTGGATTCAAAAACAAGGCTGTTGTATTTAATTTTTGAAAAACGGACTAAAGGAAATTCATTTTGTACCTCAAAGCAGAGCTATTTAACATTCAATCCTCCTGTTTGCCAGCATCATTCAGGCTCTGACCTCTGCACACCACCCAACCCATTTTGAACATGTTGCAACGCACCATGAAAACCATGATGAAAGTGTTCACACCCGGAGGATGCTATGCAGACCAAATGAGTGTATATTTGCCATTAAGCCAGCACTCCAATCTAGAGGAAAGTGATACAGGTGGGAGAGAGGTCAGCCTAAACAATAATGACGCGTATTCTTCACTGACAATTATGATTATTTATGCTTGCCAGCAGGGCCAGCTTCTCCTTGTGCTGATGTGTCTAAGAGACTGTAGTATTTTATATACTTGTTGAACTGCCATGACTGAAATGCCTGCCTGTGGTAGTAACCTTTATAGACCAGCTGATGGCCTGTAACATTCACACTTCCAAGCAACATGATCCATTCAGCTTAGAAGTAATTTTATTTTTTTCTGTTTATATTCAATAAATGCTACCTAATTTACACTTGGTCGCTATGTGTAATAGTACATGATTTGTCTGTTCAACACTTCGTAGCTGCAGATGCAGTCGGAGCCTCTCACACTGCCCACAGTTGATCATAATAACACCCTGTACGATTATGCTCCTGCTGCTTGTAGTTTTTACTGCAGTTGCATTGGAAGATTTTCACATTTCTCTACAATTTAAATTGATTGTGAAAGCGTTTGCTATCTAGTAAAGATTAATTTCAAGTTCCCTGGTTTCCTGATGAGAAAAGTCATTTTAGATTGTTTAATTTTGGTTTTTCATGTTGTTTGTTCTTCATTGTAAGTGGGCTTAATCCTTAGGCGTTGTTAAGTGTATGCTATAAATTGTTAAATTGTTCTAGTGAACTACTGTAGTTGATTTTAATTTTTCCTTGTATTTTCAAGTCAACTGTGGTTGTGTACTTTTGTCTCAGCTCGGTTAGCGTCAGCTGTAGCCCGTCACCATTGTTGGCTGTCTTGGTTTTGTAGTCATCTAGACGGACAGCTTGATATCCAAGACACAGCTATGTACACCTTGTTCTTCTTTTATTCGCACTCTAAAGATTCAGTCGCAATGTGAGCAACATGAAGTCACTGGAAGTCCATTAATTTCCTTAACAGCTGACCAACACTCAACACTTCCACACTTCCTTGGGTTGATAATGGGCTTAAAGCTGATGGGGGCAGCGGACGTTGACCTGGACCTTTAGGCTATGTGCAAAATACACTAATTGGTCACCACAGCAAAATCAAATTACACAAATCCAAAAGAACTGACCGACCAGGGAATCTCTGCCAGTGTGCGGACGGTCATCTATCTTGTCAGCTGAGAAAGGTTGGCTGAAAAAAGTCTTCATCTGTCAACAGCCAATCTGACTTGCTCATTTCCTCGTTCCCATACCAATGTGATTTTGTGTGAGTTCCACCTTCAAGATTCAAGATTCAAGAAGTTTATTTGTCACATTCACACACGGGGTGTGCAGTGAAATGAAAAAGTGGCAGTGCTCAACAGAAATGTGCAAAGGGCAACAAGTTCACACTATTTACAATTAAAAAAACAACACAATATGTACAGTATTACAGTAAGAGCTCTATATTAAAAACAACACAGTATTTACAGTAAGAGCACTTAAAAATATAATAGAAATATGAGAAGTTGTATGTATGTATATAATATAAATTATGTGTAGTTGTTACCTTTGTGTGTGTGTGAGTGTCTGTGCATAAGCAGTATGTGGGTCTTAATGGGGGGCCCTGGTGAGGTCGGAGTTCACAGTCCTGATGGCCTGAGGATAGAAACTCCGTCTCAGTCTCTCTGTTTTAGCAGCATGACTACGGAGGCGCTTGCCTGACCGCAGCAGCTGAAACAGTCCGTTGTTGGGGTGGTGAGGATCCTTCATGATCCTGCAGGCTCTGGTTCTGCACCTCCTGGTGTAGAAGTCCTGCAGGGTGGGGAGTGTAGTTCCAATAGTGCGTTCAGCCGAACGCACTACTCTCTGCAGAGCCTTCCTGTCCTGAGCGGAGCTGTTGCCAAACCAGGCAGTGATGCTTCCTGGCAAACCTGGCAAGTTATTTGAAGCTTCACAATTGCCTCTCCACTTTTATTTGAAAGACTTGTTGTGGTTGACGGTAAGCTCTGAAGTAATTTTATGTAGCTTTTTTTATTTTTATTTTTGATTAATGCTACCTAATTAGCGCTTTCCAGCTAGATGTGTTCACTCATTAAAAAGATATAATGTTATGACTAGCAATACATAGCAGCAAAAAATACATGATTTGCCTGTTCAAAACTTTGTAACTGCACAAGACCAAGACCTCAAGACCATAGAATCAGAGCCTCCTGCCCACAATCGGTCAGAATAGAGCTACAAATCAACCAGATCACTCACAGTGTTTCTGTCTTTCTGTCTCTCACTCTCTCTTTCTCTTTCCCCCTCTTCATCTAGCTTGTCTCTCCTCCAAGGCCGTAGCCTCTATTATGTACGAGAGGATCAATCAAAAGTCACTCCTGGTCTCTTCGCGTGTGTATTTCTTTCATTGTTTCCTCAGTCATGCTTCACTCCAACTCTCTTGTACATCATTATTCCGCACACACACGTACAACCAAATCACTAATCACAGAGGAAAACAGAAATGTAAAACCTGGACTAATTGTATTGGAGAGATGTGCAAACGCAGGCAAAAAGCGGTGTCGCCCCCTCCCCCGTTTTAAGTCAGTTTCCTTTAACACTGTCAGTGTACGCCACACATTTACATTACACATGGGGCTGTGGGGGTACCAAGGTAGGGGTGTCCAAATTAAACCAAAGCCAGGATGGCTTACACAAGTCGTGTGTGAATGCATATGTGTGTGTGTATGTGTGCATGACACAGATATCAGTAAGAATATAAGTGGCTACAATTACATGCAGAGAGAATTCCCTTCTCAACCTTGTTACTCCAGTAACCTGGTTTTGGGTTGACACATGTAAACGTTATTACAACTTTTTCTAATAACCTGGGTAAGCTCATACCCCAATTATAAGAAACCTGTTTGCTTGGCTTATGCCCATATTAAACAGGTTACTGTGGCTTCTTGGTTTTTCATTTTGGTTTCTGCCATCTGTCAGACACAGCACTACGGGTACGTTTTGATGCCAACAAAAAACGTGGCAGTGGACAGTACTTACTATTACTATTTCCCCTGTATTCGAAGTAAGCTGCTATTGCTCAGTCAAAGAGGGAGGGAGGGATATTTTGTTGACTGGTTTATTCATAACAACGGGGAGTACTCAGTAACAGGATATCAAAGATTTATTGCACAGAACAGGAAGAGGCCGCTGTTCTTGCAGTTGCAGAAGGAACTAAACCTTTCAGAGTTTCTAGCAATGGCAGATGTTGGTAGGAGTGAAAGGCCGATGGAAAAATCTCTTCCAAAATGTTCCTATTCAGTAAAGCCAAAGACAGCAGGGATGGGAGGATGCGGGGGCAAGAAGCAATGGGGATTTATGGGAAATGTGGTCTTACTACCGCAAACAATACCACTGGTGTGAGATAGAAGCTACCAATTTTATTGACCAAGGTCTCATTTGTTTACCAAGGTATCACAATTAATATGATAATGATATATTGATTGTTCAACCATTAGCTGTCTGCCTGGAGGTCTGCCCATGGCTATGGATTTTTAGACTAGCTTATGTTTAAGCTTCTGAGGGAAACCAGGCCTGCCAGAGAGAGATGGCCTCCATCCTGGCTGGATGAGCGGTGACCTGTTCTTGCAAAACAGGCGAGAGCCTGAGATAACCCGAGATGCTTGTCGGACAGCAGATGCCATTTAGCTCCATTCCATTCCATTTCATTCATGTTCTTTTCTCAAAGAGAATTCAGCCACGTTAGAAAGAAACAAGAAATCTTAGGAACTTTCTGGTACCGTAGGCAATCATCCATCCATCCATCCATTTTCAACCGCTTATCCGGATCCAGGTCGCGGTGGCAGCAGGCTCAGCAGAGTGTCCCAGACATCCCTTTCCCCAGCCACAGTCACCATCTCATGCTGGGGGATCCCAAGGCGTTCCCAGGCCAGGCAGGATATATAATCCCTCCACCGGGTCCTGGGTCTGCCCCGAGGTCTCCTCCCCACTGGACGTGCCCTGAATACCTCCACAGGGAGGTGTCCGGGAGGCATCCTGACCAGATGCCCGAACCACCTAAACTGGCTCCTCTACACGCGAAGGAGCAGCGGCTCTACTCCGAGTCCCCCCTGGACATCCGAGCTCCTCACCCTATCCCTAAGGGTGAGTCCAGATATCCTACGAAGGAAACTCATTTCGGCCGCTTGTATTCGCGATCTTGTCCTTTCGGTCACTACCCAGAGCTCGTGGCCATAGGTGAGGGTTGGAACAAAGATTGCCTGGTAAATTGAGAGCTTCGCCTTCAGGCTCAGCTCCCTCTTCACCACGACAGTCCGGTACAACGACCGCAAAACTGCACTCGCTGCACCGATCCGCCTGTCAATCTCATGCTCCATTTTACCCTCACTCATGAACAAGACCCCGAGATACTTGAACTCCTTCACTTGGGGCAAAGACTCACTCCCCACCCGGAGGGGACAATCCACCGCTGTCCTGCAGAGCACCATGGCCTCAGACTTGGAGGTGCTGACTCTCATCCCGGCCGCTTCACACTCAGCTGCAAACCGCCCCAGCGCGTGCTGGAGTTCACAGCTCAATGAAGCCATCAGGACTACATCATCCGCAAAAAGCAGAGATGCTATCCTGAGGTCACCGAACTGGATACCCTCCACACCCTGGCTGCGCCTTGAAATCCTGTCCATGAAAATCACAAACAGGATAGGTGACATGGGACAGCCCTGGCGCAGGCCAACACGCACTGGGAACGAGCTTGGCTTAGTGCTGAGAATGCAGGACACAACTCTCGCTTTGGTTGTACAGAGATCGGATGGCTCGAATTAACGAATTAACCTCCCTCGACACAATTGTTGTCTCGACACAATTGTGTCGAGGGACACAATCGTAAGCCTTCTCCAAGTCCACAAAACACATGAAGACTGGATGAGCAAACTCCCATGCCCCCTCCAAAATTCCTGCAAGGGTAAAGAGTTGGTCCATTGTTCCACAGCCAGGACGGAATCCGCCTTGTTCCTCCTGAATCTGAGGTTCGACAATTGGTCGCACTCTCCTTTCCAATCAAATTAGTATTAAACCTTCTTTCCTAGCTGTCTGTGTCAGGACCCGTATGGAAACTTTTCAACATCAGATCACTCTTGGTTAAGGCATGTCTCATCAGTGAAGAGATTCCTGATCACAAATTTGATTCTGTAGCATTAACCCAACGTCAGCCTAAACCAAACAAATGTACGGCTTTTCATACCATCATATATCATCATACCACCCATGAGAGTCAAACCAAGTTAGGGGTGAAGCAGTGATATGTGATTCGAACTTAAGAATTATAACTTAAATCCGCCATAGTTCCTCCCTTTTGGGATTCTTGTGATAAAGTCTCAACGAGAGAGCAGGAAAATTCAACAGAATACTTCCACTCTGCTTTGCCTTATTTTCTATAGACCTCCCATTCATGTACATACACCTTTTTCTTTCAAGAATACATGTATTTCCTAACAGATTTGATAACGATTTATGACAGAATTGCAAAACGTGGTTAGTTTAAAGGTGCCCTATTATAGGAATTCAGCTATTCCCCTATTAAATCTGATTTGATTTTGATTTGATTTTGATACGCATGACCATGTTTGATTTTGCTTGAGTTACACTTTCACTGGCAGTTTCAGACTGGCAGTCAATGCATCAAAACTAGACTTGGTCTTGATTGGCAGCCCACCCTAAACAAGTGCTAAATCCTTCCAATCAGGCAGGTTTGCAGCATTTAAATTGACACATGCTATAGATTGCCTCCACTCAGCAAGTCTGCAACATTTAAATCAGGGGAGTGGTTACTGCTAATCAGAGCCCAGTGTAGAGGTTCTTCTCTGTCTGATAACTTAATCTTCAAACTCATCGACCCTACTGCATAACAGGTGGTGTCAACCTACCATCTTGGTTGCTCAAAGACGTGTTTCAGCCATGCTGATGATTCCCATAGAATAATTGCTACTTCACCTCCTGCACCTTCTGTAGTGTTTATTCTCATATATGTACGCCTATTTAGACAGTGCATGTGCATTTGCAACCATTGTGTAAAAGCTTTAATAGCTCGGAAGGCGTTCTTTACTGTGATTATGGGTACTGTACATTGTACATAGATGCATGACTATTGTTCCCATAATGACAGTGAAGAATGCCCTCTTGGCTATTGGTGATGTGTTAAGAAGACTATACCACCGATTTACAGAGATTGCATTGCAATTTGCATTTCTTTTTAGCCTCTGTTGCTTGAACTAAGAGCAGTTTTGGGCTTATTTACTAAGCTATTTATGCAAATCAAGTTGTGGCACAAACCAGCCCTCTAAAAGAACACTGTGCAAATGAATAGCCCCTTCATCACTAATGGCAAACACAAATTGTGTGTTTCAGTTTTAAGCTTCCATCCAGGCTGGTACCCTTGCACCTAAAGCCCCTTTATAATTCAAGGGTATATTGTTTGGTATTTTAATTTAAATTGATTAAGCTAAGCAGCATTATACATTAAACAAGTGAAAAAAAGTAGGAATGAAGGAAATTAATGATTAAATATGTAAAAGCTGATCTGATTTGAGATTCTAGGATGGAAAACTGTCTCCCATGTTTGCCCGACTTGGCTGCCGATGATCCCTGCATCTTGCAACAATGATAGCAGCCATTCCTACTAGCCAAATTGAAAGTCTGTACACCACCTTTCAGTCTTTTATGCGCTACAATTATTTGGTGGAATAGGTGTTGTGATGTATTAGTGAATTGGGCACAATCCTAGATTTGCATGGCCTTGCGTACAGATAAATATTATGTGGGCAAAACAATGAGATTTACATATTATTTACAAATGCATGCCCATGACAGGTGCAAAGAGGCAGAAAGAGAGCGCTATTTCATATACTTTCTATTCATTGCACATGGCTAGTGCATATGATTGGCATTCTCATTTGGTCATTTTGGTGATACAGCAAGCCCTTCCCTGCACAAACCTTTAGCAATTATCTGGGCCAGTTAGCATTACACACATTATTCTTATCCTGAGTATATTTGAATATTTGAAAACAAATTAATGAAAGTGAATGATTTGAGATCTTTAAGATAGATATGAATGATGATCCTCAAATACCAGGGGCCATATGTATAAACCAGGCGTACGCACGAAAAGTGTACTTACGTCACTTTCCACGCAGGTTCTGAATGTATAAAAATCCACGGGTGGCGAGAATGTGCGTACCGGTACGCATCTTTCACACCACCACTTTCCACGCAAGTTTCCAAATGTATACAAATCCACGGGCGGCGAGAATGTACACCGGTACGCATCCTTCACACCATGCGTACCATACGCACTACATTGTGTTAGGATGTAATCTGTAGTTTAAAAAAACCTTCACTATGATTACATAGTGAGTGGTTAACAACCTTTTTTGACAAGCCTTCATTTCATTCTATCATGAGTAAATATGTTTGTCACTATGCATTATAATAATTATAATGATAATGATCTTTATATAAATAAACAAATAAATTCATGATTTTTATATAAATAAAGATTATTATTCTGTATCCTATTATTGGGGAGTAAGAATAACCTACACTATATAAAGGCTGTAGCTGTGCGTAATGGCTGTGCCAAATGATACAATGGCTGCTTTGGCGTTGCTGGAAGATATTGCTATTGCGCAATTTAGGCGAGAACGAGTCTTCAGAGACCGTACTGGTTTTCTGGCCCATGATGATGACTGGCTAATGCGCCGCTTTGGATTTCCAAGAGCTGTTCTCTTCAAATTGTGTACTGAACTGGGCCCTGTGTTGGAACGGCACTCTCGGAGAAACCATGGCATCCCCGTCCATCTACAGGTATTGACAACAATCGGGTTTTTAGCGACCGGGACGTTTCAGCTGAAGCTTGCGGACAGATCAGGGATATCCTGAGCTGCCCTGAGCCGGGTGATGCCCATGGCGTGGGGTGGCATCATTTCTTTGAGTAATAGATACATCAGGTTCCCTTACACAGCAGCTGAACAGGCCAACATCAAAATGCAATTTGCAGCGATGTCCGGTTTCCCAAATGTAATATATGTATATAATATTGTTTTGTATAATATGTATATAATATTTTATACCCTCAGGTGACAATGGGTATGCACTGAAGCCATGGTTATGCCATTTACAAACCCCCAGATCGCACAACAGACTGTAATGTGGTGCACAGCGGTGCGCTCTGTGGTAGAGCGTTGCATTGGGCTTTTAAAAGGGAGATGGTTTCGGTTACTTTCTGCCATTCAACTTGTTTCATTTGGTTGGTAATGCCAGAGTTTAGGTTTCTAAATAATCCGCGTTATCTTCTGTCATTTTGATCAACCATTATTTCAAGTTCACAGTCGTAAAATTGCGCTTCTTTTCTTCTATTTCTTCTTAAATGCTTCCGCCGTTTCTCCTCAAAACTAAACTAAATGCTGGCCCTTTATATGCAAACCAGGCAGTTGGGGGTGTGTTGGAAGCCATTTATAGTAAATTGTGGGCATGGTCAGAAGGCTCGTACACGTGCACACAATTTAAGGATGATTGAGATGTATGAAGAAAAAACACGTGGGAACAGACGTACGTGGGGTTTTAAACATCTGAGCGTATGCATTATTATGTCGAGACAATGAACACACCAACGCTTCGTTTCGTTAACTTTATCTGAATCCCCACACAGTACAACCACCACTTCCTTATCTCACGCGCTACCCAGCACCCCCTCTTAAAGGCACAGTAGCCTATAACTGCTAGTGCTTAACATAACATACACGTAGCATAACAGAACATAACATGCATGTTTCCTGTTTTGTGCATACACAGATTTCTACACCTAAATCTACACAGAGTTTTATACATCTGGCCCCAGAAGTTTTGAGGATTTGTGTCTCTTACTGACTTGGTTTCACCCAACATGTTTGTGGACTCGCTTATGTGCAACAGCACACCTTAGTCCACTCAAAGGGTGTTGACATTAAAAACTCAATCTCTGCCAATTGCCCAGCTCATTTTGAGTTTTAGTTTGGCACCCTCCAGGGTTCAGTTCAAGGTCCTCTCTTAATCTCACTTGGCCTGCTCTCCCTTGGTAATATACTGTATATGCATATAACTATGCAGATGATACGCAACTGTATTGCCACTATTTACTACAGTTATAAAACCTTGTGGAAAAAAAAAAGTCCTACTACTGACTGCACTACTACTGTTCTGCACTACTACTGTTTTAACCAACATTACAATGTTGCTGTCATTCATTTGTAATGGAACCCATTCAAAACCTTAGAGCAGCAAGAAGTGGCTGATCAAAAATGGATTGCTTCCTCCGTGAGTACAAAACAGATAGATGTGAACAATAGCCATCTCAGAAACAGACCAGCTACTGTTGCCCAATATTTGTACCACTGAGCAAGTGCTATACTCCGCGCCCCAGTGCTGCCTCAAGCACAACAAGAACAAATTTCAAAATAAGAGTGATCTTATACACTCAGCAAATCCAATAAATTGCCTCATATGATACATCATTGTGGCCTTGTTTATTGGGATTTGCATGTGTGATCCACATATCTTTCTTATTTTGGAGAACAGAGCTTGTGTAATAGGGTGGCTGTATCAGACTTGCATCAGATCTTCGATCACCCTCGTATGCGGTATGATTTTGAATGGGTCGCATTCTGACTCAATATACAAGTCAAATCAAGTGTATTTATGAAGCACAAAAACAACCAAGGTTGACCAATGTGCTGTACAAGTATTAAAAGAGCAAAAACAAAAATAGATGCGGTTTGGTTGTGGTACAATTGATAGACCAGATAGTCTCAAACTTTGACAGACTAAAAGGCTATAGAATATAAGTGGATTTGAGATGATTTTTAAAAGTATTAGTGGTGGGGGCAAATCTGATGCAGTGTGAGAGTCTGTTCCACAATCTAGGGACTACAACTTCAAACGCCTGATCTCCCTTAAGCCTAGACTGTGGTACAGCTAAGAGGTCTCTATCAGAAGATCTAGGGAGTCTAGGTTGGGTATAGGCGTAGCAGTTCAGAAATGTAAGTCGGAGCCATTGCATTCACAAGTAAATACAAATCAAAGACAGCGACATCTTGAGGCCGTTCAGGCTACTGCAGAAATGTGTATTTTCATTTGTTTCTCACTGATTCCTCGAACTCATTAAGGGGTTTCGTATGAAACCAAGCTAATGAAAACAAACTTTTAGAATTAAAAATGTCATGGTATCCCTTATTAATTAGTCTGAAGTGGGGTGGAATGTGTTGACAAATTGACAGCCAATTCCACTGTAGTAGTGGTAGAAAGAAGCTTGTTGAACAGAGCAAAGGGCGCAGGTGTGTATGCGTGCACATTTGTGTGTTTGTGTATGTGTGTGTCTGCGTGTGTGTTTGGCTGACTCAATAGTCTCTTGTTTATTTCCGGAGGGCCACACCCTCTACCTGTCCTGATGATAAATTAGCACAGACCACACTATCCTACACTCACATTTTTTATTATGCATACTATAATGGGTGAATGCATATGTGTAGCCATATGTGTTCCTACATGCAAAAGTGGGATTGGGAGAAGAACGTTAGGGGCAGAGGGGCAGCATGGGATTGCATGAGAAAGGGAAAAGAGAGAGAAAAAATAAAAGTAACAGGAAGACGGACTGAGAGAACAACATATATTCAACACTGAACGAGGACACAATAGTAGCTACATCTTCACCCTCTCTTAAACAAGTTGTGTCATTAGCTCAATTCACGCAGGACTGGTGTTATGTGGGACCCTGTGTAATTAATGGTTTACCCCCCACCCTCTGCATTTCGTGAAGCGCATTCCACACAGATTCCACTACCGCCTCCATTTTTCACGACATTAGCAGGATAGAAATTGTGCAGAGACAGAGAAGAAAAAGAATACTTTTTTTCCCACCAAACACAAATTTCACCTGAAATTACCAAGAGTTAAGGGATTTTTTTGCTTTAAATAATCTACTGTTTTTCCGCAAACCCCCCATGTCCTCTGCCAATTCTTGTACCATCCGGTTCATGGTATATGATTCATAGATGACATATACATTGCGCGGTAAACGAACCAGTAAGCCTTTTATGAAGAAAAAAAACATTGATAGAGATATTGAGATATATAATTACCTCAAATGTTGTTGTAAACAGCTGCCAGTATGCGCCATGTCCGTGTGTCACGGCTTTTGAATAGGATCTGTTTATGAGCGCATCGGTTTGTAAATCCACAAAAATAGCAAAGAAAACACCTGAACTGGCTACAGGCTGAACACTATTCTGCCTGTACTAAAAGTTAAAAATTAGTAACTTCAATGTTGGTCCGAAATAGGGTTTCATCATTTTTTCGTAATTGGCATCAGGTCCGAGATGATGAGAGCATAAAGAATAACCTGTTACTAAGTCAACACATCACTATCAAAAACCAGTGAAAACAACAACTGTAAACCTGTACATTGTTATTGATTTTACACTCTTTGCTCTCTGAGCAGTTGCTGCCTTTTGCCTTTTCAGGGCAGTGCATCAATTAGTGATAGAGCAAAACAGACTTTTATTTACATGAAAATGTTGCAGATAATTACTTTTAATTTCATATTCATTATTTCTCTCTATGATATCGGGAGCTACTAACAGCTGCTTACAAGAACACTTCATCTGCTTTGTATATGTGTGTTTGTGTGTGTGTGTGTGTGTGCGTGCGTGCGTGCGTGCGTGCATGTGTTTTCCCCGCCTCTATTCCGTCGCTCCCCTCTCCCTCCCAGTGTCTCTCATTGACTTTCATCCTTCAGTTGTACTGTAGCCTCCTACTGCATACATTAGATGTAGTCATTACGCTCACGCACTCTCACACACACTCAAACACACACACTCACTCACTCACACACACGCACACACTCGTTTAGAAGTGGTACCTCAGCAGGATTTTACAGCAAAAGGGGGGAGGAAGGAAGAAAGAAAGAAGTAAAGGAAAAATAAAGGGGAGTCAAGAACATCTTCCCAATCCAAGGAGGCGGCAGCTTTCTCTGAAGCTCACTCAAGCTCAAAAACTCACCTCGCCACACGTTTCCAATCGAGAGAGATATTGATTGTGAAGGACTGCCGGTGAACAAGGGATTGGTCCAACGGCTGGAGTGGAAGAGTAGAAGGATAGAAAGAGCAGATGATACAGAGTCTGGCGGCTGCAGAAATTTGTGTTTAAAGTAAAGGAGGAATTGATTTCTGCGCTGTAAGGGGGAAACGCACTTGACTGTCCACTCGCCATGATGATGTATCTGTGGGTAAGTTGGACCTACGTGGAAAGTGTGTGTGTGTGTTTAGCCCTTCCTGCTTCTTGGTGTTTGCTTTGTAAGTTTGCTCTACTGTAAATGCACTGTAGAAAATGTGTTGAGGCAGGAGAGCCGTGTCTCAGTTTGATGAGTTAGTGATTATCGGTGATTTCAGGCTGCACCAAGTGCAAGAGCTGCCCTAGGGGCATATTTCGGTTGTTAAACTGACAGTGTGTGAGCGTATTACAACTTCTGATCCGCCTTAATAAAATGTTGGTTTATGTGTATAAATTAGTGCACCAATAATAATAACTCATTTTTATTAAATCAAAATTTTGTTCAGCAGGTGAGTCTGCAAGGCATTTTCAACAAGGAATACAAAACTATTTTCTTCTTCAAATTTTTATTAATTTAATTAACTAATTTATTTAAATTCACCAACTTGACAAAAAGACGATTGAAAGAAGTCTTAAGTGGATTGCCAGTCTCAAATTCAAGAAGCTGCCCTGAAAAAATCAACTAGTGGTGAATGCGAGAATTGGAAGCTTCTGTCCTCTTCTCTCTCTCTCTCCTGGTTTTGTTCCGTCTTTATGAGTCTCGGTCGGCCGATCTGCTCTGCCACTTAGCTGCTCATGTTCTCCCCTCAAATCGCCATGGCGACCAATCAAGCTCCTCCAAAGGGATTGTGGGAGAGGATGAATCACCCCGAACCATCACAGTCTGATGGGCAGCAGGAGGAGTCGGGGGTGGAGAAAAATTAAAGTAGGATGCAACATTGGGCCGACTTAGCTTCTTTCTTAGCTGCTGAGTAATGCATTGGAATGTCTAGCCTAAGTCAACCTTTAATTGTGTTAATTTAACTTGAATGTGTTCAAATTTAACGGTTAGTGCTAGCTACATGCTTACCAGCCGTGAGCATCTTGGCTAATGAAAATATAACAATGAAAATCACCAATAATAGTTGAAAACGATACAGTAAGCGTGCTTGACAAGCGAGATGCTTGACCGAAATCAAACAATCTGATTTATTTATTGCTTGGTCTAAAACTGGACTATCCACAGCCAAAAAGCTCTATATGAGGGCTAAAGCATAGAAGTAACATTGAAATTGAGGCTAACGCTCAGTAGCTAGCCAAACGCTAGCTAGCCACAGGCAGTTTGAATTGCACTGTCTTGCTTTACATTCATACAGTTGCACACATTCACACTGGGAGCTGTCCAGTACAACCACAGGGTTATCTCAGGACATCTTCACCTCACCTCACTGTAAACTGGGCTCTCATTGGTTATTGGCTATGTTTTACCTCAATTTAAATTAAAATACATCCTTGAAAAAAATAACAGAGCTTCATCCTAGCAACAGAGTTAGCCTTCCTAACCAGCATGCTCAGCCTTCAGGCATCTCCTGAGCTGATATCACCACCCCCGACAAACGGCTCTATATGTTAATGTGTCGGTTATCCCCCCACACAGCAACTCTGACTATACATAAATTACAAAACAAACCATAAAATGACTGGAAAAAACACAACATAATCCAAAATTCCCAGTATGCATCAGCGCTACTTTTGAGTACAAAACAACTGCCTTGACATAGCATTCATTCCATTCTGCTTCCTATCTCCACGAGCACTGTGGAGACAGTATGATGTACTGTTTTGATTGTTTGCCGTCATGATATGGCTTTGCAGTTAAATGGCTTGGAAACTTCCTCCTTCCTCAGATAGAGTGTGTTTTATGTCCCGCATGCCGTGGGATATGCTACGTCGTCATGGTGGTTTATGTGTGTCCGTCTGCCTGTCTGTCTGCATGTAGCCGCGATAACTCAAGAACAATACATGAAAGAACCGTCATACTTCACCACCTGCAGAGTAGATGATCTGGAGCATCTTGCTACATAAATTTGTAGATTAACGAGAATTTTTTTTTTCTTCTTGGAATTACTATGTTGACAAAGACATTTTTGCTTATTTATGCATCAATTAGTTTAAATCATGCCCTGTTTAACGTAACTGGTTATGTTTAATGTGCCGTGGTGATTCCAGTGTTCCGACATCAAGCAGCTCAAGTTCCTCTTGTTTGAGTTAAAAAGTGCTCTGCTAAGGTTATACCTCCAAATCAAGATGTCTCTTTCGTTGTGTGGCTGCACTGAGCTTTCGCCGCCCTCTGATCTGCTTCTAGGAGGGTTTGGATGCGAACCTCACCTCACTTTGGAACAGATAGGCAATAATATTATAGCCTAGCTCTTTCTTTCTCCCTCTCTCTTGCGTGGCAATAGAGGTGGCTGATTGAATTCATCATTATATGCTTCAATGTGTGTGTATGTGTGTGTGTGTGTGTGTGTGTGTGTGTGTGTGTGTGTGTGTGTGTGTGTGTGTGTGTAAACTCTCTATTTATCCAAGTAAAGTCGACTGTCTTGCTTCACATTCATACAGTTGCACACATTAACACTGGGAGCTGTCCAGTACGACCACAGGGTTATCTCAGGGCATCTGCCTCACCTCACTGTAAACTGGACTCTCATTGGCTATTGGCGACCTCCAAACTTGGAATGGACTGGGACTCGGATCAGCCTGTTCACATCGAATCTGTGAACTCTTTACCAAATAATGCGTGCGGACCACCGGTCCTGATCGAACCTCAGATAGGGGATTCCCCCTGCCAATCGTCAGGATATCCAAATATGGTGTTAGTTACTCCCATAATCCTCTAGTGTGTCCCCAGCCTTATGTCACATTAAAGGGAAGGGGGAGGGGAGGGTTCAGATTTACTAGAATAGAATAATAGAAGGGGGCAGAGTGAATGGCTTGATGATAACAGTGGATGGAGATCAAATATTAGGGATATTATATCTTTTATTGGTGATGTTTGGGATATATTTGCAACCTGTGAAACTTTTTGTCATGGGTTTCATATGTCTCATTGATATCGCTACTTAGATTGTGAATCTTTTCAGACCAATGGAAAGTAAGGTTTTTACTGTCCCATAGAACAAAATAATATATCTGCAGAGGTTGATAGGGTTGTTGATCAATACCAATGACACAGTGATTACATGGCCAGATGCTGAGATTTCTGGTTTTCAACACTCCGGGTTGTACTGTTTTTTTGTTTGTTCTCAAGCCCAAAAAGCAAATGCCAAAGCAGTATTATTATTACAATATTTTTCATGCTGATGTATTAACTCTTCACAAGCCATTCCCATTGAATATCTGCTCTAATTAGCTAGCTTACCGCTCTCTAGTGTGCGGCTGTATTATTTGTGTCAACTCCAGGCCACTGTAAGTTGCACCTGTCGATGTTGTTGCAACTCCACAAGAGGGCCACAAAAGTCATACATCACTTGCCCCTTTTAAATCCAGTGAAATTAATAAAATAAAATAAATTATCTTTAGATGTCATTGTGACACGTAACATTATGGTTCACTAATTAATGATTAATTAACCAGTGATTAAGATTTACCTAACCACATGCTAACATGTTAATAGCTATTAAGTATGATCAACAAATATGCTGATTAACGTGTAATGTGTAAGTCCTTAATAATGATACAGTGCTAATGTTTTAGTTAGCAGCCACAAATAAGCAGAATGGTAGTGAATACTGTAATATGTAGACACAAGTCAATAAGTGAAATACTAACTAACAAGGGAACAGATCGGCGGTTATTGTGTCTGCGCTTGCTGCATAATGAATAACAACAATGCTAATGGTTAATAATACTGTACACAGTATGTTAAATACATGTACTTAACAAACAAACCATGATTTTGTTTTCAAGTATACTATGGCTCAGGATAAGAATAAGCTTGTTGTGATGTTTTGATATTAATTGACTGCATTTGAAGACCTGATTGGCTGACATCACCAGCCCCTTCAATTCAACATGAGGAAAACCCATTGAGTGGAGGCTTTCCAGTTCAAATGCTGCAGACTGGCCCTACTGGAAGGATTTTAGCGATAGTTTAGCGTGATGTTTTTACTGGAGTTAGTCTGAACCCACCTGTAAAAAAATTGCAATAACTTTCAAGTTAACCACTCAAGCCAAATCGACATTAGACATGTCTACATGAATCATCTTCAATTATATATAAATAGATATATAAAAGTTTGAAATCCAATATTAGGGATGAAGCTCTTACATACTAAATAATTAGGAGTCACTCTTCATCTTCATCTTCCATCATGTCCAGTCTTTTTCGTCAGATTTTATAGCTCTTTATAATTTTTATTAATTAAGCATAAATCATTGAAACCTTATCATTGACTCCTACACTCCTGCCTTACTTAATAATAATAATCATTAATTTGTTAATTAGCATATCAGTCGACTATGGCTTAATTATTAATTATTAATTAATTAACTGACAATCATGTTTTTTTTAGTTATTATTTGTTAGATGTCTTTAATTTCCCTGTGTGCTTCTTGACTCTAGGGGTTTGGTAACAGGAATGTATTAATAAAATAAAAGTAAATCATAGTTAAATCATATCCTGTACTCAGCAGCATACCTCATTTGAAGAGTTCATATTTGATTGAGATTACAGTCCTGCCAGAAAACAGACACTTACCCCAGAGAGACCTAGACAAATTTACAGAAAGATTTACCAAGGTTCAATTTTACATGTGTTCTTTGTGCAACAGGTTTTCAGGAACTGCAGTGCAAAAATTCATAAATGTTGAATACAGCAAATCCATCACATTAGCATTGAATTTCCCGAGGGCTGCGCAAAAAGTTTTCTTGAAATTGAGAATGCTGTGCGTTTCACTTGGCTTTATTAAGATTCAAACACTCGCAGCCCAAAGAAGAGATCATTAGAATCAATATTCAATTTAAGGGCTGCTGCTTGTGATGTGGGGGCCGTGCTTCATAAAAATGTCAAAAAGATTTAGCTCCGACATACACTGGAGGGACACCTTGCATTTGTTGATATTGATTCGGAGATATCCAGAGGAATGGTTTCAGCCGCTGCATAATGATATAATAGAGTAGAATAAAATAGAATGAGATGGAATTAGAATTAGAATAGAATAGCACTGGAATATAAAAAAAATTTAAATCCAAATGAATCAAAAATGTAGTAAAACCTGTTAATGTACATTCCTGCATGGTGGAATCACCTAAAAACAGCAAGTTTAAAAGGACTTGTCTTGGATGATAGCCTAGTTAAAAAAGGTCATATCTTGCATGATAGCGTAGTTAAAAAATGGCTTTTCTGGGATGATAGCTTAGTTAAAAAAGGACTTGTCCCCTGGTTAATAAATTACTTATCTTGGAACCAAGTTAAAACAGGAATTTGTTCCTTCATTGTGAGGCTTTGCGAACGCTGGTGGGATCCCACTGGCCCAGGGAGCTCAAGCCTTGTTTCCTGCCTGGCTGACTACAGCACTTGGCTGGAGCTCACCACGCTCCCTAACCCTTATTGATTGGGCTCATCCTACCCTTTTGCCTGATGTGACTGGATATGAAGGACACTTGCCTATAGCCTCATCACTGCAGAGGCCGTTAATTTCTTTAAACGCTGTCAAACCATCCCTGGCGTGTCCTCTTGTGATCCCTCCCGACTTTTCAGACCGATCGAGTATCTCTAGGTGTGAAAGTTCCTAACTGTGAACTCATTTCCAGTTGCAACGGGTCTGTAAAAAGTTTGAAAAAGTCTTAGAATATATTACATATTAAATATATTATACTTTCATGAGTTTCATTAGCTATGTTCAATCAGAAATCGGCTGGATTTTGCCAGTTCCATCCAATTCCAGGTAGCAGCAAAAACCTTCTAAAGCCTTAAATGTGGCTTTCTGAAACCTGAACATTCCCTGACTTAAAATGACTTAAACTTGAAAAACGTAAAACAAAGTGGGGTACGACAACCGCTTGTTTAGAGAAATGATGCCATCCTCCTTAGTGGTGTAGTTATTCCATCTGCTTAAATAAGCTCAAGATGAGAGATGTGGGATGGCCGGAGGTGTCGGCCAACAGTACCTAGTCCTAGCTTCCAAATATACCTCTGTCCCCACTGATGCTGCTAAGGCCTGGCCTACAAACTGTCTACACACAGCACTCTGCAGTAAAATGACTTTACCTGCTACTGTCTGTGTGACCTAGTCAAGGATTTTGTGTGTGTGTGTGTGTGTGTGTGTGTGTGTGTGTGTGTGTGTGTGTGTTCATGTACTTCTTGTGAGAACCAGTTTCAATTTTAGACCTTCAGAGAGGACATTTTGCAGGTCCGTACATCAGGATTAGGATTTGGGTTTAAGGTTAAGATTAGGTTCAAATTAGGCTAAAGGTTAGTTTAGGATTAGGACTCGGGTTTGCATTGTATGCACACATGAGTGTTTAGCTTTTGAATTTCTGTAATTTAAACATTAAACTAAGTTGTACTGTGTGTGTGTGATCAGGTTTTTACTTTCACATTTTTTCCTTTCTTTGCATACATCTATCAGTTTACTATTAAACTGTACAGATGAGGTGGTGTAATCCCAACCTCACCCACTTTCCTGATGAGTAAAAAAAACCAACTAAATTTAACAGAACAGCGAAGGTTTAGTTCCTCCGGTACCATCCGCAAGACATTCAACCAGAAACGCTTTAAATTACAACCATGATTTATTATCAGTGGTGCGACGCATAGCAGAGTGAATTTGGCTTTGCATGATTCTGCTCGGTGGGCTGCCTGTGCAGAACACAAATGAAGTTTCCCCCCTTGTAGTCAATTATGCGGGGCCTCCTGAGCGCTGGCTGAGCAGATGCTCCATATATTCTTAGCAGAACAGCAGAAATATGACGTGGGAGCAAGCTGGGCTGACGGGTATTAATGACAGGCACTGCAGCAAAGCGAACGGAGTGGTGTGCTGATTTTTAAAAAAAAAGAAAAAAGGGCCAAGTCCGGATACGTTGCGAGTTTTTTACGACGGATGACAAATCAATGCATAGCATTTCCATAATGAATGGATCTGGCATTGGGGGGGAGGTTTGAGAGGCCTGGTCACTGACCTGCGAGTCTTGTATTGAGTGTGTGAGAGAGAGACAAAGAGAATGTGTGCCATTGGTGTCCAAATCTATGCTTCTATAAGGCATATAGAATGACACATTTATATGTACACACACACACACACACACACACACACACACGCACACGTACGTCTGAGTAATCTTTTCCTGTCTGTGATTGTGTTGTTATACTTACTTTACCAATACTAAATACACAAAAAAATACACAGTGTCATAACTCCAGATGCATGTTCCTGAATCTCTTTTGCAGTCTCTTGCTATCGTGCTTTGGAGACAAGCATGGCTTTCTGTTATGCAAGCTGTCAAAGTGTGAAACTCTTCTTTCACACATCGTCTTGTTCGTGAAAGACACAGTTAACAGAGAAAAGAGAGAAAACTATTAGTGCTGGTAGTAAAGCATTGAGCCTTTCAGTCTGTCTCCAATATTTGCTTACTATACATCTCACAAAGTGATGCATGGCAATGTATTCTAGCTTGTACTGTCCAACGGACTGCTCTCTGCTCCTATTACCATGAATTTGTGGTCCTTAAATACATGTTCATTCCAAAATTAGATATTTATTACTTGAAAAAGCAACAATATTATTACCTACTTCTTTCAATGTTTTGTTGTGATACCTATTTTGTAGTCATCATATATCGTTTTGGAATGAAACCCATCATTTATTCATCTTTCCATCCATGCATTAACCTAGACACGTCTCTGAGGCATGGTTAGCATGGTCACATTTTTATTTACAAGGAGAACACTGGGCTCCTACTGAGATGACTGACTTTTACTGAGAATTCTTTTTTTTTTGCTGTGCATTCAGAGTCATTTACTTTTACTTTGACATTGAGCTTACCGGATAGGAACAACATGAAAATGAGCCTCCTCTATTTGCAATACAGGAATCCAATCCCAATGCAGGAATGCAATACAATCAAGGCAGATATGCATGGACCTTGTTAAATACACAAAACAAATAAAGTTTTAGCTTTTGTACCATAGTACTCAATTACTGATATTATAACTGTGGGAGGTAGAAGGAAAATTCTTTTTGAATAAATGAACCAGTGAAGTCAATTTGAACAGTGCAGCATAATATTTTAGCCTAACCATTTCTCTTCTACCCCCAAACATCCTGCTTAACTCTTAGTCCTCCCTGTTTTACAACAGGTTTTACAACAAGTTTTTGGTTGATTGTCCTGTTGGTAAACTTAGCCGTTAAGTGATGTGAAATCATCCATGTGTCCCTGGTAGATTGTTGGAATCAGTGCTCCACGCTAACACTTAGCATACAATATGTTGAGTGATACTAGGCTGCATGCTAACACTTTAGTATACACTATGCTGAGTGATAGTAGACCATTAGCATTATCTCAAAAGTGAGAAAATGAGAACTTGTAGCAGCTCTAAAACTAAATGGTAAGTAATCTGAAATTAAGTCTGGTAGTTTTGTGTTGGAGATTGATAGAATTTACATGAAATACAATAGAAAAATAACATACTTTTAAATAAATATTTGAACTAGGAGAGACTACTTTCTCATTTTCCCTTAAAAGTGAAAATGGATATATAAAAATAAACCTGGCTACATCAGCTATATTGAGTTAATGCTATTTATTTTTTTAAATGTATAAATCTACAGGCCATATAAAAAACACAAACTTATTATTACTAAAAAGTAAATTCGTAGGATAATGCTAGTGGTCTGTCACTCAACATTGAGTATGCTAGCATGTGTTAGCATGGAGCACCGGAGCCAATGATATTGGTGTCTATGCTCTCATGACTTGATGGCTAAGTTAACCAATGAGACAAGACAACAATACCTTTTGCAGGACATGAACCTGCCAGGCTGAAAGAGCATGACGCACATCACAATATAATATAATATAATATAATATAATAATTGCTAGAGATGAAGGCATTTTTGAGCTGAGCCTTTAACCCAGCCTAATAAACCCTTTTCCGCTTTCTCCAACTTCTGCCAGTTTGCCCAAAGCCTCCTACCTATTTGCCCGACAACCGTCTTGATTATTGACCAAATGGGCTATTTGTCTCGCTCACGTAACCACCACCATTTACCAAATCGTATTTGCCTGCTTGGTGGGCTCCGGCGGGGCTCATTCAGCCAAATCAGCCCCGTTATCGGCCCTATCATCAAGCTTGAAGAGTTTCCACGCTGTGCTTCAGTCAATGGAGCCTGTGAAAAGACAGGCTTCTCTGCCTAACAGCTTGCACCAGGCAATCTGTACTATCACACACACACACACACACACACCGAGGCAATCTGTGCTATCTATTAGCTGAGAGCTGAGGGTAGTCTATTCCCCATGCCCTGAACAGTGCTCTCCTCCTCAGACGTCTCCTCAGATTCAATCAATAGCAGCTAGCTCACCGCAGAGAGAAGGCTGTCTTTGTGTGTGTGTGTGTGTGTGTGTGTGTGTGTGTGTGTGTGTGTGTGTGTGTTCACATGTCTGTGTTCTCAGGAGAATGGAGACAAAAAAAGAGAGAGAAACAGTGGGAATACTGCTAGAGAGAGAGAGTGGAGGATGGATTGAGATGGAGTGATGGCAGAGGAGGAGGAGGAGGACTGCTGATGCTGCTGTCTTATCGTAGTGGATCTATAACTAGAGGAGGACTGAATACAGCTCTCTCTCTCTCTGTGTGTGTCTCTCTCAATCTCTCTCTTCCATCCCCTCCTGCCTTTTTACATTCTAGCAAGGAAGGACACTGATTCTTTCACTTTCTTTTCAGGTTTGTGTGTGTGTGTGTGTGTGTGTGTGTGTGTTTGTACTCCACTCCTCAGTAATCATCGTTGTTAATAATTTTCATCATCACTCTACTAATGAAATAACATGCAACCTCCATTTTTACATGCAAGAGAACAGGTTTTAAGAAAATCTGGCCAGATTACACCAATTTCAAAATCACTACACTGACCTATCAGCTCCACATTTTTAAAATTCCTTCATTGGGTTCACTATGCTTGTACTTTCTCGTATAAAGTTGTATGCGTTTTATACATTCAAATGTGTTATCAATTTTTTTTTAAATCTTGTTTTGGAAAAGCACTTTGAGTTGCATCATTGTATGAAATGTGCTATATTAAAAAAAAGATTTTAATTGCTTCATCCTTAGTTCAAAGTAGCACTTATCAATCCACTAAAAAAAGAAGCCAGACATCAACCCTGAAGATCTGAAAAAATATCCATATAACTATCTATTATCTAGATAGATACAGTTGCTCTGGCACTATGTTTTTATGGCATTCCTCAGGGCAGACTACTAGGTCCTCAGTTATTTTCATTAACATGCTCTCCCTTGGTAATATCTGTGAATATAGCGTTCCCTTTCATTCCTTTGCAGATGATACACAGTTTCACATCAGAATTTGATTACAGCTAAAAACCTTGAGTCCTTTATTTTAGTCATCAAAACATGGATGACAAAACAACTTTCTTTTCTTCAATGTGGACAAATCTTTAATGTTCACATTTAGTTATAAGCAGCAAAGCACTCAGATATCAGACCGCTCAACTAATTTCAATAGCAGTAAAATTTCCCCAAGGGAATCTGTTAAAAATCTCTCACTTTCTCTTTCTCTCACACACCCACATACACACTGTGTTTATGTCTTTGATTGCTCTATAAACCACTTATTTTATCGCCGGATCCATCTACACCAATCCATTTGGCCCCTGGTCGACTGAGGACACTGACTTATACTGTACATACACCTGACTGAACAAAGATAGTGAACTATTCGACTGAACTACACACACAGAACTATATGGCCTGCACTATATTTTGTCCTGTCATCTATTGAATTGCTGTCACCCAAGTGTGACCGCCCCAGACCGCTATTACTGAGTTTGGCGTGCATCTCCTTACTTTGTTGCGGCATGCGAGCTGGAGCATAACAGAGGTCAATTTTGCCAGGTATCATATTTTAATTAAAGCTTAGCTCTTATAAACTCTGTATAATATACACTTTTCACCCTTTATCTCCATTGATTCAAGGTAGGTGGTTGTGGATACTTACTATAAGCAGGACTTATAGTAAGTATAATTTATGTCTATTACACTCCTCTGGCACTGTATCTAATATGAAATAGGTTTCAAATCCATTCCCAAAATCAATTAAATCTCCTCCTGAATTCCTTTAAAATAGTCTGATAATTTTGGACAATCCCAGAAGATGTGAGTGTGGTCTCCCACCAATCCACGTTCTCTCCAACATAGTTCGGAGGTGTCACTATATTTTAAAGGAAGAAGATAACATTCATCTCCAATTCCCATTTCTCTTTGACTTCTAGGGTATCACCTGTTGATCACCCTTGCAAATATGTGATACTAAGTTCTTTTTTTTATCAGCCCTTCCATTGTTAATACAAAACAAATCTCAGACGCTGGCTTACAATAGCTGAACCCACTTTCCTATGTGTTTGCAGGTAATGCAGGTCTCAACTGCAGAAACTTACAGAAATCGCTTTCAGGGAGCCCAAACTTTAGTTGGAGTTCAAATGAATTTAAGACTCCCCCTTTCAAACAGTTGGCCTGGAGTAATCTGACCCCTTTCAGCCCATGTCTTAAACCCTGGATGGAAGGAAGTCTGTGTTAACTGCAATCTTCATTGCCCTGAATATTAAGGTGGGGAGGTTCAGTTTTTTTTTCTTACAGTAGACCATATTTTCAAAGTGAATTTTATCCATTCATTGTCATTTTTTCCACATAACCTGGCTCAGAAAAGTGTCCTATAGGGTTTTTGTTCATAGAGAGCCTTACGGCGGGGACACACCGGAGGTGGAACGGTGGCGAAAGGCGCCGAATGGCGCCGAAAATTCTTTCCGCGCCCATGTTAACCAATGTGGCCGTGCACACTGGATGCGGAAGGGAGCCGAATGGCCGCGGCCTGCAGCGGCCGTTTCAGCGTCAGGTCTAAGATTTTCTCGATTCGTGAGCGAATATGTAAAGCTGGGCAGCAAGTCAGACACAGGAACGGCATAGAGCATCCGGTCAATTTCCAGAATATAACAAATTTCAAAATAAAACACCCTGATTGATGGTATTTCTGAGTTGTCTAAACTTTTACCATCTGTGAGCGAGAGAGACGAGCAGACACACGCACACAAGCAGAAAGAGAGAGAGATGTATATGTATATATATATATATACATGTGCATTTTAATCGACACCATACTACTCAAGTACTTAATAATTTTTCATTCATTGCTGTTCTTACTCGTGTTGCCCTGTTACTTGTGGCATGTACTTTCATATTGTTGTAAATGTTGTTCTTTGTCTGTTCATATACGTTTGCTTTGGCAATATAAGCACTGTCTTTTCAAGTCTGTCACACACAAATAAAGCTTCAAATTGAAATTGGAGAGAGAGAGAGAAAACATTGAGAACTACATTGAGAAAACCAGCGGAGTTCGGTGCCGGTGTGAACAACCAAACTCCTTCTTGCTCGATCGGCGCCTTTCGCGGCGCTTCCTTTTCTTTCCGCGTCCAGTGTGTCCCCGGCGTTAGGCTGGTGGTGCTGGCTGGGTTAGGCTACTTGAGGCAGATTACGTTGGCTCACTATGTTCCCCTCCCTGTTAAACCCTTTCCTCTTCAACCTGTCACTGTTTTTATGTGAGTGTGATCACATTCTGTAATCATCTTGTCATAATTGATTGATAATTGATTGTGTCATAAATCTGACCTAGTTAGGCCTGTAAAATCCTTTGAGGCTTGTTTGTGATAAAGTGCCATATAAATAAACTTGACTTGACTTGAATAAAAGTAAATAAAAAATTTGACTACACTTGATCATCGTCATTACTATCATCGTGACAATTCTTGCTGCTAAGAAACAAGGCGTAAATGGTGGCAAAAAGAGATTTATTAACCTCACTCAAGACGATACCATCATCCAAGCTTGAAAATTATTAAAAAGAAACAATGAGGTCTAACACATTTTTTTTTCCCTTAAAAGGGAAAACAGGCTGGGTCAGCTTCACTCTGTTAGCCATAGTCAGCCTCTGACCCTTTAAAGGATGATGGAGGAGGCGCTGGGTGCACCCTCACAATTACAGACTGTTAATTGAAAATGCTAATCTACTTTCATTCGAAGGCACACGGGGTTAAATGCAAACCCCAATCCACTTATGGATGTTTCTCTGTCCCCCCTGTTGGAAGACAAATTAAGGTTGATCCTCTGGTGATGGAGGATCAACCTTAATTTTTTTTCTTCTGGAACGAAAGATGTGTATTTGTTGTGATTAAGCTTCATTTTTTGTTAGCTTATAGGATAAGATTTGGAAAGTTGGTGATTCACCAATGAGAGGTCTCAGTATATAAGTATACTGTATATATATTTGTGGCGGAATGGGGGGAGGGAGGGCAGTAGGCTTAGGCTGGACTCAGCGGCTGCGGCCAATTAAGGCTGAGTGCAGCCGGGCCTTTTTAACCTGTGTGCGGATGTGTGAGCGAGAGGGACGCGCCAGGGTGAGAGGCTGGCGGCGTGGATGCAGGAGCCAGCAGCGATCGGGAGGATCGAGGGCCGGTGGACTGGAGGAGCGGAGAACGAGCTGGCAGCAGCTGTGTCTGAGCGGGTCCGCGGCTGGAGTGCCGGGACGGAGGCGAGGGCGCGAGCTGGAGAGGACGGAGTGGGAGAGCGCCGTCCTCCCTCTGCGGCGACAACCGACGGAGGTCCCCGGGGGTGCAGTCGGGAGCCGCCTGCAAGAGCTGGTGACAGTCGGGGTTGGGGCCGGATGCCCCTGGAAGCCTGGCAGGCTGGCCGGCTTTGGGGTTCCGCGGCTGACCCGCCGGGGAGGACGGCGCCAACTGCCGTCAACACCGGGCCGGGTTTATTGGTCTTAATAAAACAGCCCCGCTGGCCAGTTAACTCTGACTCCTGCCTTGTCTCTGTCTGTCACGAACCCCGGTACAGTGGCAACTTGCCACAGTGGTTCCCTGACCGGGAATCTGACAGACAGGGACTTGGTTCTCCGGGAGGAGAACATCGTCGTGGCCGCGCCGTCCTTCACACTGCGGACAGCGTCATCAGGTTCCAGAGGACGGCCGGCGACGACGACAACCAGCTTCCCTCAGCACCCTGCCTAACATAACCTGGCCCCACCGACTCTGAGCCGTTCCGGGCGGGACCCTTCCTCGCCTTCTTCCTCGCTCTCAAATGGGAGGGGAGGGAGGGGGGGGGGAGTTGGCTTCGGTCGGACGGCTCCCTGGCCTTAGTTTGGCGGTGGGGGTATGTGGCGGACTGGGGTGGGAGGGGGGTAGGCTTCGGCTAGACTCAGCGGCTGCGTCCAATTAAAGCTGATTGCAGCCGGGCCTTTTTAACCTGTGCGTGTGGATGTGTATGTGTAACGCGCCAGTGTGAGAGGCTGGCGGCGTGGATGCAGGAACCGGCAGCGGTCGGGAGGATTGAGGGCCGGTGGACTGGAGGAGCGGCGAGCGAGCCAGCAGCAGCCGCGTCTGCGTGGGGCTGGAGTGCCGTGACGGAGGCGAGGGCGCGTCTCCCTCCGCGGCGACAACTGACGGAGGTCCCCAGGGTGCAGTCAGGAGCCGCCTGCAAGAGCTGGTGTCAGTCAGGGTTGGGGCGGGATGCCCCTGGAAGCCTGGCAGGATGGCCAGCTTTGGGGTTCCGCGGCTGACCCGCCAGGGAGGACTGAGGTGCGTCGGCGGAGGGAGACGGCGCTACCAACTGCCATCAACACCGGGGCCAGGTTTATTGATGGTGTTAATAAAACGGCCCTGCTGGCCACTTGACTCGCCTCACGCTTACGTGTCTCTGTCTGTCACGAACCCCGGTACAGTGCCAACTTGCCACAATATTGTATACAAATATACATATATATATATATGTATACTTGGGGTTGGTGCTAGCTTAGGGGTTAGAGAAGTGGGCTTGTGACCAGAAGGTTACATTCAGTAACACTCTCCCCTTCCTCAACAACTACTGCTGAGGTGCCCTTGAGCTTGACCCTGAACCCCCAACCGCCCCCTGCTCAGTGGCCGGCAGTAAAAGACGTGTAAGTAAAAGTGTGGTTGCACTGGTCAGCTCCCAGTGTCAATGTGTGGAATTTGACAATGTGTGGAAAAGAGCATGGAGCTCAGTTAACTTTCCTTGGATAGAAATGTTACATGTACTTGCTCAAAGGTCTCTAAATGTTCATGCAAAATAGTGGTACAGTATGATTTGAAAAGGGGAAAGGGGAAATATATATAGATAGACAGTGCATTTTAAAGTTGGAGTTGTCTAGTTTTTTGACGGCAACATCCAAACGTGGCTGGCCTTGCCTACAGAATGAGTCTGGGCAGGACATTTCCCAGGAGCAGCATTGCACTTTTTTACATTATTTCATAGCTTCGATTCTCAGCCATTGCCAGTGACATTTGAGTTGCATGAGCAAACTGAATGGCTGTGGCTGCCGGCATCCAATTGCCTCGCTCTGCCATGCATGGCGGCTAAAAGACCACACAGCCCACAAATGGTTGTACACTCGCACGCTAACGCCCGCACGTGTACACGCCCTTTCTTAAACAGCAGCAGTAAGTTGTGTTATTTATGCAACGGAACGTGGCGCAAATACGTAGTCAGAATTTCAGCAAAAATACTTAGATTGTTACTTAGATTTTTTTTTTAATAAGAATTTAGAAAACCATGTGATAATAGACTGCTGTGACTACAGAGTGATTAAAACCAAGGAAAAAACAGTGTAATGCCCAACCCAGGGTATATAGGGGTCTTTAAAAAGTCTTAAAATTAAGGCCCTTAAGGCCCGTATTAGAATGTCTTAAATCCATTGGTTAGAGGTCTCATTTGTTTTCCTCATTTAATGACATATCTCTTTGTGCTGCATGTCCACTCTTAGATTAATACAGAACAGGGTTAGTAGTACAATATGCATCCTATCTGCTTTACTAAACACAATTGGACTTCCTTTAACAATTAATTTCCTGGTGTAATTTTTCTTATTTTGCCCATTTATAGTTTAAGAGCTTTTATTAGCGATGTTCTGTTAGAATCCGGCTGGTTTTAGTTTTACATTCAATTCCAGGTAGCATTTAAAAAAGGTCTTTAAAAGTCATGAATTTAGCTTTCCGAAAGCTGCAGATACCCTGCAACCAGACTCACAGAGCAGATAACTCAGGATAATCTACATCCAGTCACAGGACATGCCCTTAAACCATAGCTGTTTTCATAGAAGTTTAGAAACAATTTGGATATCAAAAAAAACAACAAGCATAACTTAATTAAATACACTTCCTCCCATCAGTATTTTGTAATTTGTTTTTCTGAAAAGGTATTTGCAATTTGTAACCAGATCATTTATTATGTGTTAGAGTGTGTGTGGGTGTGGGTGTGGGTGTGAGTGTGGTGAATATAATCCAATACCCTGGAGTCAGTGGGCATGGTGCGGGACATGAGGGGGCTCTGGCGTTTTGATTGGCTAACTCGCTCTGCACACTACTGGTATTTGTAGTAGAAATGTCACATCCCTCGAGCTGAGCCGATGCCCGCACTGGGTTATTACGCGCACACGCACACACACACACACACACACACACACACACACACACACACACACACATGCACGCAGAGACTCTAGAGTACACGTACAAACATCTATTAGCGAAGCATCATTGATTTGCCTCGAAATGACAATAACCCTCCTCTTCGTCAAAGTCGCTACCGAGACCTTGAGCAGGCCCTTTAAATGTAACAAAACAACACAACCAGGTGGGACCGCTGTGCATTTACACACTGCTGTTTGGTCTCACACACACACATACACACACACACACACACACACACACATACACACACACACACAAACGGTCACACACACTCATGCAATCACACACTCAGATGCATACATACATCCCCACTGGAAAGGCTAGAATGTTAAAGGAAGTGTGTGTGTGCGTGTGTGCGTGTGTGCGTGTGTGCATGCATCAACAACAAGCCTGTTTCCTGCAGTTTCCAATGCCACTGCTTTACATTGGCCTGCCTATATTTAAGTGCTCAACAAATTCAAAATAAGTCTGTTTCCTGTAGTTTTCGACTCCACTTTATTAGGTGCATCGATTGGAAGAAGAATCTGTTGCTCTGTTTTTATTGACTTATTTGCTTTATACATTGCAGTCTTTTCTAATGAATACATGGCTGGTAATGAGAGCAAAGGAAGACAGTGGTAAAAGTGTGCGGTTATATTGTGGTAGTTTAAGTTGGCGAATACACACACACACACATACACAACATATGGGTATGAATATTTTTGGATCGACACTGCCGATACCCGACATTTTCTGTTGATGTTTTAATGGCAAAAAACTCCAACTATTCAGGGTTTCAGCAGTCATTTAGGCCGAATCCCAATTCACCCTTTGGCCCTACCCCTTAGCCCTTCCCCTCCGTTTTGCGCGTTCACGTGAAGGGGTACAATTCTCTTGGGATCGAGGGGTAGGGCTAAGTGCAAGGGCTACATGGCCCTCGAAACGATTTTTCAGGGGCACACTACAAACCGAGGGCTAGGAGAAGTCTCCCAGAATGACCTGCGAATCAACCCCCCCTTTGATGGCATATGACGCCCGAAATATAACTAAAGTCCAGCAGCGAAGTTGCTGCACTTGTTACAGCTCCTCTAATATCAGTGCAGACTACAGAGCACCACTAACGCTATTCTGGCATGAAGTGGACTGGTAATGAAGCAGTGGTCTTTTTTATTTGATGACTTGTTTGATTGATTGGTAGCGTGAAACGTATAAATTGTGAACGAATCACGAGCGTCCATGCTTTTCTATCTCCATCAGATGAACGGCAAATGTCACTGTGATAATACCATTATTGCCATAGTAATCTCCTGTCTGTTTATGTAAACGTCATCGATGACGTATCAGGGTCTTGAAGGGTTGTCCCATTTCTTAGGGAGAGATTTCTACCACTACCCCTTGTGACTCTGTTCCGAGGGCCAAGATGAAGGGCCAAGCCGAAGCTGTAGGGGTGAAAATGAGAATTGGGATTCAGCCTTAGGGGATTCCAGGGGTCCTTGAGAGGAGTCTTTGAGGAGGTTCTATTTTCTCCAGGGGATCCCATTGGTGTTTGAGCCGGTTACAGTGGTACTTGAAGATGATCCAGAGGGTCCGCAGCAAAATAAGAATAGTTTAATTTCAAAGAATGATTATTACAATCATAGGTTTCACTCTCGTCACTATTACCTCCCCACGCACAGTGCAGACAGTCATGCTATTCAATACTACACCAACAACAAAATCTTACGGGGTCCCTGGGACTAAAATCTTATTAAAATAGGGGGGGGGGGGGGGGGGGGCCTTGACATGCTTCCGAACTTCCGTTCTACAGCATCGCTCCCCTCCACGGTTGTCAAGGATTTCAACAGTATTAAAGCAGCAGACTATGCCACCAGTAGTCTCTGTTCCCCTGCAAAATTAATGAAGCTTTCAGATAAAGAAACCTAATCAGCCCGTGTTGGGCTTTCAGATGAGTGATGTTTTCTAATCTGATTGCCAAAAAAAACCCAGAAAGTTGCAATGTTCTACCTTCTACCATTAAAGACAACAGGTAGTTTACTATGTGATTTGTTAGAATGCAGGGACGTGCACAGATAGACCCCAGGTAGTGCTCAAGCACCTGCCCTTTTGCCCTCTGACCAGATAAGTGCCCTTTTTGAAAGACATTTTTTTATTAATTTCTTTTTCTAATTTTATATTTTAGTTTTTTAATGTGGCCCATGGCATCATTTCTCAATTAAAAGCGTGTAATAATGCCCGAAAATTGCATTTGAGCTGTAATTCTGCGAGACCGCACCTCACGACCCCTCCCTTTCGACTTTCTTTTTGACGCAGCTACCACACAAACTGAGCATCCACTTGACATGACAGCCAGCCAGGTAACGTAACGATAGTGTTTGCCCTAAGCCAGTCGCCACAATAACTCGGCATTGTTTGTCACTGTTGTGAAATTAGACCACTATTAAAACATTTCAATACAGCAGCAGTCAGTTGTTACACACACATTTACAAATGGTTTCTTTATGTTTTTCTTGTTGTTTTTCACAGGCATAGCTTTTTTTAAGATGGGGTGTTGCTGTTGTTGATGTGCTTGTAGGTTTACCTTACACACCCATGTATTTTTTACATTTTACATTGCCCAGGGCCACAAACCTTTTCCTATATGTAGGGGACAATCATTTGGTTTATCATTTTATTTATTCAGAGAACAGCTTTTTTCAATTTTGTGTTAAGACTTCTTGATTTTGAATGGTTATTTATTTTATAGACCACTAACGTTTGCACAGTGGCATTGTTTTCTTTGTTGTTGCCAATGCTTGTCCTTGTGATACAGAAATAGTGAATGCTAAAGACCATCGTCTCTGTGTGAATTGATACAGTAATTTTGTAGAAACCTGTTGAGTATTAAACATCTGCATGAGTATATGGGTATTGAAATAAATAAATATGTAAGTAAGTACAAGATGTGCCACTGTAACGTTATTTTTTCAATAAATAAGAGAGGGGTGCCCTTTTTTTTGTACTTGAGCACTTGCCCCCTAAAATGTCTGTGCACACCACTGTTAGAATGTATGAAAAATGCAAAAGTTTTAATGACTGTTGGGATGAAAACAGTTTAAAAACAGCCTTAAAAATGCTCCAAGGCTACTACCAGTGGCTTTATGCTTTCATGTGGTTTGTATTGTCCAAACAAAGCTATGCCGAGCACCCAAATGTTACACCTTGCATTATTTAGTAAGCCTGGCCCATTCATTTTTATAGTGTCAGCTGTCAAATGGACTATATTAAAACACATACCGCTGTATGCTGACTATAGTGGTGATAGAGGTGGGTATTGTTTTATTGCTGTGCCTTGTGTCCAGCTGTCTATATGGTTTCATCCAATAACCAGACACACAGATGGCTGTTCTGCTCTGACAAAACTCATAAACATCTAAACACACAAGCAGTGTCCGGTTTACCACGCACTGGTAAACAACAAAAACAAAAACTCCTTAAAAGAAAAATCTTAAAGTAATTCAAAATAACTTTCAAAAAAATTTTATATAAACTTTTCATAGAAATATGTATAGAAATAGAACCAAGTCTTTCCATAGCATGTTTCAATGCTATTTCCTGTATAGAGTCAGCTACTCTGTGAAACATTCAATAAAGAGACAAGAGTAGATTAAGAATTTTAATTTAAAACTCGCTCACTCACTTATACAATGGATTTTGGGAATAACTGGGAATAACACGTGGGAATAACTTTAAACTAACGTTAACCATCGGACTAGTTAACCATCCAGGAACTTTAGACTCCTATATTTAAACCTTACATTACACTATACTACATTACTCTATATTTACACCTCAAACCAAACCAAACTACACTACTTAGCTTCTTCACAGAGAAAAGTGGAAAAAGTGGTAGCTTTATGTTGTATGTAAATTTTAAATAAAGAAATAAAGCTTTTTGTAATATCTGACTTGTACAAGCTTCTTTTTTGATAACCAAAAGTAGTTGGTAGTTGAATTACTTAATTATTTAAATCTAATTAATTATTCATACAAATTGCGCGTGCAAAAAAATCGAATTACTCAAAACACTACACAAATTTATGTTTTAATGAACTACCACCAAGCTACTGCAAAGTGTAGTTAACCTTTTTTGCTTAATTACTTAGTGAAAGTCACTAATCAATACTGTAAAATAATTTTCATGTGGATGCATAAAAGCCTGATGACATTTTAACTCCCACTGGGCTTTGTAATTCATTTTGAAAAATTTTCATTTTTGACATATTTGATCAAATCTCACAATTTGAAAGTTATTTAAGCAAATAACCACCCCAACCCCTCACACCGGACACCTATATAATTTTCATGGATGGATGTCTTATCTGGTATGTTTCGTGCACTCATATGTTGTACAGATATAGTTATTTCTGTACACACACACATATGGACAAAAAAGGATTCACTGTAGAACAAAGCAATGGTTTACTTATCTCTTGCTTTAAATCTGGATGTACAAAATGCTCAGAGTGTGAAGCATCATGTGATGTGTTAACCCTCCTGGCGATGCGATGCGTTTCTCTTTCTCCACTCTTCTCTGCATCTGAAGTTAAAGTGTAATCATGCCATCGGCACCGCGGCACCATGTTTCTGACAGCTAATTTCCCTATTGGAGCTGACAGAGATGGATGGCACTGTGTAGTGTGTGTTTCTTTCTCTCTCGCTCTTGCTTTCTCTCTCCCTCACTCTGTGTGTGTGTGTGTGTGTGTGTGTGTGTGTGTGTGTGTGTGTGTGTGTGTGTTTGTTTGTGTGAGTATGAGTGTGTGTTTGTGATAAAACCTGCTTTTTTTAGGGTTATCACAGCATCAAGTCTTGGGGCCGAACAGTCGGCTAATAAGTCCCTAGGTGATAAAAACGGAGAGAGAGAAAGAAATACATAGAGAAAGATGGAGAGAGAGAGGGAGAGATGGTATCTGAAAATCATGTCAGACATAGGACAGGAATTTACAGCATATTTTGAAACAAAATCTCTTTTATTCATGAATGAATGAAGGAAATGCCTCAAACATCAGTAGCTAAATGCTTTGGTGGAGTTGGTACCATAATGGAGGTCTATTAGAGAGTTGACTGTTCACAAATAATGTATATTTAAACAGGCTGAAGAAAGATACCTGAAATAGATTGTTGTGGCATAGCTGTAGGTCAATTCAGGTTACGTTATACAGTGGTGGCCAAAATTATTAGAACACCTGACAGATCTGAAAATATTGACCTTTTCTTGCCTCCAAAACATGATTTCATTTCATAATATTCATGAAACATGCAGATGGTTGCTCTCAGCACAACAAATATCAGATGAAGTGAGTCCTACTGTTTTTATCCACTTTTAACTTTAATATTTGGTATGTCCACCTTTTGCAGCAATTACAGCAGCACATCTCTCTGGCATAGTGTCAATATATTTCCTGAGAACTTGAACACTAATGTTATCCCGCCTTCTGCAACTCAAGCCAAAGGCTTTCCTTTGAATGGAACATGATTGAGTGACATTGACAGTGAAATAGGCCTAGCTTGTTTTTTGTAAGGAAAATGACGTAAATCTCCTTATGATGGCGCTATTCTATGGTTTATAGAGCATAATGATGACTTTGTATATATTTCATTCGTTTTATGGGTATTTTAATGGCCAATTGAACAAAAACAACTGAAACCTCTTAAATATGCCAAGTGTTCTAATAATTCTGGCCACCACTCTAAGTAAAAGTCAATAGTCTGATATGGTGTATTTGTTTCCAAATTTAGGTTATAGTTGATTTTTGGCTTTGTTAGCTTGCTAACTGCCCAGCGTGCTAATTTAAAAAACAACTAATGTTAATATTAATTTGCAGCTACTATCTACTAGGCTAAAATTAACTACTGAGCAAAGCAAATAAGCAAGAAGCTAGAAAAGCTGAAAGCTAGACCAAGTATTTGACCAGATACTATGGTTAGCTAGCTAACAAGCTGACATTATCTAAACACAATATCAATCATACAATATGTATCAGTGATGAAATGTAGTCCCCCTATAGCTAGAGAAGAGTCAGTTAACCTGAGCAAACAGTTGTTTTTTGGCTTTATTAGCTAGCTAACTAGCCAATAAGCTAATTTAGAAAAGCAACTAATGTTAACATGCAGCTACTAACCACTGCTAATATTAGCTAACTACTAGATACATTAACTAGTGTGTACATTTGATGTGTTAACAAAAAGAGTGTGATGGTTTGCTAACCAGCTAGCTAACAAGCTGCTCTAAATATAAAATTGATCCGATGATCAGTTCCCAGTCAAAAACAGCACAAGAATTAGCCACGTCTATTCAATGCTGTTGAGATGGCCAAGTTGTAGGTTTAGACAAACTGTAGAATTGATACTGTTGCCAAAGAGCTGTGGACATCCAATATGGCCACCAGAGGGTGTTACGTCACCCAAAAATCCTCTATTAGGTGTTAAAAATTTATTGGTGATGGAAATCTGTTTTGGGCAAAAACACTCACGTACACACACACGTGTACACACACACACACACACACACACACACACACACACACACACACACACTTTCATACACACACTAGCAGAGCTGCATGCATTTGGCTGACTCATTCAGTTAGTGTTAACCTGATGACTGATGACACAAGCCAGGTTTCAGCTGTTTTGTTGCGGAGCATTTTTTTTCGGTGTAAGCCGTGAAAAATGCATACTTCACAAAACAAGCCATTTGGTGAAGAATGACACGAGAATAACACAATTTGTCTGTCACATATGGAGCTGCTTTCATCAGGTCCCCTTTTTTATCATGTCTGGTATATTTTCATAATCTAAATATCCTGCACTAATTTCTTCCTTGCCTCAGTAAGTCCTACTGCTGTTATTTTACACACCCTAATAGTGCTGTAATCCATACTGTTACCCATACTTCCCCATTCATCCATTCTGGGAAGTGTGCATTGTATTAACATTAACAAGTCTAGTCAAGACTATTGAAAAAATGAAATATTGACTGCATGGCTGTACTTTACACAACCTTGAGCATAGCCTTATATGCTGATCTGTAGCATCCTGTTCCTTTGTGTGTGTGGTTTAGAAACAATGTCAGTAGAATATCTCTCTCCTCTAATAGCGCTTCCATTTCAGCAGTGAAACCCTGAAGGCAACTTTTAGCTCTCATTCCCCCATTAATACACACACAGACACACACACATACACGCACACACAGAGTCACATGGTCAGTAACATTGTTGACATAATTCCACCACTTCAGGGCTCTCCTTGCTCCTTGTTGTTGTAATGTCCTAGGATTTAGCTTGCTAGTTGACTAGTTCTCCTGCATTAAAGCTGCAATAAGTAAGTAATCAATAGCAAAATCAATCACTCAGTGATTACTTGACCATCAACTGAGGGCGGTACTACAAGCGAAGGGCCGACAGTGCAACACATTTCTGCTCCAAAGGATAAAAAGCCAAAATAGCAGTATTATTATTCCAGTAATTTGCATTGTTATTGCAATGCCTGTGGTCACTGATAGAGGGTGCTAAAAGTATACATCATAGTAAGTAGCATCAAACTGATACTGAAAAAATGGCATAAACTGATACTTTTCTGAAAATATAACTGACTTATAGTTTGTATTGCTGGTTGTTTTCCCTTATGATGAGCACCTGACTGTCATATCATAGTTTACCCACCTTTTTATTTACCACTACATTACTGGACATAACTATAACGCAAGTACACAAATGCTTCTAATGCACAAAACACTTCAAGTGTTCATATTTTCGAGAATGACCAAGAAGACTAATACTTATAAAGTACTAACTCCCTTTCCCATCTCTAATGTTGAATATTGAGGACTTAAATAAATGGTAACAAGGCATCAAATCACTGAGAATCATGAAAACTGTTTCCCCTCTGTTCAGACCCAGCGAACATTTCAGCCCAGCTATTCCAATTTACTCCCATAATTGGGTGTCTCTGCAGAGAGAAAGTGGCAATATCTCAGGGTTTTCCTCCACTGGCCTGACGGCTTGTAATTAGAGGGGGGAAAGAGTCTGTTCCTTCAATTAACAGTGCAGAAGTAAGAAGGACTGGCTTCTTTTTGTAAAGCAGACTGAAGGAGCACAACTCTCCCAGCAAAATAAATGAGGCGCCATATAATGAGCTAAGGGAGTGTGTGTGTGTGTGTGTGTGTGTGCGCGCACGCATGCGTGTGTGTATACATCGGGTAAATATCGGCAGTTATTTAAACCTGTTGCAGTAATTGATGATCTAATTTGTGAGAGCTGGGAGGAGACTGAGATAGACAGAAGAGACTTGTGGTTGTTTCTTAGGTCTTAAATCTGACTTCCTTAGCGATTTTTCAACAATTTGTGCTGATTTGGGGGGGGGGGGGGGGGATTTTGATTCATTAAGAGTGTATAAAAAATCTGAAGGACTTGAATAAAGTTGGAACAGACTGAAAGTATGTAATAATAATAACTAGAAAAGTCTATTTCCTAAATAAAATACGTGAAATAACAATAATACTAGTCATGGCATGAGTAATCAAATAATAAAATAGAGAATTTCCTTGCATTTTGCTGTGGTGAAAATCATATGGGACAAGACGGACACATCCACAGATCTGACCAGTACATATTTTTTATTTGTAATATAAAACTGAAATAAGATATATAAGTAACACATCAGAATAAGTCACAACCCCCATATATACTGAAGCAAAATTCAAAAGATAAATGGAAAAAAGAAAGAAAAATAAGATAAAAAACAAATGCAATTATTGTGAGAATGTAGCAGAGGAAAAATAATGAACTGGGTACATTTGCACCGACTCTGTGACAGGTAATATTTTTTCATTAAGCAATAGTCAAAGCAAAGCAGGAAAGTGACAGTTTTGGAGGAAGTGCATTCAGAGGAGATGAGTACAGTCTGAAGAGGTAATATGCATTATCATTTTTACTTTTACAAATTACACACATGGCAGAATGTCACAGCATTAAAATCACCTGAAATGATGTAAAGGTAAATAAAAAATAGTCACCACCAATTTGAACTCCTACCTACCTACCTACCTACCTACCGAAAAGCATAATATTTTCAGTGGGGAAAAACCCCCCATTAATGCTCCTTTTCCTTAACAAACCCTATTTTTATATAGCTTCCATACCTTAGATTACATCAAATTTAAATGATCCTCACGTGGAATTTGGGACATTGCAGCAGCAAGATCAGAGAATAGGATACAAATGAGAGCAAATGAGGGTTATGTAAACACAACCAACAATTCCAACACTCACTTAGACATATTAAAGATGCTATGTGTATCATTTTTCAACATGTATCATTAATGTATCATCGTCAAATTAATTGTGATACCTTGGTATAAAACAAATGAGACTAACGCCGGGGACACACTGGATGCGGAAAGAAAAGGAAGCGCCACGAAAGGCGCCGATCGAGCAAGAAGGAGTTTGGTTGTTCACACCGGCGCCGATTCGTCGCCATTCGGCGCCGTTCCGCGTCCAGTGTGTCCCCGGCATAAGGTGGAGATGATCGGGAAGCTCTATCTCTTGCCAGTGCCAGTCTATCTCTTTCTCCTTTTATAAAGTTGAGGAGGGGGGCCAGTGAGCTGGGTGGACTTGGGCCGAGCTAAGGCTTAGGGTTTTGACAACAAAGTGCAGAAAACACTGAAAACACACAGAGGTGTTGACAGTGACGCCATGTCATCAATGCTCCACACACTTAGTCTCAACTGTATCCTCAGATAGCATATGGCTTGTAAATGTATTCTCAATGTCAAATAACAGTGAAAATGTTCAATTATTGCACCTTTAATACCCCACGTAATTAGTGGTGCGTATAGCGAACATGTCGCTGACGTATACAGAATGCATCAGCAAAAGTTACTGACTGACCTTGTGTAGCCCATTTCTGTGATTCCTGACGTCCACAAAGCGATGGCATTCTACTCAAATAAGGAATGCAATGAAACACATTCCTCCACCCAGACAGGCTATTCAATGACAAGGATGATTGAGAAGAGGCATGAAAGCTTAATGTTGTAATGCTGCACTTGGCAAGATGTAAAAATCCAGCCATCAAAGTGGGGCTGCAACAGAGAAGAGCATCTCATCTGTACTAAATGAGATGCCATACATTTTTTGTCCTGTTTGACCAAATTCAATTCTGGTGTTGGGTATGGTCACTGGCGGGAAATCTTCTTCACACAGGAAGTGATGAATAGAAACCTAAAGGAATAATCTACCCTAAAACTAATAACAGGGAGCCAAAGTTGACATCACTTCTGCCTATTCTAATTGCATTACTTGATATAAGAAAACTACTAACAGATTTTGGATTCTGAAACGTTGTAGAATGAGGTGATATTTATTATTTATTTCTTTTTAAACAGAAATTACAGAAATGTCTATATATTTTTTGATTGCATATACAACGGAGAGTGCTGACAGGTGATTTTTGACAAAAGCTATTGCTTAGTGTAGTTGAAATAAGCCACCTAACTGCTAGTAAACCAGTAGTTAACTTCTCCTTCAGCTCCCTATTGGCCAAAAGTGACGTTGATATTTCCAGTGCAGCTACAATGGAGTTTGATAGCAAAGCAATTTTCATTGATCTAAAACATCAGCGGTAAACATCTGGGTAAGCGGTAAACATAACGTGTGAACTTGTTGCTATCAATCTAAGGTGGCCGTATATATACGCCCACCTTAGATTGATAGCAACAAGTTCACACCTTCTCTGGCAGATGTTGAAAGGCATTCTGGAAAGGAAATAGATGAAGCAGGTCACAAAATAACATTCATTTTTATATCACAAATTTATGATATCTACCCGTGTAAGATTATCCGACGAGGGATTTTTCTTTTAATCCAAACTGCCCCCTAAAACACAGCGAGTGCCTTTTCCAGAGAAAGCTGAACTCACCAACAATAGCTGAACCTCTTCACTACCTCCACACCACCACACACTAAGAAGAAGAGGCTCCTTTTAGATGAAACTTCATCTTGGTTTCTGGGTAATGAAGTCCTCAAAATTCAAACAATTACCTCTCGCTGCCACTTGGGGCTGTCAACGTCCAAAAACCTCCATTATTGATATGAAGAAACCAGAGAAGAATTCTATGATAAAGAATGTAACAAAGGATTTCCACTACCATGCTCTTGATGTGGTTTCATGAAAAAAAATATCTATCACCAATTCTCTATTTTTCATACGCTAAAATGCTAAAAACAAAAAACATCTAAAACAATACATTGATGTTTAAATATCTGATGTTTCATACAGATACATTAAATATCTGTATGAACATTTTTAAACTCCTCAACACACCCCAGCTATGGAGGGTTAAAAGCGACAATATTAAATAAATAAATCATTAAATAAAAAGGGAAATATATGAACAATTAATTAATTAAAATGGGAAATACAATATATTTAATTGTTCATTTCCACATTTATTTAATTATTTCCACATTTCATGATTTATTTAATGATTTATTTATTTCATGGTTGCTGGTCTGTGTGTGCTTTTTGAAATGTAAATCTGTCAACTCATCTGTCAAAGCCTGTGGGTGGAATCTAACATCTGATTGGTTTGACCGCACAGTAAGTCAAGAGCAATCGATAGCAGGCTACTGGATGTGTGGGTGTCAGCCGTGTGCCTTCACATTCTCGTCCAGTTGGTGGCGGTAAGGCACCAATGAGTTGGATTGCCAACCATTTCTCAATTACCAAAAAGAACACCAAGAACTTCATCAGTTACTTAAGGAAATAGTTATGACCTTCAACTTCATGTTACAACTCATTTATCAGAATGTCAAAAAGCTGTCCAGAACTTTTCTGGGAGGCAGCCAATGTAACCCTCTAGACCCCAGTAGAATTCTAGAATGTTGCTGCAGTTCACTGAGAAGTTAAATGAGCATTTTCTTACTCATTCCAAACAAACAGCTCTATTTAAAACACAAAAAGAAATTGGTAATTGAAAGTCGTTTTCCATTTTAAAGAACACATGGCAAAATATGTATGTACAACTTTCTTCAGATGGTAGAAAGAAACTTTATTACTTCATTGGCACAACAGTGAAAGTTATCACATACTGTAAAACCAGTTTACAAAATGTATGACTTCAAGATTCAAGAACTTTATTTGTCACATACACACACGGGGTGTGTAGTGAAATGAAAAAGTGGCAATGCTCACGGGAATGTGCAAAAGGGCAATAGTACATAGTATTTACAGTAAAAAAAACAACCAACACAATATTTACAGTATTACGGTAATTACAGTAAGAGCTCTTATATAAAAAACAACACAATATATACAGTAAGAGCACTTTGGAAATGAAAATATAAAATAAGAGGTAGGTAGGGGAAATTGTATGAATGTAATATACTATAAATGATGTGTAGTCATTATCTAAGTGTGTGTGTGTGTGTGTGTGTGTGTGTGTGTGTGTGCGCGTGCGTATAAGAGGGGCAGTATGTGGGTCTTGGTGGGGCCCTGGTGAGGTCAGAGTTCACAGTCCTGATGGCCTGAGGAAAGAAACTCCGTCTCAGTCTCTGTTTTAGCAGCATGACTACGGAGGCGCTTGCCTGATCGCAGCAGCTGAAACAGTCCGTTGTTGGGGTGGTGAGGATCCTTCATGATCCTGCAGGCTCTGGTTCTGCACCTCCTGGTGTATAAGTCCTGCAGGGTGGGGAGTGTAGTTCCAGCCGAACGCACTACTCTCTGCAGAGGTCTTGGAAGTTGAGAGCAGCTTCTCCTTGGGGTTGCACAGTAAGCACCTGAACGCATCATTTTTCTCTGTTGTTTCACTTAAACTCGCGTATTAGCTCGAGGTACGGCCACGGGCACTCCATCGGGATCAATTCCTCTATGTCCTCACCCTCTGCCATCTTTCCATCAAGTAAACTCAAGCTGGCGGGTCTGTATTCCAAAAGTGTCCAACTGCAGACCTCCGGGCTCAGCACCCCCCAGAGCTCCCCGCCCACCTCCGGGCATTGTGTGCCTGAAGAAGTTTTTACTCAACTTCCTTTTGGCATGTCAATCCCAACATGAGATAGGGAGGTTCTTTTACATTTCCCTTCAGCTGGTGGAGGTGGTTTTTTACCCACTCAGCTCCCAGGAGTGCACTCTTGCCATGGTCTACAAGACAAAATAAAGTCCCTGTGTTATATTGGTAAGATAGGCTGGTTGAAATACAATAGCAAAAATATTTTTAAGATGTGGCTCAATGGCCAAAGAGGTTTAAAACCACTTTAACCAAATAACACACATTCTGTTGACCACAACACATTGCACATGAATTCATTAGCAGGATACAAACAAACTCTACAACCATGGTAACTGGTTATTTTAGACTAGACTATTGTCCTCTCCTCTCCCTTCCCCACCATCTAGAGACCTACATCAACAACTACTATAGTGCCATTAGTGAGAAACGGCGCATATCAGTCAACTAGTTACATTAACGTTAGTAGGCTAGTACCACACTCTAGTAAACCACACTGTAGTACCACACTCTATCTCGTAACGTTGAGTACAAATCAACCAAATGATGTTATAAATGTAAAGTACGAGTACGAGGGAATGCACCATAACGCCATTGTAAATCGCAAGCTTATGTTAGCTAACTCGCTAACCTCTATGGGAAATTATAGTAGTAAGCTAATAGACTAGCAATCGGATCCGTAAATGCATTTATTTACAAAGCGTTTATTCTGAATACAAATATGAAAGCGTTATTGTAATATTATTCATATAAAAAATTGATGACATAAAAGTAGTATTAGACTACGATACTTACATGTGTAGTTTGGGCCTTTGCTGCTTGGTTTCGGTGTCCCCCATTAGCTTGAAGCACGGCCAAGAAAGCGGTGGCAACCGGCAGCGCAGTAGTGCCGTTGACTTACGAAACTCGGAACAAACTTTTAAATTAGGCCTTGTAGATCTAATATGAGTGAAGATTCAGCAACTGGATAGCTTATTTCTCACCTCGAATTTCAGTATGCCTCAACGCTACCGCACTATTTGACCAATAAAAAAGCTTCGCTACTGAAAAGTAATTTGATTCAGAAAACAGCGACGCTACCACCACGCTACTGAGAAATGTAGTTACACTAGTAACGTGCTACTGCCCAACACTGGAACGTTATATGATCCACAACATTTCTCCCTTCAGTGTGAAAATACAAGAGAAAACACCCCGTACTTCACACAGACCCATACAGAAGTCTAATAAGATCAGACAACAAAAGTTGTTAAACTTATAAGGAGAAAACTGGCCAGTCCTCCCGACGGACTCTTCGATGCACTCGCTCCCAGGAAACAGTATGCCTCTCCGGCAGTCGCGACTAGGTAGGTTCTGCTATGTAATCAAGTTGATTTGTGGCTTGTTTTATCAAACAACAACAAGCGATTTCAATCAAAAAAACTAAACTCACAATGTCATCGTCACTTTCCATGATACATGCGGTTTCTGAACAAAAGTCGTTAAACGTATAAGGAGAAAACTCGGCATAAACTGGTCAGTCCTCCCGACAGACTCTTCGATGCACTCGCTCCCGGGAAACAGTGTCCCTCTTCGGCAGTCGCGACTAGGTAGGTTCCACTATGTAATCAAGTTGATTTGTGGCTTGTTTTATCAATCAACAATAAGCGATTTCAATCAAAAAACCGAAACTCACAATGTCATCGTCACTTTCCATGATACATGCCGTTTCTGAATCTGTTTCACAGCATATCCTGAGATATGCTCCTGAGAGCTTCCATAAGGTTGTAAAACCAGGGCGCATCCATTTTTAGGACTACGGCGATAAGAAAATGAAACCCAGAAAAAACGACAAAATTGTCAACATACGACCAACATTTTACGGTTCCGGTTAATCAATGACAACTTGAAGTATATATAAACACAGTTCAAAACTTGATTTTATGCATTTTTAATGATCGGAAAATGACGGGTGCTCTTGGGCGCTATGGTAAAATATAGAACGGGCGCTCCAAGAGGCCCTGAGAAACACACCTCCGGCCACACAATCCACTCCACAAGTCGTTCAGCAAGCATTAACATTAAACAGAAACCCTGTCCGCTGAATCAGGGCTTGCAATATTAGACTCTATGTTCTCTGCTAATGCTAACATATCTCTAACTAAGTGAACTAAGACCTCTTGGGTAGGATCCGCCATTTTTTTGTAATAAAAACAAAGCAACAAGGAAGGATGCAGGCAAAAGCAATCGACTTAACTTGACCAACCAATCAGACGCAAGGCCCTCCCACAGGCTTTGATGGATGAGTTAACAGATTTACATTTCAAAAAGCACACACGGACCAGCAACCATGAAATAAATAAATCATTAAATAAATCATTAAATGTGGAAATAATTAAATAAATCATTGAATAAATCATTAAATATGGAAATAATTAAATAAATGTGGAAATGAACAATTACATATATTATATTTCCCATTTTATTTAATGATTTATTTATTTAATATGTCACATTTAACCCTCCATACCCATCTTCCTCTCTCTCTCTCTCACACACACACACACACACACACACACACACACCATAGTAGTATAAAGCATGGCTTATCAGTACTGCAGCATTTTATTTTACACACATTTTACCAGCAGATGGCGACGTGATGAGGGGTGAGATACAGCAAATAGAAACTAGCTGTTATATTTAGTAGTAATTAGTAGTTTATTTGGAAATGTATGAAAAGGAGAAATTGTCATTTGTAGCACAAAACATTTTGATGTCTAAACACACACACAAAACATTATTTCCATCAGCAGGTCAGCAGGTTCCACCCTTCCATAATCTGTATTTATATACTTGTAATTGATATAATGAAGGGATTGAGAGTTAACTAATATATTAAGTATCACTTACATTGTTTGTGATGTGTAATATGTATCATCATTATGTTGCTGTTATAAGATGAAGGGTGTACCAGGCAATTTCCTGTATCATATTTAGAATCCTGTTTTCTTTGTAGCAATATAGATTTCTATGTTTTGTACGTACATTTCTAGTGCAGAAACTATCTGGGAATGGGTGGGTAAACTTGAGGAAAGAAATATGTGACAGCAAAAAAACGTAGGAGAAATCATTTGAAATTTTCAGTGGAAAATGATGTAATACATGATAAATACATAATAAAATGAGTCACCAACTCCAACCCAACAAAAAGACCATTCATCTTGACGTAGCATTGCCTTGGGGCGAGCAAGTATACCACAATACAAGGTGAGGGAGCCAGTCAAGATTTTATGGTATGAATGCGCAGGCTGATTCAAGTCAAGTTTATTTATATAGCCCTTTATCACAAACAAGCAGGCCAGGACGTTTCAGGCCTACCTAAGTCAGGCTGATAGACATTTGAATTATGACACACAGTTGATGCGGAATGTAGACAACAGAATGCATAATGTTGAAATACTGAAATAGAAAGCTGTAGCAGCCTTACAGGAATGCCTGAGGTGACTTTTCAGGCCTAAGTCAGCAGAAAATCAATCAATCATGACACTTCAGATGCTACACAATACGATCAGAACAAAAGTGCCAAACAGAGTAACAGGTAGATGTGGACTGAAAGGATTTAACAGAGAGGAGGACATAGCGAGCCTACGTAATCTGCCTAGGTAGCCTAACCTGGCCGGCACCCCCAGCCTAAGGCCTCTATGAAGATATGGAAAAACTCCCAGAAAAACCCTATAGGAGAAAAAAATCAAAGAAACCTTGGGCAGGGAAATTCAACGAGGCTCCTCCCACCAGGAATAAAAGTATAGTGCAGGCCATATAGTTATGTGTTTATAGTTCAATCAGCTAATGTAACATTGTCAAGGCACACCTAGTTCACCTAGTTCACAAATTCACTTCACTGCCATTGTCTTTGGCAGGGTTAAATATCTTACAATTACAAATGACATAGCCTATTTTATGTCGAATTGTCAACAAAACAGCCTGAGAAATATATGAAAATGTTTTCATCATTATCAAGGGCCAAACCAAGGTGGTTCTGCATTGGGTTTAAACAAACATAATGACACACTGTTGGAAAGCCTATTATAACCTCATTGCACTAGATTTTCCCCACAGTTGCTTCCATATTACTTGCACTATCTTAGGTAATATTGTGATCAAATTAGGACATCAGGAAATTTCCTCAGGGTCTTGGCGAGCATGGCGAGCCATTCTCAAGTGTATTTTACAATTTGTATATTGAGCCAGGAGTTGTTTTAACAAGGCAGCCGTGCAGAGGTTACTCTGTGGATCAAGTTGTGATATCCTCTAATGCATAAACACATCAACGTATGTGCAGTTTATTGCAGATGCTCCAGGTAGCGTTTCAATTACTGATTCTCTGGGATTTGGGCAGAATTTGAATGCTGTAGTGCATTTGTATGTGTGTGTGTAAATATGCCTAGATCACCATGACTTCAGGTAGTATCCCTGTGTCCATTTACAGCCAAAACTGTCCCTCTAGAAACATCCAACCAGGTGATAAAATACATAGATAGTGGCTTGAGTGGGACAATTTATGAAAATTACAGTACTGCACCTTTTTGAAGAGAAACAACATACGAAAACCATGTCCATCTTAAATGCATTTGTATGTCATCTAAAAATTTGTTTTGGTTTTGTAAGGTGTGTCATTGAATATAATTTATAATATAATATATATAATAAAAATGTCTTTAATTGAGTAATGATTCAAATCATCAATTTTTTAAACATCAGTAGTTTCTGTACTATGAACTCATAATTGACAGTATTTTACAGTTTTTTACAGTCGCTAACATCCTTTTGTCAATTCTGTAGTTACATTTTCAAAACTCTAAACACAATTAGCACAACATCCGTCAGTTGTGGACCATACCATTAACACAATTCATGTTGTTTTCACACAATAATTAACACATTTCTAAAATGCTTAGATTTTCTTTACATACAAGCTTACCCAATACCAAAATTATGGATCTTTCTTGTCTTATTTACAAATGCTTTCACACAGCATGCCAGAAATGAAAACCTAATGTTCAAAACCTTAAATATAGTATAAAGCCTCTACTTCTGCACCAACAGCAGCTCAAAAGCTATATTGAAACAGCTGATAAGCATTTCTGAACGAACAGATCACTGAAATATTGAGAAATAACTGATTTAAGTTGTGTAAAATAGACCAAACACAGAGTTTGGATGAAACAGTTGTACACAGTTCATTTTGAAAGGAACAGTGAGCGGGTCACCAGCACCGGCACCAATACGTCCAGGTATGGTGTCTATCCACTATGTCTTGTTCTATAGTGAGTTTTACACTATGCTACTCTACATGTAAACATGGGTTACAGTACATACAGTAAGACATACTGAAAAGTATTTACACATGCTGTGTTTACACATATTGTGCATGCCAAGCGTTTCTATCCAAGGTGCATAGCGAGAGACGACATAAGATGTGATGTGGACGAGAACGTGTGGCCAAATGCTGAAGATCGTATAGATTACAGTTTGGTCCACAACCGACGGATGTTGTGCTAATTGTGTTTAGAGTTTTAAAAATGTAACTACTGATTGGACAAAAGGATGTTAGCGACTGTAAAAAACTGCAGAACAGGACTGTGCATTTTTGTGTTTTTTCCCTTCTGTGCCTTTTTTTACTGTATTTGTATATTTTATTTTTATACATTTGGAACCAAAGGCCATGTATTTTGGATTTTTTGTTCATCACTGGCAGCAATTTCATGTTGCTAATAAAGCTATTACTGCAGCAATTCTGTCACTTAATATTTTTTTCCTACTGTACATTATATAAAGTAAAGATGACTCATTCACTTTTAGATAGTATGTTGCCAAAAATGCACACATTCAACATGTAGAGTGGTTTACCGTAAAGGAAACTGAATTATAAAAAACAATGGATTTCATATTGTCTACTGTATGCAGGTAGAACTGAAACATGAAAAGCAATGCAGTTTTTGTAATGCCATCAACTGTTAGTATTTTGAAAGTCGTTGTGCTAGTCGATTGACTATTATGTTTGTCTTGCATAGAAAACGTGCTAGTGTTTTGAAAGAATGATTTGACATTGAGTCGGGTTTGTCGGGTTTTGATAGAGTTAGTGTATGTAGAGAAAGTGTTTTGCATTTTGAAATGTAGAGTTGGTGTTTAATTAACAAAATGTGGTTTTGAGCAGAAAATTTACTATTTGGCTAATTGTGTGATGTAGGTGTATTGCTGTGTTAGGAGTTTAGAAAAAGTATCTTAAGTATAGCTAAATGCTTGTTAATGATTGTAAAAAAAAAAGTAATATTCTCTAATTACACTGTAATAGAAAGAAAGGGAAGATATAGTGTTATCTACTGTTGTGAAGTCAAGTTAAGTTACGTTCACAATGCCCATATTATGAAGCAATAAATGAAAACCTTAGACCCTCAATGACAATGAGGACCTAGGGAAAAAAACAACCTCAGAGAGAGGGATCCCCCTTCCAGGACAGTTGAGTGTGCAATGGCTGCTGAGACTGGGTGAATAAAGATTAAATGTTGATAACAAATGGAAGATAAACAAAGTACATCATTAAAACAGTAAGAATGTTTGGATGACCATCATCAACATCCAGTGCAGGGATGTCAGCGCTGTCTTGGTCACAGTAGACAACAACTAACACCAGTGGTTGAATGAGTGTTTTTTGAGTATTCAGCATGTAACCCTTATGTAGTGAATACTCAAACTTGACATACTGCAAATACTTAGTGAGTGAGTTGATTCGACTCGCACACGCAACTGAATCAATTCAGCAGCGGTTATAGCAGCGCCAGAAAAATTGTTTTTTATTACAAAATCTAATTTTCTAATTTCAATCAAATTTTTTGATAATCTAATTAAACAACATCATAAACATTACAAAAACGGTTGTCAATGTATATAGAATGTAATACATTGCTACTTTATTACATTGTACAGGAGTATGTCTCCTTGATCCGTTGGGTACGTGGAAGTAGTCGCTCTCATTCATCGGATGTGAACCGCTGATTCGAGTGTGATCGCACAGACCGACTAAGCGGTTCGCGAACCGGGAGAGCAGATGTCCGAGAGAGACTAAGCGGTTCATGTCTGATGAACAAGAGACTACTTCCGCATATCTGCTGGATCAAAGACCCATATTGGATCGTGAGAAAGGCCAATGTAATAATGTAGTGATCTATTCTGCACACATTGACAACAGTTTTTGTTGTTTAAGATGTTATTTAATAAATGAACTGGTAATTGGGTAAACAAAAAGACATTTAACATTTGTCAACAAAACTCTCTATTAAAAAAAGAAAGTCAAGAGTACACTAAATAAAATTAAATGAATAGCAATACTCTGTGTAAATTCTATAAATATTGTTATTGTCATTAACCTGCGGGTTAGTTGGTGTTTTACAGTTTTGGTATATGTGGTTATTTGCACCTCTGGTTTGACAGGGGTGGCGCTCATATAATTCCATTACCTGTTGAGCTCAGTTAGCACATCAGAGTCTCATGCTGAGGATTGTAGGTTCAAACCTCACATGGTATGCAGCCCTCAACAATAAGCACTAAGCACAATAAGCCCGGCGGTGTTTTGAGCGGTCCGGGCTAGTCCAGGCCAGTAAACTTCAAAATGTTTTTATCGATGCTCAAATAATGAAAATCTTCATGTCGAAATCGGTAAACTTTCTTTCAATCCGCCATTTTGATGGCCGCTCCGCTAACTTCGGAACACCGATTTTTCATGGCACACTCCGACAGTGGGAACAACCGGACAAACGCATTAAATGGTCGCTGACGGAGCGTGCATTCGGAAATCAAATGTACGCACACTTCGGACAGTGGGACAAACCGCTTGTTTACACTATACGTTGCTGGAGGAGTGTGGATTCGGAAATGGACCAAACTTACGTAATAGGTGACCATCAGCATCCCGCCTCATTACACACTTGACCACCCTTGACCACTGCCCGTATACATGTACTATTAAGAAGAGAATTCATTCACAATTAAGTAATTAGACATGGCTTTTCGCCTGAAGCCTCCTGCTCCCGGACAGTCGCCCGGGGGAAAGAAGAAGTAATAATTGTTGTTATTGTTATTGCCTTGGACCTTGGGGGCAACATACCTGGTCATTACAATGAAATAAAATAAAACTGAAGATTTAAAGAAGTAATAATATTTAATTATAGTGTTTTTGTTTTAGATAAAGCTTATTAGTACAGTACAAGGTAAGGTGTTGAAATTAAACAAATTTCAATTTGAAACTCAATAATTTCATTTTAAAATTACCGGCTTGGGACGGTCACATTGGTAAGTGCATGCTAGATTTTAGTGCAAATAAGGCAGAGGTAACAATCACAAAAAGCCATGTCTAAACTACTGAAAGCAAGCTAGCACATAAAAGCAAGCTATATGAAGTGCATGCACTATCAATGTGGCGGGTTACATGAACGGAAATAATGATATTTCGTTTCGCAAAAAAAAAACAGTATCCGCACACCTGGTTTTAGAGCAGGGCCACCAACTTCTCAAATCTACTGGCCCTGTGGGCCACCAACTTAAAAAGCTTATTGTCAAGGGCTGGTATGGTATATTTTTGTTGGTGAATCATAATGAATCGATTCAGAATCGATTCACTTCTATCAGACGGCTCGAAAGAATCGAGTTAGTTAAAAGAGTCGGTCTTCCCATCATTACAAATACTGTGCCTGCTGTGTCTGGCAAGACATAAGTGATGTCAACTGCCTCTCCCTATTATCCATGGTAATAGTAAGGTAAAGGAAAATACACCAACAAACAGAAAAATGGACCCAAAAGGTGCATTACCTCATACACACAAAAAATGTGTGTACGAAAACTACAATTATAGTGCTATTCTCACCATATAAAATAGACAAGTAGACTCAATACATTTAGACTGTTAAAAATTAGGGACTTTCCATGACTTTGTAGGGCACCATTTACCAATATTAGAAAGATTATTAGCATGCCCTGCCCTCTATTGGCACACAGGACGTTGCCCAAAAGTTATAAAGACCGAATAGCTCAATCTCAGAAATAACTCGAAAACCCCAAAAACTCAAAAGTTCAATTCATTTTGAAGTACTGGCACAAAATGAACAAATCACCAAAAAGACTCAAACTACCCTGCACCACTAACTGGTCTAATCTAACTCTATGAAGAGACTGAGACACCTAATAACTGTATGTAATATTTTCTCTATGTTTAGGAATTTGGAATGGTCATTTGGTTTAACGGGCAAATAGAGTTGAGCGTCGTCAGCGTAGCTGTCAAAATGAATGCCAAAGTTACAGAGGATTTCACCAAGGTAGCATGTCGATACAGAATAGCATTGGGCCCGTCTCGTGCACCTTGTGATACACCAAAGTCCACATTACAATTCTCTGAGGTTATATTGCTGTGAAAGATGCAATGCATTCTTTCTAATAGATAGGACCTTAACCCACGCAAGCACCAATCCTCGAATAATTGTAGTTTCCAGACAATCTAAGAGTATGTTATGGTCAACCGTATCAAAAACTGTGCTCAGGTCGAGTAGTAATACCATTGAGGTTGAGTCAGAATCAATAGCAAGCAAGAGATCATTGGTCACTGTTGTGAGAGCCCTTTCTGTGGAGTGAAAAGCTCTAAAACCAGATTGAAATTGTTCAAATAGATTGTTATTGAACAGGTAATCAGTGAGCTGGCTTGCTACAATTCTTTCAAGCATTTGCTAAAAGGGGACGTTTGAGATTGGTCTATAGCTCTGAAGGGCTTCAGGGTCAAGGTTTGATTTTTTGAGTAGTGGCTTAATCATGGCTGTTTTAAATGTGGAGGGCAGGAGAAAGTGATGAATTCATAATATTAAGCATTTGGGGTCCTAAAATTGGAAAAAGATTATTTGAAAAATGCTTGACCCAGGGAGAGGGTCAAGCATGCAAGTTGTGGATTTTGAGGATTGTGGATTGTCTAGGCAAGCTAATTTGAACCACAAGAGTATGCAGTCAGTCTGAGAATCACCAAGTTAGTTATCCAAGGGGAAGACAGTACCCTATTTGGAAAGTATATTTCATCTCAAATAATCCTATGGGTCAAAAATTCAGATAAGCTAGCGGGAGAGTGGTATTAGCTAAACTGCCTGGTAGCACCAAAGCAACTAAACAACCCGAGGCCAGTCAAGCGACCCAAAATAAACCTAGGTGACAACCTAAAACTTACAAACCAAAATTTTGCAATCTAATATAATCTAACAATAAAATGTAGGATGGTGATCCTCTACCTGCTTCAGGGGTCCAATAAAATGGCTGACCCTATGCCCTGACTCTGTCCTGTGGTGGAATGCATCCTTGGAATTAGATGGGAAGGAAACCAAAGTCTGTATGTAGCGTAGTTACTGGGCACTCTAAGGAATAAAACACATATTGTGTGTGTGTGTGTGTGTGTGTGTGTGCAGGAATGAAATAAAGATGTGCCCACAGGATAGAAGGAGGAAGAGAAACAGAAAAGAGTAAAGAAGGGGAGCGTGTCTTCCGTAAAATGAATGGGTGAAAGACAGTTTCTGCCCTGCAGCCATGCAGTCGCAGAGCCCTGCTTCATTCCATAATACACTACATGCCTTTATGTTTGACACACACACACACACTTCTCACCACGCACCACCGCCTGCAAACACACACACACACACTTACTCTCACACACACCGGCATATTGATCTGTTGGCTCAGCGAGGGAAGGGCTGAGTTGCGGCTGCTCTGTGGTAGGTGAGCGAGAAAAGCCTGAAGCCTCAGTGCCCCGAGCTGCTGCAGACTCCATACATAATGAAACATCTATCTATCTATCTGTTAGGTTTAGAGTGATGTATCAGTTAGTCAAAATACGGGGCCAATATTGGCCTTTTATTCAAAATCGAGATAACCCTTCCTATTACAGTCAAGTATTTACCAAGCTAAATACTACATATGTACCAGGTAAATACATGGTAAGAATATTGAGTTACCTCGTAATTGCAGCTGTGACTACATACGTAAGTATTCAGAAATTACTGCTCAGTTACTTTAAAACTGGTATTACTAATCAGTAAGTAGCTGTCTCAGGTTTAGGATGGCAACAGCTTGAATGTAACACTTTCTTAGAAACACCTTCTCTATTATCAGTCAATTCAAAGGCAAAGATGAATTATGTTGTTTCTAAAGAAATTAAGACAATGCTTTCCTATAAAGTAGCTTCTTTTTTCCCCTTTTTTTTTTTTTACATAGTAATTGTTCATGGCTCTACCTCTTAAAAAGTAGTTTATTAAACTTACATGGACTGTACAAGACAGTGTTGTATGCCCCACCAGGTTCTTACATATCCTCTTCCATTCCATTAGGATGGGCATGTAAAGTACCATGTGTGTTCTGTACAAAGTAAAACAATTTAGTTAAAAAACTGACCACATCCTTTCCCAATGCAGTAATGTCAAATGCACCATACATTTAGTCCTCTAACATACCACACTATACACTACTAATCAGCCTGTAAGGAGGAAGAAAAACATGAATGCACCGTGAACCAGCAATCGTGCTAACATGCTTTCTTCTCAGTCTCAAAGGCTACATTGAATATGTTAGGCTATAGCTAAAATTGTACACATATAATGAACAGAAACAATATGTACACCCTCTTTATAATCTATGTGCAGTGTTTGATGGTCTAACGTTAACAATTTGAATTGAATTAAGCTAGCTAGCAAGCTAATAGTAGCTAGTAGTAGTAGATGCTAGGCAGCCAGCTAATTAGCTTGTTAGCTGGTTGGGTTTTAGCTTGGCATCAAAGCAGGCTAGCAAGAAATGATTGCTAGCAAACACATTAAAGATTCTGAGATGCTAAGATATAACTGCGGTATTGCCTTTGCAATGGTGTTAGACAGGTTAGCTTGCTGGCTAACAGAGTTTAAGCGCTGAGTGGCTGGACGAGCCTTCCAGGTCGACTGGGGAGAGACAGACAATACAAAGAGCGTTTACTGTAATCTGCCCACTGTTGCCAACATGGCGACTTTGTCACTAGACTCTACAGACCCTCCTGGTAACTTTATTTCTCAAAGTTCACTTGGGACAAATGTAGCGACTTTTTCAGACGTATTGACTCCCAAAGCTTTTGCTGTCAAATGGGTAAGGCTAATACTGATGCTACCTGTCGGCCTGTCAGCAGGCTGTTTCCTCTCCACTGGTGTAAATACATACATCTAAATCACTACTTTCAATAATGTGACAAAATTTAAAAAAAATAGCACTCCAGTTACAAATTTTCAAAATAAAAGCCTAGTGTAATACAAAATCATGTAGTGAAAATAAAGCATATTTTTTAGTTCACTACAGATTACTCCTGGAATATATTCTTTATTTATGCTTCAGTACTTTGTGTGACTCAAAAAGCATTGCGAGCAAAGGAAGGGGCTGAGAGAGAAAGAGGAAGAGAGTGGGAGAGAGGCCTATATCGTGGCTGCAGTCAGCATACTAGATCGCCCTCGGTAACACATGTCAGAGAACTTCAATTCATCAAGAGAACAAGATTGAGAGACAGAGAGGGAGAGAGAGAGCGAGAGAGATCAGCATTTTCCAGGGAACAACACATACACACACACACACAGCCGGACACAAACTCCTGTCTTTCTCTCTCCCTCTCTCTGACACACATGCACACATACACACACACTCACACACACGGACATTAGAAACACACAGACAATTTTCTGCCTCCCTCACGCTCCAGCGATCGCACTCACACTGACTGCTGGCTCGCCTTCACACACACAACACACACCCACACACACTGAGCCTCACACACACACACTGCAGCAGAGGACACACACACACACACACACACACACTCTCTCTCTCTCTCTCTCTCTCTCTCTCTCTTTCTGCCAGCACTCGTCCCGCCTTCCTGCGAGCAGAAAATACTCTGGTCTCCATCGTACGGGACCGGCTGCTGCTTTGAAGCTCGATCTCTCTCTCTCTCTCTCTCTTTCCTTCTATCTATCCCTCCTTCTTTCACTCTCTTTTTCTCTCTCTCTGTTCATCCTCGGGGTCTCTCTACCTAGAGAGTTAGATCGGGGTTATATTCTAGCGTTTAGGGTTTTTTTGTTGTCGGCTATAGGAGGCAACATGCAGCATCCAGGAGGAACATGCGTGGCGTTACCCAACGTGGACGCCTGTCCTCAGCTGTCCTGCGCCGCCCTCACCTTCATGTATTTACAGCAGGTGAGTGTGTGTGTGTGTGTGTGTGTATGTGTCTCCCAAAGAGGTGTGTGTGATTTTGTGTACATGCATTTCAATCTTACTGACAAGTGCATACACAGTGTACTCTGTTGCTGAATGAGATTGTAATACATGCTTGTACTTACAGAAGGTGGACAAAATAACATAACAGTATATGAACATCAAGTATCTAATAAGGAGTAGGACCACTCTTTGCCTTCAGAGCAGCTTCAGTCCTCCTTCTGTTGTCATCCTGCATCCTGAACTATGTGTAGTGGGATAGTAGACCTTTCTTCAAGAAGGAAAGCCTCCAGTTCTTTGAGGGATGCAGGAGAAACAAAATCTACTTCCTGTAAAGGTTCAGTGATGTTTACATCTGCTGACTGGGGAGGCCATGGAACATGAAACTATCATCTTGGAATATGGGAGCATTATTAGTGCACCCGGTCCTGTAAAATGGCTTCATATTCCTTGGCCGTTATGTGACCATACAGATCCAAAACCAGACCTTGTGACTCCCAGTAGATGGCTGCCATACCATCACAGATCCATCATGTTTACCAGTTGGCAACAGACATTGTAGGTTGAAGGCTTCCTGTCCTTCTCCACTGTCTGGATGGAGTAAAAGCCCTGAAAGACGAATCATCAGACCACATTACTTTTTTCTGTTCCTCGGGGGTCCAGGTTTTGTGTTCCTGATACCAGGTGATGCAGCTTTGATACAAGTGGTCCTGCCATAAATAGCAGCTTTGTGAAACTCAGTAGTTTTTGTTGAGACTGTGTCACAGAGGTGTTGTTTTTTTGTGGTGTTGAACAACTCTCCTGTTAAGTTTCCCTTTGGTGAGCTTTGACCCGCCACCATAGAGTTGCTGTTGAATGTGGCTGTCACAATTTTTCCACGCCGTTCCCTTCGTTACATTAAATTTTACAGTTTTTGGGACTGATGCTCTATGCGTATTTGGCCTCTTTGAAACTCTGTGTAGTTGCCTCATGTTGAAAACTCACATATGAAACTGATGATTGTCAGACCTCTTTTACTGCTAATTGCATTTGACTTAATATGACTTGCCTGTGTCGCTGCCTTTATAACTGTAATTTAGTTTCTTCAAAGTTCTTTTTCATGCAGTGTTTCTGCTATTTTGTCCACCCCCTATATTTGGCACCATGTTTTTTTTGCAGGGATGTAGTGGAGGATAAATCCACCTCAGTTTTCCCACCTTTTTAGGCTGAGAGAAATCTTTATGACACAAATTAATAGAATAAAAATAAAAACACATATGAATGATTTTAATAAATACAAATTTAATTGTGTTTGTAATGGTGGTTGCCAAATGATAAATATAGTATTTAAGGGGAACAAACAAATTGATCGCTGCTTTAATATAATTTTGGTTTATCTTGGTTGTTGTGATGCCTTTTCACATCCCAGTTCACCCACTTTTATTACCACTGCATCACTACAGACAAGAACGTTATTTGTGTGTGAGGAGCTCTCTTGCACTTTTTGTCTACCCTTGTTGTAGTTTACCAGGCCTTTGCCTCCAGTGTATCCCGTCAAACTGTAAGGTACTGTGATCTGTCCCGTGCTTGTCCTGGGGCAGCACGGGAACCTGAATGCACCACTAGATTCAGCTTGTTTCTCATTTTGTTTCATTAACCAATCAGCCCTGAAACAATATGACAAATACAAATTTAATTGTTGAGAATTCACACACACAAATGCAAAACCATTAATAAATTATGATCATGACTAATACAGTGGCCAGAGCTTCTACGCACAAGCATGATGAGAGTTGAATAACATTTTGTAAGCTGAGGAAAAGACTGCATTTGCTTTCACCTCCCTGAAACTTTTTATTAAACTTAGAATATTTTCACAATGAAAAAGTTTGCAGTCAACATGCATAGAATTGGCAAGCATGCAGTGTGTTTTTGTGACCTAATTATCAGCACCTCGGCATCGTAGGCCGGCAGCCGTCATGTTGGAAAACAGAGAGAGAGAGAGAAAGAAAGTGCTGAGAAAGAAAGAGCAAGAAAAGAAAGCGCCAATGAGCAAAGCCTGAAGCGGAGGAATATTTTTATGCCGCGCCGGGATGAAAGAGCTAAATGAAGAGGAGAGAAAATGGCTTCTACAAAAAGACAATTTGTCATAAAGCAACTTTCCTCCATTAGTCTCATTCCTGTACCAGCTCTTTCATCTCTTGCTAGACTCTCTATGAGTGTGTGTGTGTGTGTGTGTGTGTGTGTGTACATGCATGTTAGCCTTTGTTTTCAGACTGCAGTGTCGGTGTATTCCAGAATGCGTTAATGTGTTGCCGTGTTATGCCAGAGCATTTGTATGTGTGTGTGTGTTTGTGTGTGTGTGTGTGTGTGCGTGTGTGTGTGCGTGCGCCTTGCCTACATAGGGAATCTGGGTCTTTGAAGCTATATATAGTCGAGCCATGTAAGACATTTTGAATACATCTGAAAGCCTTTGGGGATTGTGTGTGTGTGTGTGTGTGTACTCATGTGCTTGCGGACATTTTTTTTCTCAAGACAGTACTGTGAATCAATTCTTTTTAGATGTACATTTTTATTCACCCTTTGATGATTTCTTGATTTATGTGAACGTATGTATTAGACATGTTGTTCATTTAGCCGAGCTCGATAGTCTATCACGGGGTGTGAGAGGGTGAATTCATTATGCACCACATAATCAATTGATTCAATCTTTAATCATGTACACACCATGTACATCTGTGTGTGTGTGTGTGTGTGTGTGTGTGTGTGTGTGTGTGTGAGAATCCGGTCGGGGGAAAATGATTTTTGCATGTATATCATTCAAAATATCAAAGTAGAAATAAAATTACTGAAATAAACATCGACTTAAGTATAAGTAAAAAGTAGCTCATTGAAAATGCAGGGATGGAACTTTTAGGATTTTAGACACTAGCCAGCCGGGCAAGTAATTTAAAAATGTTACTAGCCTAGCTAAAGTTTTACTAGCCCAGTTTTTACATGCCTTTTTAAAAAATATATATGATATATATGATAGGTGTTCTGAAAGAAAAAAAACTGCAATGAAAGTAATTCTGATGCGAAAACCGATGCATCTAGCGTCTTCAACATTATCAAGAGTGTTCGGTGCGGTGTTGCGTAAACTAGCATGTTGGCAGCAAACTAGTGATGGGTGGAAAGGAACGAACAAATCTTTTTGAACGAATCTTTTTAGTGTCCGGTACGTACCGGGTTAGCAAATCGAACGGACCGACTGCTCATGAATCCCGACTCACACTGCCCACACCTGCTCACGTTGCCTGCTATGAGAGACTGAGTGGCTCGCGAATGAGAGAGCAGATGAACGAGAGAGACTGAGCTGCTCGCGAACCGTTCAGTCTCTATCGGACTTCTTGGACATTGGACATCTCGCGAACCGAGACAGCAGATGTCCGAGATGTCCGATGTCCGAGAAGTCCTATAGAGTCTGAACGGTTCGCGAGCAGCTCAGTCTCTCTCGTTCATCTGCTCTCTCTGCTCTCTCGTTCGCGAACCGTTCAGTCTCTATCGGACTTCTCGGACATCGGACATCTCGGACATCTGCTCTCTCAGTTCGCGAGATGTCCGATGTCCGAGAAGTCCGACTGAACATAGGACATCTCGCAAACCGAGAGAGCAGATGTCCGAAATGTCAGAGCGGTTCACGTCTGATGAACGAGAGAGACTACTTCCGCGTACCTGCCTGATCAAGGACCCATATTGCATTGTGAAAAAGGCCAATGTAACAATGTAGCGATCTATTCTGCACACATTGACAACAGTTTTTGTTGTTTAAGATGTTGTTTAATAAATTCACTGGTGATTGGGTAAACTATAAGCTATTTAACATTTAACATTGGTCAACAAAACTGTCTCTATTAGAAAAAGAAAGTCAAGAGCACACAAAATAAAATGAAATCAATAGCAATACTCCATGTAAATACTAAAAATATTATTATCATTAACCTGTGATTTAGTTGCCGTTTTACAGTTGGTTACACGTGGTTTGAAAGGGGTGGCGCTCATGCAATGCCATTACTAGAATAGCTTAGTTAGTAGAGCATCAGACTCTCATGCTGAGGATTGTAGGTTCAAACCTCACATGGTATGCTATGTTTTTGTTGGTGAATTACAATGAATGGAAACTCGAAAGGTTCGATACATTTACATATATCAACTCGAAGGAATCGGTTCTTTGAAAAGATTTGGTCTGCCCATGACTACAGCAAACAAACAAACTGTTTGCTCACTTGTTGTATGTGTCAAAAGGTCATTGGCATAATCAGTTGTCAGTCACTTTTTAACCTTTCCACTCCAATTTTGGCGATTATAATTTTTTTTCACTTCAATTGAAGGATTGCAGTCCTCTATGGGTTGAGAAAATTCTCCGACCTCTTGGGCTTAGAAAACTCTTGGATCAGGGTACCCACGGGGTCTTAAAAGTATTAAAAAGCATTGAATTTAATATTCTCAAAATAAGGCCTTAAAAGTATTGAATTTTGTTTAGAAAGTATTGAATTTCACTTACAAAGGTCTTACATTTTTTTCTTGTCCTTTCGTAGGATCAAATAAATACCGTAACGTCATGAATAACTGTCAAATGTATAAAATGTTTTGTGTGTAAAACAAACAGAGTAAATTACAATTTATTGTATTTGGTGTGTCTTGGACGTTACGACAGTACAGGTAATGTTTACGTCAGTGTATTGATGCTCTTGACCATGGAGTGTGCTGCTAACAAGCTAGCTCATCGCCTCAGAATGGGCAAGTGTCATTTTAAGGGGCTTTCACATGATCCGCGCAAAGCGTCGGCATCAACGACAGGTTGGGCGAGACTTCTTCACATGATCAGTGTCACCCGCATCAGCCGGTGACCGTAGCTAACCACATCGCCAATGATCATACTAGCACAGCCATAGAAGTGAATATAGACTGGCTGTCAACCAACCTGGTAGTCCCATCTGTAAACCGACATCATTCCATGATACAGACTTTTTAGTCAGATCATGGTTGAGCATCATGTTGTATAATTCGGGATGCTCCGACACACATAAAACAGGTTTCTCTTATGTAATTTGTTTTTTATTTCGCGGCTATGATATCAAACGCCTCTCTTTCCCACTGCTCTCTATCTTCAACCCGATCACTAATGAATAGCAAACTAAGAGCTATTAGATTCCAGTGATTGGTTGCACGTCGCTAAGGTTAAAGTTGAATATAGTTGAACTTTGAGCGCAGCACTAGGGGGTCTCCCAGTGTCTCTGACCAGGGCGCAGAACATCGAGGGCGGCGGCGGCAACGCTTGCCAAATAGGAATGAATGCCAGCGCCGAGCGTTTTTGTCGCTGATCATGTGATCATGTGTTTTATTAAATTCAATACTTGGTAAATAATTATTTTCTAGGGCTTAAAATCCATACTGATTTTCCATTATATCCTTCATACTTTTGCCCGTCCGTGAAGTTGGCATTAAATTTCATTCTAAGTGGTATTAAAAAGGTCTTAAAAAGTCTTAAATTTAACTTGGAGAATCCTGGGGGTACCCTGTGGATAATGCATTGTCATCAAGTTAAAAGGGTTAGGGTTAGGGTTAGGAGATACAAGGTTTTCACCCACGAGTGATGCAAAAAGGGCAATAGACCCTTTGCCGAAGCGTTCTGAATACCACAGCGACCACACCAGGCGCCCTGTTGGATGTTAGTGGAAGACTAGCACCTCATTATTATAGAGGGCTGCTGGTGAACCTACATGAACACATGGAAAATGTAGAGGATTTTATGACACACAATTCAATTTGCCTGTCTTAAGAAGTGTTAAGAAAAAATAGCAATTTTAGTGAAAGTTTAGGGAAGCAATGTTATAGTCATGCTAATGCATTAGACATAAGCCCTCTCCAGGCGGCATCAGTATTACGAGGGGAGGTCTGGTAATTTTTACGTCAGGGCCACAGGAATTTTATCCCATGTGGAATGTTGGTTGCGTCAGGAAAAATTCAGACCGCTGTTTAACGCATTTTCCGATTTACATTTGAATTACACAGGCTATATAACCAGTGACGGAGTAGAGCGGCATCACTCTTGAGATTAGACCAGATGTAACTTCATTGATCCACATGGGGAAATGAGGTTGATGTAGCAGATAATAGTGGGAAAAAAACAGCAGGAGCTGTTGCATCTGGCATTACAAACATATGGAGCCACTTAGAGAGAGTTTTGCTACTTTTGCTGTACTGTGTGGCACATTCACAGGGGTGGGTAAAATATTTTACCATCCGGTTGACTGACTGAAATTACCGATGTGCATGGGCAAAATCAAATTACTGTCGTCCCAGGGGACGACCAGAGAGGGCTTTAATTAGCAATCTTGCTTGCTAGCTAGGCTAGGTACTGCTATGTAAATCAACAGCTGTGTAAACAAATCCATGAAATGTATTGCTAAAGCAACAGAAGCAGTAGACGGTGTTGTTTATGCTAGCAGGCATTTCTTTATTCGTATAGTTCTTTATTTTAAAGTTGAGTAAGATTTCTTGTTGACTCTTACTTGAATAGAAAGCCTTAAATTTGGCAAGCTATATCTAGTTAACATGATAAGAACTGATCTGAGTAGACTGTACTGGTTGCTGTCTGATTTGACGTCTTTATGATTGATTGAGGCTATTTGATTTGATTCATACTTGTCCTCTTTTTTCTTACTTTTGTTTTTTTCCTTGCTTTTTGGAAGTCAATTAAAGTATTTCTTCTCCACTGTTTTTCCTGCTTTATTCGAAGAGGCAACACACACACGACAAAGGTTGACCATGGCGTTGGCAGTGTTGACAGCAGCGAGTCAGACTAGGCAGTTGTGCTGGAATTACACAGTGGTCTCCCAACATGGCTGCTAAGGGATTCAGAATTGCTTCTGCAAAGCCTCTATAGGGGGGTGGGTTGGGGGAGCCTACGCAATCGCTCCACCCCGCTGGTCCTGGAAGTAAATCCCCAAGGGAAACTCCTCATACGCATTCACATGATCCAGGGCTGCTCTACTTTTGCTCAGTCTACCAGCTAGTGATGGGAGGTCCGGCTCTTTTCAAAGATTCGGCTCTTTTGGCTCGGCTCCCTTAGAAGAGCCAGCTCTTACGGCTCCCAAACGGCTCCCAAACGGCTCTTCATTTAGTATCACTCCTAGCCTTCTATTTTAGCCTAATTTAGCAATTATGAATGGTTTGTGTGTTGGTAAGCAATTTTTCATTCAGTGTTTCCATAAAAGCCTTATTTTTATGCATTTTTTTCGTTACAAAAAAAATACAAAGTTACTATTGTTTAACATTTTAATCAAACCTTTAAATGAACAACTGAACACAGAACCACAGCAAACAAATCAAATAAATAAAGGCCAAAGTCTTAACATTATGACACTGTAGATATATAGATTTAGTTGTTGACCCTGCTCTGACGGATATTTTCATTTTATAAATTCTGCACTCAGCTTTGCAGTCTCCAATATCATTGAAATGCAGCCAGATGCTGCTTCTTTTTCGGTTTTCGCTCATTTCTTCACTTTTTCCCGACGCGCTTGCATTTAAATCCGGCTCCCCCGTCTCTCTGTCGCTCTGTGTGTACCTGGCCTGTGCCACTACACTCGCTGTCTTTGGAGCGTCTGCCCCCCTTCCTTCTTTCACATAATGGTATGATCCTAGTCTGTCCTCGCATGTGATTGGCCGCATGGTGTGCCCATCAAAATAAAGTCCCGCCCCTGCCTGCATGGATTCTCAGCAGAGCTGAGCAGGAGCGGCTGAAGATTCGGCTCTCCCCGACGGGAGTTGGCTCTTCTCGTTCGCTACAAAGAATCGGCTCTTAGACCCGGCTCGTTCGCAAACGACACATCACTACTACCAGCGCAGATCATTTCTGGTTTGTTCAATGGAGCAATGCAGTGACGCGTAGACCAATCGAATAACTTCAGGCACAAAAGACTACTTTTGTCGGTGCATAATGGTTCAATTCTCATCCCATCCTTAAAAAAAACACATCACACCACTTTAAGTAAAGTGAAGCCATGACTGTAGGCAAATTTAGCCAAGTTTAAAACATAGCTAAATTGGGCTAGCTCACTGCGCTAGTGATAGAAGTGTGCTATAGGCTAACCCAAACATGCCACAAAATTTGTAAAAATCAAAACATAACTTTCATAACAACACTGTGATTGAACCTAAAATCTGGAAATTGTTAGTAAGACAAACTTATTGCTATTAGCTGTGATCAAGGGCGTCACTTTGTGTTAAAAAGTGGTGGGGACATGAGAGTCGAAAATACTTGTAAAACGTACAACAACGCACAAATAACAGCCATCCATTTGCATCACACCCACAGCTGCAACGCCATGTCAAACCAACAGTGCCAATATCACAATATCTACTGTATAAAGCACCATATCCAATATCACATCTACTGTAGAAAGCAACAGTGAATGTCAGTCAGCTGAGCGATAACAATATCACTGCCCTACAATATGACAAACAGAAACAACTTAAGGAATACCATTAACAACATTAGCTAAAGATCATAAATCAACCTTACCTTTAGATGTTAAGTTAAACTGCCTTGTTGTTTTGATGCTGCATAGTTTTTAACATTAGAGAAACAGTTCACAAGAGTTCACGAGTCAGTTCAACCAATCATGACTCATTCTAAACATAAGGTTTAAATATCGATATGTGAGAATGGAATTAAACTGGAGCAGGGATTAGATTATTTATATTTATTTATCCATATTAATTTTAAAATAAACTCAAATCCTTGATTTGTTTTTTTATTCATTCTTTTAAAATTCCACACAATTAATTCATACATTTCACACATTTAAACTCAAATACCAGCCCTGTCAAGCTCCACTCCATTTGTTAGTTAACATTTCTTGGTGCAAGCTATTTTTCAGAACATTTTTAAGACATTATGCTTTTAAAAAGTTGGCCATTTCAAAAAGTGGTGGGGACATGTCCCCAGCGTCCCCAGTGGAAATGACACCTATGGCTGTGATGAGTGTAGAAAGAAATGTCTATTGCACCATTGTGATTTTAGGACAGTTCAGTCTGTAATGTACATGCTGTTATAGACTTTGTTGAGCTTTCTAAAAATAAGATTATGAAATTCATATTATTATTCAATCTGTGACAAAAAAGTGCCAACTCTAATGTTACACTGATGTTTCTTTTGTTACTTAACCAACTAGCTAGCAAGGTTAATGATCTAGTGAGATAATAACCATAACCTTTGCTACATATGGTACAGGCAGTCTACAAAATTTTAACTATTTTGGGAGTTTGGATGCTACTTAAAGTGTAGTGAAGTACAATACTTCAGTAAAAGACAAATTGTGCTGAAAAGTACAAGTTAATAAAACCTAAACAAAACAAAAACCTACTAAATTATAGAAATTAGTAAATGTAAGTAGTTATTTCCACCCTTGTACTGAACTAAATATAACTTGATAAACAACAGGAATAGAAAGAAAATCATATTCTCACATTTACATGTTTTGCATTGAAGAGTGAGACGCTGACTTGGAGGCTGCTAAATCAAGTACCTTGTGCACTAAATTTGGGTGCCTGTCCTGCTTTCCTTGTAAATTTTACTTTAATGTTCAAAAATAGAGCAGAATGTTTTCCGTTGGTTTATGGTTCATCTTTGAATAGAAAACAAGTTTGAGTAGTTTGTGTTGTGTTGTGATGAGCAAAGCATTACATTGCTATTTCCTTAATGATTTACTTTTTTGTATTGAGTTTTATATTTTTTCTAACTGAGAAGATGCAATGGATTATTTTGATGCATCAAACATTTGTCTAGATGAGGAGTTGTTTTTTTTATACATTGATTGGAATCGTGGTCACATAGTTTAATTATTGTCGGTTAACCTGGTGTTATAATGTGGTTGTAAGTATTGCTGTTTAATTTAGTCATGCTAACTGAATTTAGCTACAAAGATAAAGATACTACCACAGACATTTCAACAAAGACCTAATAAAAATCCTACGGTCTCTTAGCGGCTTTGATCTAGAGGGATCGACTCGTAAATACTTACCCTGCCTGCAAGTGGAAAAATTACTAAGTCGGTAGCTGCTATTAATCAGCCGTTACATGATACAAATGTTACGCATCACTTTGTTGAGTTAATTCTCTCATTATTTGCGCTCATCCTGGGGGGCGTGGTTTATTAATGAATAGGCGGTTCTTGTTTGTCTCTGCAGCCTCGGTTCATTTCACTGCCAGCTTGGAATTCAGCAAGTCCCATATTTTTAGTTTTTTTTTTTGCTATTCAACGCAGCATGCCAGCCAGTGCAGGAACAAGTGGCTTTTCAAACACTCTCTTCACTTCAAATGGGCTATTTATATACCTCAGAGTGGTACATGTTGTTGTAGAGGAAACTGAACCCTTGTCGAGAGGCAGCTCTTGTTCAAAGAGTGGATTAAAAACACTATCGTCAGACCTTTAGAGAGAGAGAGAGAGAGAGAGACTTTGTTGTGATTTGCAGCAAAACTAAGAAGTGGCGGTATACATTTTTGCCATACTTTTCAGCACTTTCCCATCTTTTATGTCAGCAAATAATTGTACCGAATTGAATTCCAACCATTTTTACTTCATATTTTAAAACTACAATATGCAATTTTTCATTTTGAGACAGGAACTGTGTTTTTAGCCCCGCCCTGCTCCCCCAGAGTTGGTCAAAGGGGAGCTGGCCACGCCACACAACACAACAGTAAATCGTATACGTCCCAAAATCATTGGAAAGCCAATTTCAGGCTATTTCAAAAAGTTGTATATTGTGGCAGTATGTTTTAGGCATGCCAGGAAATGAGTCCCACCACAACACCAGTCTGTGTGGAATATTCAGCCTTTGAACAATATAATGAAAGTGGACAGGAGGGTGGATAGGTGTGTGGGTGGAAAGGTGATAATGCCTAAGATATCTGGAGAAAATTCAGACAGAGACCGAGACATTGGCTATGTTTCCACTTCAGAATAAGTCTACAGTCTATTGGCTATACGCTAGTTAAAGTCCTATTCAGGTTAATCTGTACTAGTTAAAAAGTAGTTAGATGTTTCCATGCAACAGTAATCCTTTTAATATGGGAATGAGCCAGGCATCTTAACCAGGTTTCTCATAATACGAATATGAGCTTACCCTGGTTATATAACATTTACATGAGTCAACCCAAAACCAGTAAGTGGGTTAATAATGAAATTCTCCTGGCATGGAAATTGGATTGATAACTAGTGTGTTAAAAAAATTTAATCAAAAATGACTTCCAAAACCTTGATTTGATTGATTTGCAGCCTGTGCCACATAGGAGACACCAGATATGACAAAGGATAAAGTATTTTCTGAGAAATTGTACAGTGTATTTAACAATTAGTTTTAATTAAAGAGTGACACTCTTTTCCTGCCATTCTTAAAAAAAGGGAAAAAAAACTACTGGGTGGACTGAGTCATTGACTAGTGAGACTGCATGAGTTATTATGCTGGGTGTTTTAGCTTCTTTTTTTTTTGGCCCAGCACTTTGGAGTTAACAGGTAACAGTTTTTTAAAGTCAACGTAGCATCACTGTTGTTTTCACGAGCTACTTGGTTCATCATACATCAGCTAAAGGAAATGCTGGGACTAGTAAACAAGCCAGGGCCGCTGATTCCAGCACTTTGAAAGGTCAGTTTGCTTTGTAAATTCATCAGTGCAACTTTCGCTCACTCCCTGACATGAGACATTTTTCTTCTTTTTTTTTTTACCATTTGTCAGGACAATCATGCCAAGCATATGCCATTATTCATTCAACAAATGCATTTCCTTTATTACTTATTGCAATTTCTTTTTCAGTATTGAGGAAATTTTGACCTTTCCATTGAGCTTTTCTAATTCAACACATTACAATTCATAAAAAATATTTGGATAGAAACTCATGCTCACTAGTGAGCATGAGTTATGTTTATTCCTGAATGGCCTGGAAACATTTTGACCCTCTGTAATATCTGAATCATATATAAATTAGCATGTAATTTAGTGGATTCAAATAATGCATTAAATCTGTGTAAAACAACACAGTTATTTCCAGTGTTAATGTTTGTGATGTGATTATATCAACTAGATACCCAACGCTCACTCAACATCGGCATCATATTTAAATTGTTTTCACTTTCAAATTATTATAAATCTGTTTGGGAAAAAAGTGACATATTTACAAATGTAGAATAGATTTATCTGATAGTCACTTATAATCAAAGGTAGTCTCACACTTTTTATAATGTTGCTGAAATCCAAAACATTACTGTTACAGTTTTGATATCATTTGTTATCATGTTGGCTGCCATCCAACAAAGCAAAGATAAATAAATATTCAGACAACATTTGCATGTAATATTATGGTTGGGTATTGTCAAAGACCTCACAATAGGAATCAATATCGATACTGTGGGTCACAATACAATATGATACAATACATGATACAATACCACCTGATACAACATGATACCACCTGATACAACATGATATAATACCACCTGATACAATATGATCCCACCTGATACAATATGATACAATACCACCTGATACAACATGATACAATACCACCTGATACAACATGATACAATATCACCTGATACAACATGATACAATACCGCCTGCTACATGATACCACCTGATACAACATGATATCACCTGATACAATATGATACATTACCACCTGATACAACATGATACAATATCACCTGATACAACATGATACAATACCGCCTGCTACATGATACCATCTGATACAACATGATATCACCTGATACAATATGATACAATACCACCTGATACAACATGATACCACCTGATACAATATGATACAACATGATACCACCTGATACAATATGATACAATACCACCTGATACAACATGATACCACCTGATACAACATGATACCACCTGATACAACATGATACAATACCACCTGATACATGATACAATACCACCTGATACATGATACCACCTGATACAATATGATACAACATGATACCCCCTGATACAATATGATACAATACCACCTGATACAACATGATACCACCTGATACAACATGATACCACCTGATACAACATGATACCCCCTGATACAATATGATACAATACCACCTGATACAACATGATACCACCTGATACAACATGATACCACCTGATACAATACCACCTGATACATGATACCACCTGATACAACATGATATCACCTGATACAATATGATACAATACCACCTGATACAACATGATACCACCTGATACAATATGATACAACATGATACCACCTGATACAATATGATACAATACCACCTGATACAACATGATACCACCTGATACAACATGATACCACCTGATACAACATGATACAATACCACCTGATACATGATACAATACCACCTGATACATGATACCACCTGATACAATATGATACAACATGATACCCCCTGATACAATATGATACAATACCACCTGATACAACATGATACCACCTGATACAACATGATACCACCTGATACAACATGATACCACCTGATACAACATGATACAATACCACCTGATACATGATACAATACCACCTGATACATGATACCACCTGATACAATATGATACAACATGATACCCCCTGATACAATATGATACAATACCACCTGATACAACATGATACCACCTGATACAATATGATACCACCTGATACAATACCACCTGATACATGATACCACCTGATACAACATGATACCCCCTGATACAATATGATACAATACCACCTGATACAACATGATACCACCTGATACAACATGATACCACCTGATACAATACCACCTGATACATGATACCACCTGATACAACATGATACCACCTGATACAATATGATACAATACCATGATACATACCGCCTCACGCCTCACTCACGGTGTGAGGCGGCCAATCAGAGCAGTGCTCATTACATACAACCTCCACGCCCTCAAAACAGCCTGTTCTTACAATGGAGAAAATGAGAGACTGAAACACACACCACAGAAGCTGGTTTTAGGATTTTTTTTGATATAGACTTCACAAACGTCTTGTAAAGACCCCCAGGAACAGTTTCAATAGCCCAAAATGAGTACAATACCCCCCCTTTAAGATTCTGTTGTATTGTGTTGTAATGATTTATTGATTATTAAACCACAGTGTCAGGAGTACCTGATGCAGCACCTGTATTTACCTCTTTCTCGTCTCCACTTCAAAATATATCTTTATCGGTTAATCTGATTACAACAAACAGATCCTTTATTGCTTAGTGAGTACTTAGGATTGGATTATTTAGGAACTTGTTTGAAGGGGAAAATTAGTAATAGCCAGTACTAATTGGAATTAATAAAAAACTGATCAAATTACAGTCTATAAACTGGAATAACTGGCTTATTTACTGGTTTCATAAATGCTTTATTTTTAACTGTTGTTTAAATCATAGTGCAATCTTTGGGAATAAGATGCTCTGCTGTGTGTGTGTCACCTATAGCACTGCTGTGAGTGTGTATGTACTCTTGTGAGGGAGTGTGTCATTTGCTGTTCATGCATGTGATCAGTTCATCGCATACACATACACACACACCCACACACTCCGTAGTCGTGTTCATGTAACGAAACGCCAGCGCTGCACGGATGAATGGAGTGGAAGATGGAAAGAGAGAGGGGGGTGGGGGGGGGGGAGGAAAGGATGAAGAAAGAGGATTAGAAAAGAGAGAATAGAGAAGTAGGCCAAAGGCAAGCAACTTCAATCATCTTTCAATGCAAGCTGTTCAAATATACATTCGCACGACCTGGTACAGTGGCTAGAAAGCAGAGAGTCGCTGGTTCGATCCCTGGAATGTACAGGACGTTTGGTTGACATCTTTCTATAGTCCATTATTAGTGCTATTGGTTGGTCAATATCAGCCTGATATATCAGTATAGCCCTAGTAGTATCCAACTGATGTAGGTTACACAAGGATATTACACTATTATTATACTACAATTTTAGTTGATGATAAAATGAGACGATAAATAACAAAGGAAATGCATTTAATAAATAATGATTTAGTGAGTTGAGAAGTGCCTTTGGATGTTCTAAAATGTTGAAATATCTCTCTGTTACAACCTCCAGAAATGACATCGATGTTGTTGTCTAACATGCATAAGTTTCCATGGCGGTTGTATGTTGTTGTTTCTAACAAGTCTCCATCGTGACTAGCCTCCGTGTGATCTTAAGTTTAACTGGCCACATAAACCTACAGCAAAAATGACTCTAAGCCATTTCTCTCACTATCTGCAAAGACAGGAGTGCTAGAGGTGATGTGAATGGAGGATGTCGAAACACTGCACGCTCTCTCTCTCTCTCTCTCACACACACACACACACACACACACACATTTAAACCCAGACTGAGGCTGTGCTGCAGTGGGGTGATGTGCTTGGCAAGTGTTGTTGCCAAGGCCTCCTGTTGTGTGGAGGTCTCTCTCTCTCTCTCTCACTAACACACACACGCATAAACATGTACTCTCACATACACTGATATTATAGAATACATACCTAATTTAACCAACCAGGCAGTTCTGGATTCCATGTGCAAACTGAGAACGCGGTGAGTTTACATTGACTAAAACATGTGTTTGCTACTGAAAGCAAAGCAAAGTTCTCCAAAGGAAACAAATGTGAGGTTCTTGGTTCTGGTTTCTGTCTGGTAGCTCGGACAAAGCAAAAGCACAAAGACAGGGACTGGACTAATAGATTAAAGAGGACAAGATATCTGCAGGTTTCAGAAAGGCTTTTTGATTGCTGGATTTCTGGAGTTCCTGGCAATGGCAGATGGTGGAAGGAGAGAAAGGAAGATGGAAAAATCACTTCCAACATGTTGTATTTAAGCTAATTACACCAAGGTATCACAATTAATATGATTAATGATATTTTATTTTAGCCTTCATATCTTTTATGGAGAATACAGTAACATTAGCAAACACAGCTTATAATGTATTACCTAGAACAATGTGATTTATAATAAAATACCATCATCAAAACATTTAGCTATATATTTTTTATGTACTGTATCACTATATGGCAGCTGTCCATGTAAACTAATAGACAAAGAAGCCAAAAGTACATTCTCCTGTTACACACACACACACACACACACACAATTATACAGAGTGGTCTGCTTTAATCTATATGACCTAAAATGGGCTGTTTACGAAGGATTTCTCTGTAATAATGCAATTGCCTGCATTGAGATAACTGGGTAACTGTCATCCATTAGTGACTAGCAGATTACAGATACTTGTCAATTACTTCTTGGGTTGGACCATTTGGATGGTGTATAGATGGTAAATAGTGGTTGATGATGCTCGTAGCATGAAGTAGTAATAGGATACAGCAAAGTAGAATAGAAATAACAATAGAGCACATGATGGTTATATTAACAGACTCAACTGACAATTTCAACAGTCAGGCATATTAATATTGCATTAGCATGGTATTATTTTGCATCCATTAATTGCATCCTCTGTCTTCTTACGGCAACCCAAAAGCAATTACATGACTGAGTTGGAGTAGAGGAGTTTTACTTTAAAAGGTTATCGGTAATCCATAAAGGATTTTGGAAAACATGCAAGTAAAAGCCTTTTTATATGGAGACTGAAGGACAAACTTAAAAACCTCTTCCTCAAACGCAGCAGATGTTTTGTGGAGAGAAATAACCAACTAAAATTCCAAATATATGTTAATATCATCCTATTTATTTTCATTTGTTCTTTTTTGGAGGGGTGGGTGTGGCTCACTTCTTCATAAGATTAGAACTTTATTGTTGCAGCAGCAGATGGTAATAGGATACACCAGGGAAGACAGAAACATAAACATGAAAGGAGAATATAAACAAGAAAGATTCAAGAAATATTGTTGTGTTGCAAGAAATGTTTCAGCTGGAGGGAGGATGAATGGAGGGTGGAGATAGAGATGAGGGAAGCCAATAGAGAGAGAAAGAAAGAAAGAAAGAATGGGGAAAGAAGGAGAGAGACACTTTGCTTTGATTGGTGGGTGTCTCTAATGTTGGGAGCTGGGAGACTCGAACACGGCCATCGCATTTAATTACTGTTTATCTCAGGGGGGACAGCGAGGAACACACACACACACGCGCACACACACACACACACACTGTTCACACACATACAAACACATGTACATCATGTCTGGTTGAATCAAACTCAGTGAATGTCTAGTCACTGTAGACACACTCCAAGAAATAGACTGTGTAACTACACATGTAAGTTGTTTTTTTGCTGGTTTTTTTTGCAAATGATGGCGTATCGAATCAGCAAACTTAATGCAAAGCGCAATGGAAAAATTCAATAATATTTAAAAATACAAAAAATGCTCACTCACTTGAAGCAGAAGGTATTTTGTGTTGAGAAAGAGGTGAGAGCACCTCTTTCAGTTCTTTGTCTTTGAGAAAAGCAAGAGAAAATTGTGTGTGTGTGTGTAAAGGGGTTTTCCTGCCTGGCAGTGAGTGACAGAGTGGTTGCCTGGTTACTAGTGTGACATACGCTGTGTGTCAGATCCTCTCATGTTAAGTTCTGTGTGTTTGTGTGTGTGTGTGTGTGTGTGTGTATGTAAACTTTATATACAGTATACAAGTGTTGCTTACTGTAATTCCTATAAGAGGTGCACATTGCAAAAAGGCACAAACCAACCAATCAACGAACACACAAAGCCCTATTTGAAGACATTATAATTCATTAAAAGGAACAGTTGAATTGAGTTGTTACTGAATGTTTCTTTATTGTATTTTTTATTTTTTTTGGGGATGGAAGAGGGGCCAGTCTGGTGGGGGAGGGGCAGCTGAGTATGTTGAGCAGAGCCATCCCTCAATACTTAACGTTCATTCCTGGTGTCAACATGTAGAACTAGATTTTTTACAATTTGAATTGCACTGTTAGAGAGTAGCCTATAGGAACTTAGAAAATGGGACTTTTATAGTTATCTTCAACTCAAAAAGACCTACCTTCACTTAATTCCAATAAGTTTGCCACTGAAGAGACATCTAACCAAACTTGCTGACCAGACCTAATAAAGGGGGGGGTGGCGTCATGTCTTGGGAGTTGGTCCTCAGAACCCAGCATTCACAATGAATACTGGGTATTTTAGCATCTGTTTAGCATCTGAACCACAGGTCATTGTTGTCATGTATGTTAGCATAGTTGCCAATATCAGTTTAATCAAAATGTGCTGACCGAAACCAACAACCATACTTGATGCTAAGCTAGGTTAGCTAGTTCAGCTTATTATCTATAGAACAGTTTTTGCCCAACCTCCGGTGTCTCTGTGTTGTCTCCGCTAACAAACCATTCCATCAAAGATGGCTAACCAACATGGATAATATCTTATGATTATGATTAATCCCATGTAAATGTCAATGTCTGTTTGTATGTATGTCTGTAAATGAAGACATTGTTGGCCATATTGTTGTAAGTAATCAGACAGAGCAACCAACTGGACTTCTATTTATGCTATGCTAACATTGGCTAGCATCAATGGCTCACTGCTACTTACTGGGAAAAATAGGAGTTCGTACAAATAGCAGTTTTAGAAAGTGCTAAAAAAATGCTAAATTGTATTATTTTAGTGTAAAATTGATACAAAATAATATATTAAAATGTTATGAATCTAAACTAGTCCTCAATATGTGTGTCAATATTGACACTGGCATCTGAATTACACACTCACAGACACACAAACACGATAAGGTAAAATGACTTATTTCTCTCATACACATGTAAACACACTTTCAGATGCAATTTCTTCTCTCTGTCTCTCTCTCTCTCCCTTTCCCACACACAAAAAGACACTTGTGTTCGTCCTCTCTCTGAGCTTATTGTGTTGTTTCTTGCTGCAGCAAAATCATTTTGCAAAGAAAAGATGGCGAGGGGGCAGAGAGAGATAGAGAGACACAGGGAGAACTGTAGGAGAGAATGTTAGAGAGAGAGAGAGAGCAATAGTAGGTAGTAGCCTAAAGGTTAGAGAAGCAGGCTTGTGATCGCAAGGTCGCTTGTTTGAATCCCAGGACCAGTCGGGAAATGCAGGTGTAGAAAGTGAATGAGTAATAAATGAGGGGAAGGCAGAACAAGAGAGTGGGGGAGAACGAATGGGAGGGGGGACACTCCACAACCTCATTATGTCTGCTGGCATTTTAACTCCTTTTGATGATTTAGTAAGAAGAGGGGATGGAGGAGGGGAGGCGATGTGTTTTCTCCTACATCCATGACACCATTTCCCTCCTCCGCATATCCCTTGCTCTGTTCTTCTTTCCTCCTGACTGAAAAGAGAGAGAGAGAGAGAGAGAGAGAGAGAGACAAGAAAGAGAAGTGAGTGTCTTTAATTTAGAGGGATCCCGAATGCGTGAAATCCTTTATGCTATCTGGGTCACAGTGCGCCTCACAGGCTCATCCAACACACACACACACACACGCACGCACGCACACACAAATGCAAGCCTGCTAACCACAGAATCAGCAGGTTCACTCTCATCAAGTCTTTTTGTATGTTCTTCTGTAAGCACTTTTTAAAAATATGTATTGTAGTTATATATTTCATATGACATAGTGTAGCAGCACTAAAGTAAACCGCATTTCCTCATCCTTTTAAATTTGTTTTAAAAAAACGTTTGGACCGTTGTTATGGTTTGATAAAAAGTCTGAAAGGGTTTTAACGTTCAGGAAAAGACATATTGGATTTTTTGTTTACTCCTCCTTGTCAAGGTTGTACCAGTTAGATGTCACAAAAGCCCTTTCATTTCTTTTTATGCACAACAGAAGGTTACCAATCACTTTCCTCTCTGATTGTAAATGCAATCAGATGAAGCCAGATGGGGTTATTTGGTTTGTGTTTACATACAGACTTTAGAGTTGGTTTGGAGATAATTACTACGATACAATGTTAGGGCCCTGTCACACTATTGCGTATGAGAGAAACGTATTAGTTGCGTATGAAAATTCATTCATTTCATTCAAAAAGCCCTTGAAAATACCGTATTGAACCTATGAGTAGCGTATTGCCAGCGTATGTCCAGCGTATGGCCAACGTAGTATGCGTATGGCTAGAGAATGAGTAGCGTATGAACTGCGCATGTCCAGCATACCGCTATCACGTGACATGGTGAACTGCCAAATCGATCAGATCATACTGGTGTTGGAGAAGAGCTGCTACTACTACAGGCCCTGTCACTCTATTGCGTATCGTACTAGCGTATGCCAGCATATGAAAAAAAACACACGCTGGCATACGCTGAAGACGCTGAACATTTTTGAGTGTATGCCAGCGTATGGTTTATACACAAAGCATACGCTAGGTATACGCTGAATACGCTCGAGTTACGCTAGAGGTACGCTAGAGGTACGTTACTCATAGGTGGAGTACGCTGGTCATACGCTGGCAATACGCTGGCATGAAGGTGTACCGTACAGCTAGCGTATTGATACCGTACAGCAGGCGTATACCTGACGATTGAGTAACGTATTTAACGTACAACTAGCGTATGATTGGCGTATGGCAAGCGTATCCCCAGCGTATTGCCAGTGTTTTGATAAAGTGTATATATAGGATCCCATTTCCTACTTCTTGCCCTTTTCTCGGCCCCCGGTAGACGATGTCTTCTTCTTGGGAGCCATGTTGATAGCTTTACGTCTACTGCAATAATGCTGCAATGTGCCGCTATCACGTGACATAGCGGTACGCTGGACATGCGCAGTTTATACGCTACTCATTCGCTAGCCATACGCATACTACGCTGGCCATACGCTGGCAATACGCTACTCATACGCTACGCATAGGTTCAATACGGTAAGTATAAGAAAAACTCTGTATTTTCAAGGGCTTTTTGTGCGTATGAAAATTCATTTCATAACTAATACGTTTCTCTCATACGCAATAGTGTGACAGGGCCCCCAGCGTATGTCAGCGTATGACCAGCGTATTCCACCTATGAGTAACGTACCTCTAGCGTACCTCTAGCGTAACTCGAGCGTATCTCGAGTGTATTCAGCGTATACCTAGCGTATGCTTTGCGTATAAACCATACACTGGCATACGCTCAACATTTTTAAGCATGCTTAAAAATGTTCAGCGTGTTCAGCGGATGCCAGCGTATGCGACCGTGCTTGAAACGTATAAAACCTATGCCTAACATACCCCTAGCGTATGTCAGCGTATACCAGCGTATGAGTGTTTTTTTTCATACGCTGGCATACGCTAGTCCGATACGCAATAGTGTGACAGGGCCTTTAGGAACATGAGGTAGCTGGCTGCTAACACTAGCTACAGTTATGGACATTAATCCTTTCTGCTCCTCTCGCCACTATATCCAAGTATAATTTCATTTCATTTCATTTAATTATTTATTTATTTATTTGTCCGAAGACTGGTTCATTTTACCTGTGTTTCCATCTGCTTCACTGTCTTCCTGGAAGGGTTTCCCATGCCAGGTATGATGTCAATCAAATATGGCCGCCTGAATAAAGTACCTAAAGTAAAGTAAATTTAGAAGTATGTTTGAGTCTGCAGTGAGTTGGGCCAATCGCAGGCTATTGAATGTATTAATTTATTAATAAGCAGAAGACTTCACATCCCTTTTTTCCTGTGCTAAATTGGCGTCTGTAGTGGGATGGTGTAGAAGAAGCCATCAGAGATGCTGAAAGATGGATAAGCTGAACGGTGGACAGGCTCTCCCGTTGGGTGAAGATGGTGTAGTGAGTCTGAAAGAGCCTGCTAGCTATTCCACCAAAAGACATCCCTGTTGATGCAATGGTAGCATCCATGAGGTCCTGGGTTTGGTAACTAATGGAATTTAGTCTCTGGCTTTGTAATCAAATATTAAATTATCTGATGGACACAAGACTAGAGTGGGGCTAATTTCTTACTCTGCATCAGTTTATAAGTGCAATGAGAAAGATGGCCTGAAATGAAAAAAAATAGAATCTGAGAAGAAGTGGCATGAAAAAGAGATAAAGGAAAGGAAAAAACAACAGAATACTTCTTAGGCTGCACTCTATAATCCCTGGGCAATAAAATAGTAAGGCTGGACCTCTACTAATGGAAAGAAAATTCACTTAGGGAGGTCTCTCTCTCTATTTCGTTCTCTCTCTCTCTCTCAAATACACACACATTCAAGAGAGGATAGGCGCCAATGTGGGCATCTCCACCCTCCATGATCAGATTATGTCTGTAGCTCCAGTCACATTATGCAAAGTGCTTTGGTTTTTGATGAACTTCTACAGTTTAAGTCACAACCATTTACGTTTTTTTTAAACCCGACAGGAGGTTCTTTACATCTGGATGTTATATGACACCAAATATCTTCTTTATATCCAAAAATGTTCTGTCGGTATGTACACTGAACAGGAACCAAAAGTTTACCAACAACAAAACTGTCTAAAACTGTGAGGTGCTAATGATGAAGAGAATGATACTAATACAGTATTTCCCAATGGGAAAGTTGAGTTTTCCAGGTTAAAATGTACTTGTGTTAACTTTCAGTTGATATTAATTTGTTTGGGAGAGAACAAGCCAAGCTGTTCTTGTTGTGTTGACCACATTATAAAAAGTGAATGCTTTCCATTCAATCCTAATTTATGTTGGATTATTTTAGCCAAAATGCTAGCTAGAATTTGACAGCGTTTTTGTAAAGGTTGAGAGTTGTGAGAAAATAAAAAAAGTAGTCCGAACCAATTTCATCTAGGTGACAGCAGGATATTGACAGACAGACTAGGAATTAGTGGAGGAAGGTGATAGACAACGAGAAAGAGGGTATCAATGTCCTGCATAGAAACGTGAAGAATTGGATGGCTTTTTGAAGCTTTGATGAGAGCAGAAATCTTAGGAAAAATAGAAGCAAGAAAGAGTTAGGATAGCGTTCTACAAAGACAAAGAAAGTTTACATTTGTTAAAGCTCTATTTAGTAAAGAGAAGAGTGGCAGTCTGAAAGCAACAAAGCAGGAGCTTGACCAACTAGAAAAGGAGCATACAGATAGGGAAAGGTATAGGAACATAGGGCTGCCCATTGGAACATTAGACCACCAGATGGATGTTGGCCCTCCCAAGTGGAAAGTGCAAGGACTTCATAGGCCCCAGGGCCTAATGGAGTCTCCTACCGGCTGTATAAGAGTGCATGAGACACATTGAGATTCTTGTTGAAGCTTATTAAGATAGCATGGAAGAAAAAGAAAAAAGCTGGAATATCAGGCTTGTCTGGCTGCCTAGAATACATGCATGGTCTGTCATCAAATTCAATCAGCCAAGCAGGAGAAAATAGTTCTCCATGTGGTATTTCTAGACCTTGCTAATGTGTTAATTTATTGTGGGAGGCTTTTGATTTTTTTCAGAGTTCCCAACATCATTAAAAATCTGGTCAGGGCATATTTTCAGCAAGGTGTGTCTCTAAGGCAAACCAGGGTCAGCGGATGAATTGGGAAAGTGTAGCGAGGAAGGAACTTGGCTGGAGGGAGTTGTGTGATGTGGAGGCAAACCGACTGAGGTTCATCATAGGTGTAACCTCAAGATGCAAAATGAGTCTGTCCCAAGGACGACACACCTAGCAACATAACCAAGTAACCAAGTGCTGAGGTTTCTAGCAACAGCAATTGAATGAAAGTTGGTGGAAATCAACTAATGAACTGACAGGAAGGTTTTGTCCGTGAGGGAGAAAAGACTGGCTGGCATATTGTCGGTCAAGTGTGGACAAACCCTAAACCAAATGACATTAGATTTGGGGGAAAAAAATAATAATTCCACAGGAAATAATGAGCACTAACTTAAGGCCAGACGGTCAAACTGACTGGGGGAAGGTACAAAGCACCTAATGTAGGTACCCTTGAGTGTTATAGGGTTTGAACCACGTTTGATTGAAGTGTGTTGGTGCTTTTTATAGAAGTATGCTTGCTGGTATATTGTTTGCTTGTGTTTGTTTGTAGCAGGCTAGCTGACATTGTTTGCTAATAGCATGGATGCCATGGCTGATTATTAGTAGCATGCTTGTTGGGTATTGATCTGCTGTTATGTCGACTTGTCAGCCTGCGTTTGTAGCATGCTATCTGACAGAGCGTTTGGCAGTAGCATGGTTACTGGTATATTGATTCTTTAGAATTCTGATATGTTGGCTTGTTAGCCTTAGTTGTCTGTAGTATGCTAGCTGGTGTTGGTTGTTAGTAGATATCAACTGGGGTCCAAAATGTATCTTATGACTAAGACATATGAAATATGGAAAGATATGAGTATCTTATGATTGAGAGAGTTACGTAACACATCATAGTTTAGCCAGAGTGAGTTGTGATACACTGTTCTCAGCTCTTGGTATAATTGCTTGCTGAAGCAATTCAGTTTATGAACTGCTGAGTGGGCTGTTCCAAGCCAGCAGAATCAGTTGTCCCATTAGCTTATTGTTGTTGTTGAAATCAATAGCAAGTTCAGAAATTATTGAGTAATGTTGGGACTTAGGGATAAGCCTAGGCATAGGTACAGGGTAGTGTAGGCAGTTTTAGTTGTATTGGTGGTGAGAGCAGGTGTCGAGAGGGGTTCTGGGATGCCAGAAATCACTGTTGACTCTTATTCTAATTAAACAAAACATGAATGATGGCAGGTCCAACTTGATCACTCCAGTGACATAGCCGTACTCACACACTCAAACCCTGTAGCATTTAGATTAGGTGGCTAGCGAATGGTGCCGCCTGTCTGTAGAATTATGACGGTGTAGCCTAGTGTCCTCTATAGTCACTATTTGTGGGTTAGTACATCATCTTTTTGACATCTGAATTAGGCTTCTTTATGAATGCTCATGCTGAATTATGGCACAAAGGATTGCAGCATCAAATTCTGTGTACTGGTCAGTGCTCATGGTACACGCTGCAAATATAGCAGTGTAGTACTCAGAATTAACTGTGATGTTTTTAGAGGCTTTGCAGCTGCTTCACAAATCTCGCAGCAACCACAGCTGGTGCCACCTTGGCGTGTTAGCATGGGTGGGCCTGCATGGGCTGCTGCCATCAAATTTGAGCTGTAGCCTACCCATTTTAGAAGGGAAGTAAAAAATGGTATCAGGTCATTTTTTAGAAGTAAAATGACCTGATACCAACTCAAATTCACTAATATGTGAATCACACACCTCTCTCTGTCAATTTCAGAGAATTTCGGAATGATGAATCCACCCACTCATGGTTGCTTATGTGGTAAACAGTTCAATTTTTGCCAAGAGAGTGAAAAAAGCGAAAAGTTTGGTCCAGACAATGAAGGTCCACCCAACAAAGATGTTTTTTGGCTACGCTACTGACTCCATCATGGAGGTCTATTGGAGGACAAGTGTCCTGGAACAAGACTTCCACCAGCTCCAGGAGTGCTGTTCTGTAGCTGACCCTGACCTCTGACCTCCTTGTGGGGGTGGTGGGAAAGACAATTTTCCTGCAGGGATCAATACAGTAGCACCATACTTCCTTACATTATTTAAAGGAATTCAGAGCACTGGAGCATGCATTCAATTGAATTCCACTATTCTACAATCGATCAAAGCAAGCACACATACACATACACACACACACACACACACACACACACACACACACACACCACACTGCACACACATTGTGTGCTTGTGTGTCTGTTGGGTGATACTTGATACTTTCCATTCAGTGATGGAAGAGCACTTACAGCAATAATTGGAAATGTTCTTTGAGAGAGAGAGAGAGAGAGAATCGGTAGAGTGAGCTGACACACTGATACACACACACACACACACACACTGGGGGAAATCGCAGAGACAGATGATCCTCATGGGTGTATTGACATATGTCATTGCTGAACAAATGGTGCAGTTGAGTTGCATTCACTAGCATCGATCCGCAGACTGTTTGATATTCAAGCCTTGGCCTTACCTGGGTTAACCACAGGGCACAGGAATACACACACACACACACACACACATATGCCCTGTTTTATAACACTTCATAGCACTTGAACAATAGCATGCTAATGATGATGATAATAATAGTGATGATGATGATGATAATGTAATGATAATGGTGATGTTTTTGTTTTTGTTGATGATGATGATGACTATTAGGAGGTCTACCAGTCCAGCGTAATATTACAATAAGCCTCCCGGGCTTAGCTGTATTTCCATAGATATTGATGACTCGGAGACAGGCCTTCAAGGTTGACACGGGCTGTGATTGGTCAAATTCTCCCATAGTCAGTTTGCTTTATTCCATACGATTTCCGCCGAAACAGCGAGACAGACGGTCTTTGAACAATTTGGAAATAAACAACATATCTGTAGCCTGCCTGCAACATTAGCTACCATTATTTTTTTAGTCCAAAGACCGGTCTCTGTTTCTGCTTCATTGTCTTCCAAGTAGGGTTTCCCCATCTGGAGTGTGATGCAAACCATACATGACCACCATGTGAATAAGGTAAATGGATTGTCTTTGGCATTACCACTAACTTTCCCTCTCTGCTTAGCTCCATTTATCCCTCTGGGCCTTTTTGTCTTTATCTCCCTCTCTTTTTCTCTCTCTCTCTCTCTCTCTCTCTCTCTCTCTCTCTCTCCATTTTCCAACCATTTTCCAAAATCTCTTCACCCATCATTTTTAAACTGAAATATGCGATGGAAGCTGATGGCTCCAAGGTCACAAAATATACATTATTCTCTCTCTCTCTCTCTCTCTATCACACACACACACACACACACACACACACACACCGGCATGCAATTACCAATATCTGCCAAATCTGCTGACATGACAAAATGCAAATGTTATGTTGTTATGGTCTGTGAATAATGGCTTTGGGGCTGCCACACATCCTCTGCTGCGTTTCTTTCATTTACCTTCACTTCCTTCTTTACCTGTCCTTCTTTCTTTCTTGTCCTCAGTGAGGGTCTAAAGTTGGGGGCGGGTTGTTTTCCATTTATAATGTGGACATTTGAGACTTTAACTTCCCTTCCTTTCCTTTCCTTTCCTTTCCTTTCCTTTCTTTTCCTTTCCTTTCCCTCCTTTCCTTTCCCAACACAAAGAGAGGACTATTTGAACAGATAAGGGGTTAAATGAAATCCTATAGGGGTATGTGTTGTCATTTTGTCCTCCGGTCTCATCCCTGCCTCCCTCTCTCTCGGTAGTCGATAGAGAGATCAAGAGGTCTCTGTCTAGTTTCTGACACTGTGTCAAAGCCCATCGATCCTCCCATAGTCCTTTACCTAATCGCACAGTGGATTAACACACACACACACACAACCAAACACACATGCAGATTTGAATTCCCACACTCACTGGCATACATTCACCGCCAGCAGCCACACATACACACACACACACACACACCACTCATTATCATACTTTTAAAATATGATTGGACACGCGTGTGTGTGTGTATGTGTGTGCGTGATGTCATGCGTGTGTTTTCTGTCACATCATGAGTGGGGTGATCTAGATTTGCCACTCCATTGCTCACATCTTCATGTGGATGCTCTGATCTGGGTCAGAGTCTACACACGCTACACACACACACACACACACACACACACACAAACAAACACAAACACACAGACTACATTAATCAGGTTCTTGCTTGTCTGGTATGTAATAAAGTCGTACCAATATGTGCAAAGCAATAAAACAGATTGGATGAAAACCGCCAAATGGCCTTCATAACCGTGCAAAAAATGCAAGTTAGGTAAATTGAAGACTTGAAATTTCCCGTAGAATTGAATGTGAGTGTCTGTCTTTCTTTCTTTGCACTCTGTGCTGGACTGGCGACCCGTCTAGGGGTGTTTCCCTGCCTTTTGCCCAATGCATGCTGGGATGGGATAGGCTGTAGGAATACACGTATTAGACAATGAATGAATGAATGAACTTTTTTTTTTCAATGCAAGCTCCCCGGTGCCCTCTATTGACCCATCGCCACTGTCTGAAAGAGCGAGAGAGGATGTGAGACAAAGGGAAAGATGGGGAGGGGGAGCGAGAGAGAGAGAGAGAGAGAGAGAGAGAGAGAGAGAGAGAGAGAGAGAGACCGATAATGGACATGAGAGCTGAGAATTAAATCGCAAATGATTTTCAGCAATGTTCTGGTTGTTAGTGTGCAGACAGTAAACCTGCTCTGAACGCACCCCCCCCACCACACACATACAGTGGAGCATGTAATATTGCTGTTTTTTTTATTGTGGTTATTGCATGGTGCCCTGTGGAACCTGACACTCGGAATCTATCTCTGCTATAAACACACACACACGCTTATAAAACATATAGGGGAAAAAAGATATATAAATAATATCTATATCATACTTTATGTATTTCAGAGAGACTGCTCTGTCTCGATAAAATAATATTCCTCAGGGCAAGTTCATTTCTTGGACCCAGGGTTTTTAGGAAGGATGTAGCATGTGTGTGTGAGAGAGTGAAAGAGTAAGCTTTGATATCTCTCTCCTTCTGCCTTATCATTATCTCTCTTTCTACCACATACATGTACTTAAACTCTGCCTGAACTTCTTGTTGTTCTTTGATCCGTTATTGTCTGGCTTCCGGCCTTACTTCCTTATCTATTCTCTCTCTCTTGCTCTCTCTCTCATGGCCCTTACCGAGGTTGAATATAAATCTGTTGTTTTAGTGCAGCGACCCACTGTTCACTTGATGTTCTTTAACGAGAACATTATAAAACATTCTACATGTAACTGACGCTCTTATCCAGAGCGGCCATGAGTGAGCAGATAGGGGTCATATAAAGATAGGGTCTTTAAGTTGCGGGAAAAACATAAGTTAATGCTGTCCTGAAAATAGAATTGATTGATAGAAGTCATTGATCGATACGAGGGAAAAATCGGGTGAACAGGGTCCAGGTTGAAAATGGCTTTAGTGCACCTTTAAATGTCCTATGCAAAGTTGCTTCAGACTTCAGCCGACTTCACAAGCCTCTGGCCATCACCCACCCGTTCACCTGTCTGCCTATCTGTATGTCTGTAGGGGACCGGGTGGACCAGAGAGCAGTGTTGCAAAGCACCTAGTCCTCTCTCTCTCCCATTGATTGTCTATATCACTCGCCCTACAGTGGTTCCCCATGTGGCTTTAGATGTGCTAAAATCTAACTTTTATACCATTTGTCTGGCTGAAATATGGAATGTTCACCTCTCACTGGACACAGAAGCCCTCTCTCCAGCGGTGTGTGTGTGTGTTCAAAGGCAACTGAGGTGAAGACAGATGGGGAGCACAGCCGAGCCACTCCAGCTCTTTCATCCCTATTAATTCATCCTCTCTCGGCCCACGGCCACACGCGCACACGCGCGCAAACACACACACACACGCGCAGTGTTCCAGATGAATATTAATTGGGATTGTGCTAGGTCCACACATTCTCCTTCTGCGCTAACCCGTTACATGGCTGGGCCTGATTAAAGCCAATCATTTACATAATTAACATATGGTCGTAGCCTTGCCTTTAATATGCTGATCATGTTGGCGCGCGCACACACACACACACACACACACACACGCAGGAGGCTAGTGAGAGGAGTTGGAAGAGAGCAGTAGTGCAGTATACAGTCAGCAGCAGTGTTGGTCTTGTTACTCAAGTAAAGTAATATATTACTGATTACTTGTGAATCATTTTAAAAGTTACACATTTTATTACACCTTGGGAGCCGTTATTTAATGACTTTATACTTTACTTTTATTATATTACTTAACTCATTACTCCCTGGGAGCAGTAATTCACTACTCTATTTATATTATATTACATATTACTTTTCCATTGCTCAGCATTGTCAGAATTAATATCACCATAGCGTAACCTTTATATTTAGTATTAGTAACATTCTAACATTATGCTTCTTATCCTTACCCAGCAAACACTTTCAACAGACGATATGACAAAAACATGTCTCAATGTAGTTCCAAAATAGAGGTTGAGACGATGTCCATAACAGCTACCTGCATTGTTTTTGTGAAATCAGGAGCTAAATATCTCTAAATATCTAACCAGTTTCCAATGCTGTTTTAATGTGATTTTTACCATTCAATAATATATTGTGTGAATAAATTTGGGCCGGGTAGTGTCCCTCCTTTGGCAGTTTATGCTAGGTGTGTCTGCTAGCTAACACATAAAACTTCTACTGTTAAAACTGGCCAGCTACAACTTACACAATTATACCTAGTTGGCTGTTAATGCTGATAATAAGAATTGAAGGCAATTGGTGTGGAGATAAATATAATGTAAACAACAGGAAGTAGCTGTCTGCTAAGCTAACATTATGGGTCAACATCAATCCAGTGTAGTTTTTGATTTGGACCATCTCCAGCCCTGCAACAACAGTTTGCCTCAGTTTCCATCTTCTTCTCTCTCTTCTAGATCATGCTTCCAACCTCAAGAATGACATAAATCAAAAATGGCCGCTGTCTGAATAAAGCAATTGGCTAATAGTTAGTAGAGGCTAATTAATTCCAAATATTAAAAACAGAACTGATATTTCATTCACTAAAAAAAAACACCTTTAAAGAAAAACAAATTAGATAAATCATTATTATTATTATTATTATTATTATTATTATTAGGATAATAGTTACGAATTTAAAGAATAATTCTGGTTATTTTCAACCTGGGCCTTAGTTCCTAATTTTTGCCATCATGCCGATCAATTCAGATTTTCTCAGTGACTTCACTGTGAACCTCTCAGTTTGCAGGGAGCGCTGCTCTCCAATACAAACCAATGAGGTCAACGGAAACTCAAACAGTGATTATAACCACCCATTCAATACTCTGCAGTTACACACATCTTCAAATAGCTGGTTTAACAATTACCACAAAACATTTCGGTCATAATAGTCCATTTGATGCTTTTTCGTATTGCTCCCACGATATGAATGCTGATCCATTGTGTCTCTCCATCTAAGTCATTTTCAATTCATGTGTCTGGACAATGCTGACAACATGTCCGTCTCTGTCCATTTCCTATGCATTTTGACGGACAGTTTTTCTGGTCACTATCTGTTAAGCCGATTAGAAACGTTCTAGGTTTGTTTTTGTAAAAAATGGCGGTGAACACCGAGACCTTGGAGGAGGCGATAATTAATGCAGTATACACCATCCCGTTGTTGTACGACTCATCATCAAAGGATTACCAATAAAAAATGGAGAAACCTTGGCATATTGTTGGGATGATTGTATGTTTGCCATGAAGGTTTTTTATTGAATTTATACTGAGTTAACTGAGCCATGAACCCACTCACGGGAACAAGTCTGTTTAGATTTTCAAGTAGCACCATGCCAGCATGCCTGCTGCTCTTCATGCACACACGAGGGGGGGTTCGTTTTGTAGTCGACTGTTGGGAGTTTCCATTGACCTCACTGGTTTGTACTGGAGAGCAGTGCTCCCATGCTCACAGAACTCCACAGTTACAGTTCTGGCCAAGATTATTGGGCACCCTTGCATTTTAGGCCGGTGATGTACAATATAGCTGCAGGTGCCCACATGGTATAAATGAACCAATTATCCATTTTAAAGTTATAGTCTGTTCTGCTTCCCTGGTTGTCTGTGAAAATGGGGAAGAGAAAAAAACTGTCTGAGGATGTCAGGAAAACCATTATCACCAAACATAAGCGTTCACCCACTCACCCTGAACACAGGATCCCCCCAGGGTTGCGTCCTCAGCCCCCTACTGTACTCCCTGTACACACATGACTGTGTGGCCAGGTTCAGCTCCAACTCCATTGTCAAGTTTGCTGATGACACAGTGGTGGTGGGCCTGATCTCCGACAACGACGAGAAGGCCTACCTGGAGGAAGTTGCTGATCTGTCACTCTGGTGCCAGGACAACAACCTCCTCTTGAATGTCACCAAAACTAAGGAGCTGATTGTGGACTTTAGGAGGACACAACAACAGAGGACGTACTCACCATTGGGGATCAATGGGACTACTGTGGAGAGGGTGAGTCCACATCACCAAAGATCTGACATGGACTACACACAAAGACACTCTGGTGAGGAAGGCGAGGCAGCGCCTTTATCACCTCAGGCAACTGAGGAAATTTAAAGTCTCCCGGAGGATCCTTCAGTCCTTCTACTCTGGCACTGTAGAGAGCATCCTGACTGGGAGCATCACTGCCTGGTTCGGCAACAGCTCCACTCAGGACAGGAAGGCTCTGCAGAGAGTAGTGCGTTCGGCTGAACGTACTATTGGAACTACACTCCCCACCCTGCAGGACTTGTACACCAGGAGGTGCAGAACCAGAGCCTGCAGGATCATGAAGGATCCTCACCACCCCAACAACGGACTGTTTCAGCTGCTGCGGTCTGGCAAGCGCCTCCGCAGTCATGCAGCAAAAACAGAGAGACTTCAGATGGAGTTTCTTTCCTCAGGCCATCAGGACTGTGAACTTTGACCTTACCAGGGCCCCCACCTAGATCCACACACTGCCCCTCTTATACACACACACACTCACACACACACACTTAAATAATGACTACACATAATTTATAGTATATTACATTCATACGATTTCCCCTACCTACCTCTTATTTTATATTTCATATTTTCATTTCCAAAGTGCTCTTACTGTATATATTGTGTTGTTTTTTTTAATATAAGAGCTCTTACTGTAATTATTGTAATTACCGTAATACTGTAAATATTGTGTTGGTATTTTTTTTTACTGTAAATACTGTGTATTATTGCCCTTTTGCACATTCCCGTGAGCATTGCCACTTTTCATTTCACTACACACCCCGTGTGTGTATGTGACAAATAAAGTTCTTGAATCTTGAATCACAAGGCTAAAAGGCATCTTCAGGGACCTTAGTATTCCTGTTTCCACAGTTTGCAATGTTATTAAGAAGTTTGCTGCTGAAAGTTGATTTCAGATGTCATTGAAGGTTGGTGTGATGGTGCCATTGAAAGACACCTTGCATGACATCCAAAGATCTCAAGGCTGATCTGGAGAGGTCTGGGGTAATGGTTTCAGCCCGTACTATACGCCGGACACACTGAACCAAGAAAGGCTTTACGGTCGTAGGCCACGGGAGACCCCACTGCTGAAAGAGAAACACAAGAAGGACCAATTGGACCCACCTGGAGAAACCTAAATCCTTCGGGGAAAATGTTCAGTGGGCCGATGAAACCAAATTAGAGCTCTTTGGCAACACAGATCACAGCGCTTTGTTTACAGACAATAAATTACGCTTTTAAAGAAAAGAAACATCCTACCTACAGTCAAATGTCAAATGCTGTGGGGTTGCTTTGCTGCCTCAGGTACTGGACATCTTGAACATATTAAGTGCATCATGACATCAGAATATTACCAAGGCATTTCCAAGCAAAATGTGCTACCCAGTGTCAGAAAACTGGGCGTCAATCGAAGGTCATGGGTCCTCCAGCAGGACAAAGACCCAAAACACATCCAAAAGCACCCAGGAATGCTGGGTGCAATTGGAGAGTGGGAGAAACTGCCAGCAGAAAGGTGCGGTAAGCTTATTGATGCAGTCCTCATTGCCAAACGCTGTGTAACTAGGTATTAGAAAAGGGTGTTAATAATCATGGCCATACCCACATTTCAATTTTGAAGCCATAAAAGATTTTTTAAATATTTGTATTCCTTTTGTTTGATGGTGTGCTGTTAAACAAGACAGATGAATGTGTGAAGAAAGTTGTTTCAATTTCCAATTAGTTCAGAAGATTTGATTTACTTTGAACATTATATTGTACATTATCTGCATAAAATGCAAGGGTGCCAGTAATTTTGGCCAGAATACACAGACACACACACACACACACACACACACAGACACAGACCTGCTCACACATTCACACCCTGATTAAGACAGTCCCACCAGTGTGGAAAGAAATGCTATCACTTAAGCACACTGGGCACTTTGCAGCACACACACTCACCTCCCAAACGCACACGCACACACACACACACACACACACACACACACACACACACACACACACACTTCAGTGGGCATGTAGAGGCATTCCCTGCAGTGAGACTGCGACAGCATCCTGATGCTTTTCAAGGAAAATGGTTGACTTTTCACACTTGCACAGAGACTTCAACAATAGGGACACCGGGACTGTGTGTGTGTGTCATGCTGATGTGTTTCAGCCTGATTCTCTTAGGACAATTGTTTGACAGCGATTTCAGTGCACCCAGTTAGACACATTTCATCTAATATTTTTGTCAATGTATGAATCTGTTTTTCATAATTACAATGGTGATCAAACAAAACCAAAATGGGTCTACATTGGGTTTAAAAAAAATCTTGACACACTGCTGGATAGGCTGCTATAACCTCTACGTACTGGATTTTCCCAACATTTGCTTTGGACACAGAAACATTCCTTGGGTCTTGGCAAGCATGGTGGACCATAGGCCTCTCAAGTGTCATTTTTCAACCCAAATAAGGGATTCCGGATCCCGCCCCCTTTTAGTCTAATAGTAAAATAATTAGCTTTAACTACGATCTGCGCTAATACTGACTATTTTTTCTTTCAAGGGATCCTCTATTTTGCATTTCTTTACTTGACGAGCTGGATTCTGGTGGGTTTTGAGGCTGCAGTGAAAAAAAAACAGGATTCGCTAGCCCTACTTAGCTCAGCATTCCAACATTTGTCCCTTTGTGACCTGACGATAATGCAACGCCCGCACTATGGATTTTAGCAAAATTCAATAGTGCATTAAAATATGTAATATGTAATATCACTGTCATATGTAATTTCTATGCTCATCATTTTAAGAAAATGGGATCCCCAAATCCAGTTTTTCTTGAGTGTATTTGACAATTTGTTCATTAAATCTGGCTAATTTTGGCTATTTTTTAGATGTCATACATTTCTAAGGAGAAACCTATCATGGTGGTGATATTCTCTTAGTGCAAACGCATGGACGTGTGCATAATCTATCATAGGGTAGGTGTAGCATACCATACGCTCTAAGTTAACGCTACTTAAATGCTACGGATCTCCACTGTTAGCAATGCGTGCATTCCTCAGCGTTATCTTAAGAGGTTTGATGGTAGGTAGGCGTCGCAGGTGCTGCTTCTCTAAATCATTGTCGGTCTTGGAATGTCATTGTGTGTGTGTGTGTGTGTGTGTGTTTGCGTGTGTGGTTTTGCTCTGCGGGGTTGTGGGTGTGGGTGCGCGCCGAGACTGAAGCCAATTATTTTTCTGCAGTTGAGTATTGACTGTCTTGTAACGTATGTGTGTGTGTGTGTGAGGCTGCCATGGCAGAAGTGCTAGCATCGGCAGGTTCATCCTGAGAGCCTCTCAAATCAAACGACCCAGAATAATGTGGCAAAAAATGCTGAGGTTGGCAGGACCGCACACACTCACTCTCTCTCTCACACACACACTGATATACAGATAGTTGGGCCTATTTGTTAATTCCTGTATCATTGCGTATGTTTCTGTGTATATGTATATACCTATTACTTTTTTATTTGTCTGAATAAGCGGAATATGGTTAATTTCTTTCCTCCTTCCTTCCTTCCTTACCTTCCACAATTTCTCTACCTTACTTGCATCCCCACTGTGTCTTCATAGCGCAAATGCTGCCTCACTTGTACTGTCTACAAGTCTACTAGATGACTCGTCCACTTAGTCAGGAAAACCGTCTTCTCCTCCTGTGGCCACATAGTGTCAGGATTTTTTAGTGTTTAAACAAAGACCAGCGTAGATTTGGGTACACATTTTACATTTCACTCTTATCCAGGGCAACGTACCATATGTTCAGATAGAAAATGAGGCAGAATTTCACCTCACTTTATTCACAAGTTTAATGCCTTGACTTGAAAAAGAAGCCGTGAAATTGGCCTCGCAACACACAAGCAGGTTTGATGACAGCACTTGACTCAACAGAAAGAAGCAGCGACAGACCAGCCATTATGATTAGTGGTTGGTTGACATCTTTCTATAGTCCATTATGATTAGTGGTTTGGTTGAGATCTTTCTTGACCCCTTTTTTTAAAGTCACTGTTATAGTAAGCTTGGATAAGGTTAGTAGCAGCAAGCCAATATATAAATCTAGCTAACGCATTTTTGTTAAACATTCATTCAAAACTCTGTCTTTGTAAATAAATGACGTTGCATTAAAGAGCTCAGGGAAACCATCCACAACTACACTGAGCTTGTCAGCCTGGAAAGGGTCCTGCTTGAAGATGACTTGCTTTCACTTTAATGTGTCAGGTCAATTTCTCACTCAAGTTGAAAAGTTTCAACTGGAGCAAACACCTTTCTTGCATCCGTCTCGCTTTTTTGGTCATATAGTGAATAGTCAACTAGTCAAATCAAATCAAAATCAAATCACATTTATTTGTATAGCCCTTAATCACCGTTACAGTCCCTAAGGGCTTCACAATGCCCAGCATGTGAAAATAATAAATGATTAGTACACGACATCCCCCAGCCTTAGACCCTCACAGAGGACAAGGAAAAACTCCCACAAAAACCTTATTGGAAAAGTGGGAGAAACCTTGGGAGGGGCTACTCAGAGAGGGATCCCCCTACCAGGACGGTTGGGCGTGCAATAGATGCCGTGTTTGGGCAAGCAGAGTATACACAATATATGAAAGTTCATTTTGGTGGGACATCCACATCTGATGGGGCATCACAGCAACGGCAACTCAGTCGACGTCATCATAGGACTAGGGGACCATGCAGACGCCAACTCTGCCCAGATAGGAGAACGCAACGCCCGCTCAGTCAGCATCGTCCTAGGAGGCGGGACCACGCAGACGCCAACTCTGCCGGGCTGCAGCCTGGAACAGATCAAACGCTAGTGTAACTTATTATTTGAGTTATGTTGAAGTTAGCCAATATACAAGATTAGTGTTGAGCAGAAGGTTATAATGTTATTGTGTTACTGGAATTTTGCATGGCAATTGAAACTAGCCAAGTGGAATTCATTTTAAATAATAGTTTCAATAGTTTTGTATGTTGCGTGATAGTTTTTAATTATTATCATTAATATGTTATGTGTCTTTTTACCACAGCGTTTGTCACAGTGTTAATCTTATATGAGCATCATCAGCTGGCCTATCACAGGCATTTCAGACATACCAGTTCAACAACGACCTAGTAAAAATCATTCAGTCTCTAAGTGACTTAAGCAGAACTAGAAGGATCTAGTTGTAGATACGTTCCCTGTTAGCAAGCAGGAAAACAGCATGTTAGCATTCCCCAAGTTAATGGGTGGCAGTAGACACAGGCTAGCTCATTATAACTTGTGACTACGAATTGCTAACATTGCTAGCAAACGGTTTTTAGGGTGGCTGAATGTTGGAGGAAGAAACATTTCTCCTACAAAGTGCCTGAAAAATAAGAAAAATGTGAAAAATAAAAACCATTTAAATGTTTCAACCCGACAAGCTAAAACATCCCTTGCTCAGTAGGAATGGAACGGCCCCATCAATCAGTGAGCAGGTTTACTGGTTCAGTGTTTGGACCAGGTCCTAGGCACTATTAGCTATAAAGCTGGAATATAATCATGAGTATGTGTGTGTGTGCGTGCATGTTTTCTCCCCGTCCAGTAATGTGGAAGTGGTATAACAAATATGACTTGTCAGCCCAGAGAGAGAGAGAGACTGCACTGAAGATGGATTACTACAGTAAAGAGAGAGAGACAGAGAGAGAGAGAGAGAGAGACTGACCCTGAACAGAACAGCTGATGTCAGCGCTTTGTCCCGCCAGACTGAAGCATCATATCTCTCTCTTGCTCTCTCTCAACGGAGAGAGGGAGGGAGAGAGAGCGAGAGAGAGAGTGTTGGTGAAGAATAATCACCAACAAGACATACCCTGAGTGGACAAAACATTACGGCCACCTGAGTGAAAGCTTGGATTCCTTATTGATTTCACTCATTAAATCAGTCATGAAGGGGAGATGGAGATGAACGTAAGGAGAAAAAAAACAAAGATGGAGGGAAAAGAGAAAGAAGGGAGAGGTTTATTTGTGGATCCACATTTATTTCAAATGATTACAGTAATATCTACAGATTGACTAAATTAAGCTTATCAGCCATTAAAGGAGAAATCCACCCTAAAATACTTTAACACCCTATTGGTGATGGACATTGCATTTGTGTGTCTGTTTTGTTGTTTGCTGGTGTATTTTTCTTATACTTGTGGATACTTGGCCAAACATAGATATTTTCAGTGCACCTACAATGGAGTTTGATAAAAGGAAATGTTTCATCAACGGTAAACGTCAGGTTTTGGTGTCAGCCCCTCAGAATCAAAGAGCAAGGGCTTCTTTCTAGACCGATGTTCAACAATCATACAGGGAGAAATCCATCCCTGAGGAGAGAGACCAATTTCTCCACCGACAGTAGCCAAGATAGAACAGAATGCAATGCAGCCACAACACGCTATCACAACACTCCCTAATGTTCATAAACTAGTCGTCTAGCTAGCTAGTCACAATCCTATAGCAGGAGAATATCGTTTTGTCAGCGTCACCTCAATACTGGTGAGATGGCAAAGATGTTGACTTCAGTGGCCCAAACCCAATAGTTTCAAGATTCAAGAACTTTATTTGTCACATACACACACGGGGTGTGTAGTGAAATGAAAAGTGGCAATGCTCACGGGAATGTGCAAAAGGGCAAGTTCACAGTATTTACAGTAAAAAAACCAACACAATATTTTCAGTAGTGTCATAGTGTCAACTCAAACCTGTTTCCGAATCTTAAGATTGTAATTTTAAAACATTTAAAACATTTTCTTGTTTACATCATGTTAATAACATATAACTTTTTTTACTGGCTTTTCTCCTTAGGTCAACTTTCAAACATTCACCCAAGATTTCACCTGTTTAGAATGTTCACAATAGCTTTGTAGGATGTGATTTACATCGTGTTGATGGCATTTACAGCAAGCAGTGTATAAAGGATTCCTCTACCATGGGCCGACATCCTCAGACATTCTGTAGCACATAATGATTAGGATTTCTTAACGATAAGATTTTTAATGAATGTTTGACGTTTGAGACTTTGAGATGGTTGCTGCCGCAACACCATCGGAAGGATCAGTCCTCATATTACAGTATGTGCCATTTTGGACTGAACTGGAGTAGAGTGCATTTTCGCTCATGGGAAGGCAGTTTAAATCAGAAGGAAGTATGGATTACAGCACTATTAGGGTGTGTAAAATAACAGCAGTAGGACTTATTGAGGCAAAGAAGAAATTTGTGCAAAATATTTATGACACGACTACAGTAGGTGTGCTGTGAATGTATATAGAAGTATGAGCATATGTAAATATAACAATATATAAGCATTATTATGTATTCAGTATAAAAACATTCAAAAAATGTAAATATATATTTGTAATATATATTTATAATAATAATAAAAATAATATATTTTTTTACTTGTACCATACTTTTCATTAAAAGAAAATCTGAACGTGCTAACAGAAAAAAAAAGTATATGCAGTTTGTAAGTGGTCGCAATGTTCCATATGCAAGGCGAAGCATCTGTAGCAGGGAATATTTATCGGCACTAATCACAGCCAATTAGCACAGATTATTTATGCAAATTAGCATTGAAAAATGAAAACATAAAAACAACAAACAAACAACAACAACCAGATGACACAAACAATGTTTATATTCTTCTTCCTCTTTACTGGTCTGTTTTTTGTTTTTTTCACACTGGTATGTGTCGGATAACTTTTGTCTTGTGTGTGTGTGTTAGTCATGTATTAGACAAGGAAGGGCTGGTTTTGTACAAGCCCATTAATCACACCGTAGAAACTAAACACACACACACACACACTCCATGAGAGAAATCAGGCACAGAGATAGTCTTTCTCTCTCTCTCTCTCTCTCTCCCTCACTCTCTAACTCTCTCTCTATGTCTCTCTCTCTGGTTGCTGTGATAAGTGGGTTAAGCTCCTCTGGGTTAATTAGACTGTTTCAGATGTGACTAATTTGCTGGCTGCAGGCGCCACAATATGCTTAACACCCTGTGTGTGTGTGTGTGTGAGTGTGTGTATATGCACGTGTGTGTGGGTGTGTGTGTTTGTGTGGGTGGGGGAGGGCAGTGATCGCTCTCTGTGATACACATTATAGAATAATATAAAACCACTATATTAGATAACACACACTGTTGAGCTATAAGGAGTTAGTGTGTCTTCATCCACCTTGCTATCTGTATTTATTTATTTATTTTTACAATTTTCCATATGTTTGAACATTTTGCCTTTGTCTTACTGGACAATGTATTATAATGTTATAATTCATTTTCTAACTCGCTCCTCAGAGTATAGTTTACTGTGATCTGCAGGTTGAATGTAGTTTAGTCATTTAGATCCAGCAGATGTTGCCATTATACAAAGAGTTCCTTCTACAAAATATTGAATAAATGTGATCCATATACTTACAAAGTTATCACAGATTTTTTTTATATTTTAATATCTTAATAGCATTTTAATTGAGGTTTGACCAATATGTGCTTAGGACGATAAGCCCAATACCAATATATTTGCATTGAATCTGCCAATAGCAAGTTTTTGTGGTGATATTCTTTTATTTTTATTTTTTTAATTGGACCATTTTCTTGCCAAAAAATTATACGTATTCTATGTTTCCCCCATAATTGTATTCTTGGCAGGGTGGAAAAGCCTTTGAAAGAGAATTCAGACCATCATGGGATGCTAAAACTCTGCAGTGAAAGCCACACTAATGACTTTCTTATAGGGTTAGCAAAGTAAAAAAGGAAGAACCTACCTCATATCAGAAGTGGACAACATGAACTGGCTGATATCCAGTCTTTATTCAGACCAATAGAGTGGTGCAGGAATGAGTCCTAAACCCCGGAAATTAGTTAGCATTTTTGCACCTCCGGTTCCCTCGTCTTAAAATCTACGGGTTGGCCTACAAAATACATCATCCCTGCACCACTCTATATCAGCCTAATCCTAATAATAACTATTATTTTGTCATCCGCAATGTGGCATATTTTCTTCCAAAAGGGATAGGATTGGAATAAGCTTTGGAATAAAAACAAATGGTCTGTGGTTTTATCCTATATATCATCATACCATCCTGTCTCAATATAACTAGATCTAACCAGCAGCTGTAACCAGTACCTTAACTAATTTTTTTATGTTACAGAAAATTAGAACTAGTACAAAGTCACTGTGACATCAAGGTCAAAACTGTATAATCAGTTGTATTTTTACAAATATGAAATAATGAATGTCAGTAAACAATTAATTTCCAGAAGTATAGACAGTATAGAGGACTTTAAGACGCAGCATCCCATCTGGCGGCCATATTGGAGGTCAGCTCTAGGGCAACAGTCTCAACAGAATAGACATTCATTTCTCTGCTGTTTTGACTTTATCACTGATACATCATCAATTTTGTGTTTAGATAATATCAGCTTGTTAGCTAGCTAACCATCGCATCTGCTAACCACACTTTTGTTGTTAGCACATCTAATTAGTGCACTAGCTAATCTAATCTAGCAGCAGCTACTGTTAGTAGTTGCATGTTAACATTCACATTGGTTGCTTTACTAAATTAGCCTGCTGGCTAGTTAGCTAGCTAACAGTTTGTCCAGGTTAACTGAGCTGACTCTTGAGATTCTGTTACATGAAAACCAACCAGGATTTATCTAGTTTGCTTCAAGCCAAGATGGCATCCTGTTTCTGTGATGACGGATGTAAACAAAGGTAGTGGATACTCGTCTCCTTTCACAGTAAGTGAACATTTTGAATGCAGTATTTATGTACCTGAAGCTAGCTACTTAGCCTTCATTTCTGCCTTTTGTTAATTAAAGTACTTTTTCTATAGCACCTTGAACACGAGGCATCAATGAATTCCCCATACAGCTTAGGTTGTCAGTTCAATCATAGCAGCCTCATATAAAATAAACATATTCATCTTCGCTTTGCAGTCTGACTACATTATTTAAATTGTTATTATATTCTCTTTTCCTCTTTACCTATACAGGTGGAGTCACCAGAGTTCAGATGGATTCAAAGAGCCACCAGAGACAAGTCATAATGATCACTGTTCATCATTTTAATTGCATTCTACATTTGTAAGTGATAGATGGCTGAAAGCTCTCCAAATTCCCTCATCTGCTAAGTCAAACGCATGTTCAAAAATCACATGCAAATCACATGTTCAAAAGGTTTTCCAAATTTTAATCTTGACAGGAAAGTAAATGGAAATCCACTATACCCCTGTATGTATCCCTGCATATTTTAATGGAGCCTGCTAGACATTTCCCATTTCCCTTCATTTCATAGTATATGGTCTACAAGAATATAGATATTGTATGTGTTTGTTCTCTATGTTAATTAAAAACAACATGGTTTTCTTATCAAATGGCTGCTTATTGACATACAGTAATTACAGAAAAATGGTTGATAGGATAAGAGCATTGGGCGATGAACTGGGCTTTCTAGGTCGGGCTGCTGTCATTCCACATCTCTGCCAGGTGGTTGAATCCATGATGGGATGATGATGTAATACCCTGGCTTTTGGCCATGTATTGTATTTATTATGTAACAGCCATTTCGCTGTTTAGGTTTATTACTCCATTGAAAGTAATGCAAAACATTGTATTCTTTAGAGAATGCATTCAAAATTAGATTGTAGGGTTTCTTTCATTTTGAGGGGAGGTTTTATTTTGTTGAAATTTTGTTACCACTTATGTGTGCTGATTACATCTGCATACAATACATCATTTTGTATTTGACTTTAAACTACAATGACATGAGTCTTCCTCCTGAAAATGAAAAAGGTGGGAAAAATCATCATCGATCCTCATTCTGTCTCAATGTTACTGCTAATTTCACCTCCCCTGTCTGTGGTTTAAATGTATTTTTTTATTTTTTAAAACTAAAACTTTTTTAAAGCACTAAATCAGGAAGAACAGGACAACACAGACACAAAACTGCAGGTCCAATCGTAAATTAGCATTCACTCGCTTATTTTGTTTTGCAGACTGCAGTTTGACATCATGACAGACTAATGTGGATATTGTGGACAAAGCCAGAGCTCAGCTTGCTAGCTCGCTAGCTGGCTAACATCAACTAGCTCCCCATAACCAACAATAACTTTGAAGTAACTTTCCTGGATAGAGGTTCATCCGTAAGCGGTGATTGGTGACTGTGTAAATTATTGAGCTGTTCCATTTGATAAGCTGCTGAGTCTAACTGGGACTTAATTTCCCATTGGAAGTTGCAGGGCATTATGGGTATTTACCCATCTCTCATCATTTTAAATCATCTGGGGCAATGGCCAGCTTCAGGACCTATGTGACAGCAATTCTTTTTTTTCTACGATTTTTGAAGCTATAACTGATAAATGCCCATCTAAATTCAATTTTAAACTATCGATTTGACAATGGCGCTCTATGGGGAAACAGGCCTTACTGCACTATTAGCTCTCAGCTGATTGCAACTTTGTTACCAGAATGAGGCACTGGCATCGGAAGTAAGCCGACTTACTGGGGGCTTGACAACATATATATTTAGACATTATTTGTGCACAGCCAATCTTCCAATGGATCTCCATGATGGTACTGGCCATCGTTGATAGGAGATTTGTGACACAATGGCAAAGCCTCTTTAGTGTTTTGGATGCTGTTCAACCTCATTAGGTTTTGTTGTAATTTACAGTGTTGGGGAAGCTACTTTGAAAGTGGTCTAGGATTTTGGTTTTCTTCTTTTCTTAATGCTGTAATTTCATTGTATTTCTTTACACAGTATAATTGAATTCACCATTACATGATGACCTGAACAGTTTATGATGTTTTTCTTAGCAGTGGTGTACGCCTTGTCCATCAAAACATGGTTGTAGGCATATTGCTTTCAATTCTACCACTGTCACTTCAACGCATATGGAGGAAAACCCATTTGCACGTTCAAAAGAAAAATAGCTGCCCAGGTGATCGGTACCCTTTTTTCAATGGCTCCAGTACCAAAAATATTCAGGACATCAAACTGTACATGTGGAGCACTACTGTACATTTATGCCATCTATCAATATATGTATCTATCTATCTATCTATCTAACCAAATGTAGCTTCCTAGCTTGGTTGGCTAATGTTACAGTTGCTATGCTAGCAAACCTGCATAGCTAAAAACAGTAATTCAGGCCAAATGTACATGATTCATTCGGTTTTGCCTAAAAGCACCAAAAATGGTATTAATGTACATGTATTTTCATAATAGGAGACATTGCAAATTTGGTAATGATTGGCCATTTTTCTTTCCTCCATTACCAGCAAATGGGTTTTCCTTTTTTACCTTTTGAACTGACCATCAGAGTGAGAGCCTGACTGAGTTCGACAGAAGATCGGGACACAAGCTGCTACAGATGGTTATGGCGTTTTGCATATGTTATGCGTTATGGGTGGGGTTTGCAAAATATTTTAACCCTCAAAAGGGGGTCACAAAAAGGTTAAGAACCCCTAATATAGTGTAAAACAATCCAGTTCATTTAAAGATAACTGAAAATATGATTTCTTATCTATGACAATCAGGCAGGGTTCTTGCAATTGAATTTAATATCTAGTGTAATGTTTGTGTGCTATGACAATATGTACTCATGTACATGCCAATAAAGCTCACTGAATTGGAAATGTAAATCGATGTGATGATTACAAGAATATTTGGCTCCTAATACTGATTTTTCTTTTTCTTTTCTTCTCTCCCCTGGATGTGATGGATGGATTTGGCTTCGTAAAGGTAAGAGCACAACTTTCTCTCACTCCTCCCTCCACCCCATTGTGCTTTCAGGCTTACTGACTGGCTTGCTGATGACTGACTGGTATACTGGTTTGCTGATGATTGACTGTTTACTGGTTTGCTGACTGACTGACTGACTGACTGGTTGACCAACTGGCTGGTGTAATGACTGACAGACTTGTTTAATGACTGGTTTACTGATTTACTGACTGATTTACTCACTGGTCTCACTGAGCAACTGGTTTAGTGACTGACTGTTCTTCTTGTTCAGTCATCTTGCAAGCATTGCTTTGTGTGTGTGTGTGTGTGTGTGTGCAAGTGTGCAAGTGTGAGTGTATGTGATGAACCCTACTCAGGAGTGTGTTAAACAGAATAGAAAGTGACAGATTCACTAAAGGATAATCTGGCCAGCACAGACACAGCATCATTTACTGCACGGGCGAACCATTTCCAACAATGCAGGACTATGTATTGATCGTTGTCAGCATAATTTGATCAAAGAGAGCTCCTGTATTATTAAACTGGGGGTGGTGTGTATCTGTGTGTTGTGTGTGATCACTGTTGGTTAGTCGTTTCACCGCATTAAATTAAAACTAGTACATTTTGCAGCAGCTTGGTGATAGTTTAACTAGTTGATAAGGTGTAGTTACCTCCTGCAACGACCTCTCTTCCCTGGAGGGAATTTCTCTTTTCTCTCATGCCATAGGGAGGTTCCCACTGCTCCCAGTATGTATGTGTGTGTGTGTGTGTGTGTGTGTGTGTGTGAGAGAGAGAGAGAGAGAGAGAGAGAGAGAGAGAGAGAGAAACAAACATCAACAGATAGTAGAAAGAAAGAAAAAACAATGAAAGAAAGAGTAAACAAGCTACACTGTTGGACGTTGCTGGTTGCTTGCTGGAGGCCTTGGAATGAGCAAATGGAGGCTAGCAATGACACACACACACACAAGCTAGGGGTGTGAACCAGGCCTCACCTACATGGTCATGGTTGTTTGTTCCATGATTATGGGCCTTCAAGTTGTTAGGCATTATTATAGTGTGTGTGTGTGTGTAGCCAGACATTTTCTAGGGCCATGGTTTTATGCATGTGTGTGTGCTTGTAGGGTTAGGCAATGGAGTTAGGCAATGAATGTAGTCAATGGAAGGTCCTCATAAGGGTAGAAAGACAAATGTTTGTATGAGTGTGTGCTTTTGCTTGGAGGCGGCGAAGCTGACCCCAGTTCAGCGGATCAAACGAGAAGTCAGCTCCGATAAAGTTAACAACGCAGAACAAGAGCAGCATTCACAGACACACACAACACATACACACACACACACACACACAAATAAATGGCTGTAAACACGCTTTCCATTTTCTCTCATCCTCCTCCTTCCCACAATATTATACAAAAAATAAAATAAAAAATACAGTCGATTCCTTCTGGCGGTTGATGCCTTTTTGTCTACAAAGGACAACATGGGAAAACATTGAGATTTTTTAATGTCAAGGTTTGTAAAGTTTGTCGATGTGAAACCAGCACTCAAAGCGGATGACACTTACTTCCTCAGATAATGGAGAAATAAAGGTTCAAGTGCTTCATTCAGAGGTTTTAAGTCTAGAGAAGCACAGACACAAACAGTAAGCACCTTATTAAAGGTGCTATGTGTAGCATTTTAACTTCAATAAATCAATACCGCATTAATTCTGAGACATTAGTATAATTACTGTAAACAAATGAGACTATCACCAAGAAGACTGGCAGCCTCTACCGGCCTCTACTGCATTTTACTGCTGGATTGCTTTATAGCACAAAACAGGAAGAGGGCACTGTTCTTCCAGTGCTAACGGAGCTATATCTTTCAGAGTTTCTGGCAACGGTGTATGGTGGCAGGAGAGAAAAGCTGATCGAAAAATCATTTCCAACATGTTTATCCTCTTCACTAAAGCCAAACACAAGGGAGGGGGAGGAGTCACAGGAAGCAACGGGGCTTATGGGAAATATAGTGTTAATGTAATTTTTTTTTTAAAAGAGACAGGAAACGTTGAGAGGGGGGGCAACGTGCAACAAAGGTGTCGGGCCGTATTTTAATCCAGGACGTTGCTGTTACATGGTAGGCACCTTAGCCAATGAGCAACTAGGATGCACCTAGGTATTACAATTAATCTGACAATGATAAATTGATGAAAAAATGATGCACATAGCAACTTTGAGATGGAAAAAAAATCTGCATGTATGTCTGGCTATGGCTGAAGCACAACAGGCCTTTTTTTGTTGAGTTTTCAAGAATGAGTAAAAAATTCTGCACTGCCACAGTAATATGGTGTCTCTTTCTGTGTGTGTGCATGTGCATGTGTTTGTGCGTGTGTGTGGCTGATTGCACTGGGACAGCAGACTTAATGGCAGCTAATTAGAGCAGCCGGAGAGCTCCTTTTGTTTGTCTACGCTATGGCCAGTTGCTCTCTGTTTTTACATATTGATGACCCTCTCTAATGACGATAATGACATTTGCATTGTAAATGTGACTCGTTGTGGGCACAACAGCACAACACCAGCACAAAAATCAGGGGGCTAATTTGGGCTGTTTAGCTAATACAACGGTACAACAGTGTTACTCAGCCTGCTGGTGTAATAGACAAAATTAGGAAGAACGCTGCTTAGTGGTTGACTTTATTCCATAATAACTTTAATGGATGTCAAACTTTAAACCCACAATAGACATTCTAAACAAGTCCTGTAGCAAATGATAATGTGATCATTGCTGGATTTTTTTATAATGGGTCACAATATTAGAAACTCTTCCTCTAAATGGAAGGAAGTGGAAGACAATTAACAATATGAAACCACCCTCAAAATTCAATGACGAAAATTGGCTTCATGTTCAGATACCAAAACCACAGCTCAGGTTCTCAGTCTCTCAGTATTGCTAGACACTAGTTAACATGTGACAAGTGATCAACTCTAACCCTTATAACTTGAACTTGATAATTAAAGGGGGGGTATTGTACTCATTTTGGGCTATTTAAACTGTTCCTGGGGGTCTTTACAAGACGTTTGTAAAGTCTATATTAAAAAAATCCTAAAACCAGCTTCTGTGGTGTGTGTTTCAGTCTCTCATTTTCTCCATTGTGAAGAACAGGCTGTTTTGAGGGCGTGGAGGTTGTATGTAATGAGCACTGCTGTGATTGGCCGCCTCACGCCTCACTCACGGCGTGAGGCGGCCAATCAGAGCAGTGCTCATTACATACAACCTACATGCAATGTGGATGTGTGAGCAACACTCTCTGCTGTAGCTGGTCTGTTTATGTCTCATGTCCATAAGCTTATTCAATACAACTTGCAGACAAGCTAGGATTGACAATTTTGTTGAGCTAGTTAACCAATATATTATTGGATGCAATCTATTTGCATCCAAACAGCGCAGCCAAACAACCAAACACGATTGTACTAATGGTGGCTAAAGTTTACCAAGCCTGACACGTTCGACAGACTTTAAAAAAAATATATATATAAAAAAAATTATATTTAAATATATTAAAAAAATAAAACAGACACTGGTCCCAACAAATAACTTTAAGATGAGTCCTGACTCCAAACAATAACTTTACTTTTACTTTACTTTACTTTTAATGACTCCAGCTTTAGTTTTCGTACTTCTTCCATGCCCAACAAGCCCGTGGCTAGCCCCGCTAGCTCGTTAGCTAACCAGCAGTGAATATACTAACCAGAATAATTTGGTAAATTAAATCAAAACATGGTGACACTTCAGATTCCAATTTTGCAGATGGGTCACGTACCTTATGAATTGCTCCATCTTTAAGCTTCAATTTAGATGCTAATCCTGCCGTTGCTCAAGCAGTCTGAGGAGTGATCATCACACACAGAAAAAACTGTAGCCGTTGCCGTTAAAAATAAAATTAATCCACTCTGTCCTGGCATTTTCGCGTGTTGGGAGACTGTGCAGGGATCTATGTTGCTGCCTGCATCCTACAAAATAATAACTGGACCGTTGATATATGTTGTTTTAGCTTCACTCGTCGCAAAGTAATGGTGCATTCCGGCTGTTTTTCTCCTATCTTTGGCACCGTTTTGGAAAAAAGGAAAATACAGAAAAACGGGTTGACTTCCAGAGTTCAAATTTTCTCAGCTGCTTAGGGAAGTAATTTCCTGTGGAACATGTATAAGCGCCAGGAATAAACCGTTTTCCATAATATGGGACCTTTAAGTTTTTCAGGTAGTGGTATAGAGAACAGGATCTCCCAAGTTACATTCATTGTCATCAGATACACCAGAACCAAGAACAAGTACCTACAAAGAGACATTATTTTACATTAAGATTGGAAAATGTCACCTAAATAAAAATCATTGCCAATGGAAAACCACAGCCTGAAGCAAAAATCTCTCTGTGTACATCTCGTTAAGTGTTTGCAATGAAGTACGGTAACGAGGCAACTCGGTACCTTTTTTTTCTGACACTGTGATGATAATTCCAATAATGCACCATGAGCTGTGTGTAGCTAACAATCTATATTGTTTTCTGCTGTATCATTCTCATGTATGTTCACTACTATGACCAAAAACCTTTCAGACTATACGCATGCGTTGGCAACCACTGTGTAAAAGCCCCTAGATGATGAAGAGTACCATCTTAACTAGTTATTGTTGCTATAGTAATCCATGCGCCTATATGTGTGTGTGTGTGTGTGTGATGAAACTAAATATGAAATAGTGATCCTTTGCTGTCATTCAGTGCTTTAATTGAGCCAGTATTTATTTGTATGCTGCGCAAATACTTCTGATTTCTGTCCAACTGCAGACTGGTAGTTCTTATTTCATAGCACCGACTCAAATTGAGTGGGTGATGAGTTCTTGCTATTGTTATCATTGGTATTTGAGAGCCATGTCTGTTATATTACTATGTTTTACACGTTTGCAATGCCAAGAAAAAATACCCCAACAGTCTGTTGTTAAATTTAGGCTTGGGTCGACTAAGGCCGAATCCCATTTCTCATTTTCACCCCTATGACTCGTTTTCGAGTGCCCCTCGCCCTTGGCTTGGCCCTCAGAACAGAGTTACATGGGGTAGTGGTTTAAATCTCCCCCTTTGAAATGGGACAACCCTTCAAGACCCTGATACGTCATCGATGACGTTTATGTAAACAGACGCGACGAGTTTGTTATCAGACATTACACATATCACAGTGACATTTGCCATTCATCTGATGGAGATAGAAAAGCATGGACACTCGCGACTCATTCACGACTTATACGTTTCACGCTACCAATCGATCAAACAAGTCATCAAATAAAAAAGACCACTGCTTCATTACTGGGCCACTTCATGACAGAATAGCGTTAGTGGTGCTCTGTAGGCGCTGTAACAAGGAGCCGTAACAAGTGCAGCAACTTCGCTGCTGGACTTTAGTTATATTTCGGGCGTCATATGCCATCAAAGGGGGGGAATGCGACATGGAAATATGTCAAAATGCAGCACTGTCATGCACAAATCAGCCTAAAAACAATGTTGTAACGTTAACTGGCGAGGTAGAGACATCGGCATACTAGCGATGTTTTTGTTATGCTTGTTATAAAGAAAAGGTCTATAATACATTGAAACGACATGAAACTAAGATAATACGATGGTTAGAATGTTTTTTAAATCTTTATTAACAAAGAAAATACTACATCTGTGGTTCACTTTGGATGGTACTGTAGCGTTCGCCATGATCTTCCAGTTGATTTGCAGGTCATTCTGTGAGACTTCTCCTAACCATCGGTTTGTAGTGTGCCCCTGAAAAATCTCCATTTGGAGGGCCATATAGCCCTTGATCCCAACAAGAATCGGGACACCCTACCCCTACACGTGAACAGGCAAAACGGAGGGGAAGGGCTAAGGGGTAGGGCCAAGGGGTGAATTGGGATTCGGCCTAAGTCAGAGTTTAAGCATCACTACTAAGTTTTAATGGTTGCACAGACTGAAATCGCTCCAACGCAAGTTGCTTAAAACTTGCACCCCCTACTAGGTGTAAAGTCTAAGGTGTAAACAGCTGTCGGCATGGCACATCGATTTGATGGAGGACCTGGAGTACAGTGTGATAGGGGATTACATTAGATCTACATAGCTTTTACCCTTTTTACAGTACACCACTTGTTGTCACTATTGCTGTTTGTATTAGTTACATGTAGTTGTATAGATAGATTTTTTGTTCATGGTTATAGTGGGTATGGGACACAAACTGCAAATTGAGCCTAATACTTTGTACTTGATAATGTACCTATTTGTTGACATTTCGTGATATTAATTTAGCTAGGTCTGTCCCCTATTTCTCTTGCTATCGTGTAAGTTAGTTAACATTAACATAGGATACTGTTAATTGGAGCACACAGAATTGTTTTTGGCTCGCACATTATTGGCCACGGAAGGTGAAAACATCACTGGGTAGTGATCTCTTTACACTCTGCTAGCTAAGATGCTTTTCTTTGTACCCGCTAACTTCCTGACCAAGGAACAAAAGGCATTTGCAAACTTTGTCAATTGTAATCCATTTGGTTTGGAGCTGTGTGAAAACCAATAGGACCAGTTCAAATAAGTAAATAATTAGGCTGTTTTGGACTAAGCAAACAGACAGGGTGAGAAAGTGTGATGTCACATCATCGACATTTGGTCAGTTATCTGCAGGAAGAAAAATACACCACCAAACAACAAAATGGACCTATAGATGGAGGGTGCTAGCTGTTTCTTTAACAGTGTTACAGTGTTTTAGGGTGGATTTGTCATCTTTGTTCATGTCATCCCTTCATATACTAGATGAATTTACTTGTGCACCAATGCAGAAACATGTGTAGACTACATAGTGCTGAGCAAATATAAATGCAACATTGTATTAATTTATCATTGTATTAATTTTCTGTTTTAGTAAATGTTCCAATATGCTGTGCCAACTTAATCTTTAATCTTAGTTGCATGAGCTTTTTATGCAGACCACATTGCTTATGTGATGCTGACTGGATGCTAATCATCCATGTGTCAGCTAGCATTAGCTGCATTAGCCCAGCATGCTAACAATCCATTGTATCCATTCTCAGTATTATAAACTTTATCCAATAAATTCCTATATTAATTACAGACAATGAATGAGTGAATATGGTGAGGAGTTCAGGAGACTGATGATTTATTATACTTTTGTAGGCAAGGGATAGACATGACATGTTATACCAACACTTACAATGCTACTTAGGCTAGCAAAAAAACATATTTGAGCTGTAAAATATGTAATTCAGTTTCCATTTTTTTCTTTTTTATGATTGATGGCATTATAGCTGTTTTATACTGCACAATAGACTTTGTGGAATGTCATACGTCTTGTAGCCATGTTGGACCTATATACTGCAGTGAAAAATGATTGATCAGTACAAACAACTGCTCCATCATAGCTTTGAATTGTTTTATAGTAGTAAAGAGCAGATGATGAAACCTGCACATCCTATAGAAATGACAAGGGAGTAAGTGGGCATGAAGGGAAAGAAAATGGAGGAAAAATTGATTCTGTCTGTTTCAGAAATTACCAACTTTTAAGTTGTACCTTAGTATAAAAGCTGTTAATGCCAGCATTGTATGGTATAAGATGGGGACTGGGGACTACACATCACACTGTAATATTGAATATTATGCACATGATTCCATTCAACTATTAAATGATTCACATTTGTTATGCAGTCACATATGAGCAAAATAACACATCAGCAAAATGGTGTTTGAAAGCAGGAGAGATTGCAGGGAAAGCGCATAATGTTTACCACTAGTGTGACTGTAAGAGAGGCTGCCACAACATTCTGCATTTCCCTCTGAGCCTGTTTTCAACCCTGTATCCCAAATTACATGGTTTTGTTTCCAAGACGACTCATCTTAAAGAAAATGGGAAACTGTGTGTGTGTGTCGGTCCTGTCATGCATTATTTACAGCCTGCCTGCACTACTTGGGAACCCTGCTATTTTCTGTGGGTGTTAAGCGTGTGCGGTGAATGCAGCTCAGTTGTGTTCATCAAAGCCGCTGCGTAATGCTTTCGGTCCCATCTGACTTCTGGACCGGGGCTGCATGGAATGAGCACTGCAGGGTCTCCCGTAGATCAGAAATCATCCATCGGGGTGTCCTGGTGGCTCAGTGGTCTAAGGCACTAGTTAGATTGTCATCCCTCACCCGATCTTTCATGTCTCTCTCTACTGGCAAAATTTAGAAGAGAGAGGAAAAAAATAAATCATCCACCCTGATCCATCAGGGCTTTGAGGGGGAGTACAGTGTTGTTTTTGTTTTTTCTTAAAACCTGGATTCTGCAAAATGCCTGAATCACAAAGTGGGGCTACAGTAGATTCACCCAATTCACTTAAATTAAATTATCAAATCAGGTGTTCTTGCGAATCCTGGGAAATCACTTGAGAGTGAAATGCAAACTGTCTCCGAAACAGCGGAAATACTCCACCCAGAAGAAGTTAAGTTACGAATTTCTCTGAATCAGGGTGCAAGCGCAGGCACAGGTTCGCGGCGGTAGCACAACTTGGGCGTGCCCGAAAGATTACGGGTAATTTTCTGACAAAAAGAAGTGCCGGCACACCTGCAGCACAGTTGTAAAAGGGGTCTGGATTAGAAGGAATAAATTATTAGTATGTTAGGGGCTGGTGTCAATCATGGCCAATCAAATCAACTCCTCTCATTCCCTTTAAAAGCAGTGCCACCAAGGCACACTAATACTTTCATAATGGATGTGGAGTGTCCAGACCGGCGGCGCCAAAAGAGTATCCTTGTCTGGGAGGTGCAGAGTGGCAAGGTGCTTGCAATGTGCAGTTATACTGCAAATATGGGCCATTATGGGTAGGTGAAGGTTGCATTCAGCTAGTCCTTGCTTGAAGAATTGGAATAGGCAAACATAACATACACCAAAGGGGTTTATGTGGTTCATTTTATATTCCAAACTTGCATTGCACCACTGAGATTATGAAGCCATCAAGATGCCACTTTTTTATTGATTTGATTGTTGTTGTTTTTTACATGTAAACCTATCCCGAACAAACCTCAAGATGTCACTGTAATTCATTTGCGTTGAATTGAATCTCGAGTCTGAATGCAAACCAATTAAAAGCCTTGGAGGGAATCTTGGACCTGCATACTGTGAAGTAAAAAAAAACAGAAAATTTGCTCTTGACGTGCCTGAGGCCAAATGGTTTCAGAGAATAGTGCTTGTTCAGTAAGGTGAATGGTGGACTTGGACTACTGTTTCCGAGACAGTCAAAGTGGATTTTAACAACAAAATCAAATATTTGTATTTGTTTTTTATATACTCAAGTAGGATCGCATCAGATCCCATCTTCAACCAGCTGCTTCTTGCTGCACGGTATGCAGGTCAAGATTCCCTCCAAATCAGCTGCTGTAGTGTTTGGTTGATATGAAAACCTGCAGCATCTTGGGTCATGTTGGCCGAGCGCGAACCACTGTTCTGAGGTTTTTCAGGGTCGTGTTCAGAATCAAGGCTTCAGGTTGTGGGTTATATAACGATATTCTCGTTCTGCAAGATATTGGGAAGCCACGATAATACTTGTCGCTCTGCCACAATAACGCCACGATAACCAGATTCAGCTAAATGGGAAAAGGAGTCAGCAAACATGCATAAAGTTGCTTGTCCACCATCATAAATCAGCTTCCTGACCAGCCAGGGCTAAGGTAGCATTCCCAAACCTAATTCCACCCCTGTTAACACCAAATTGCTGTACTCTACTAGTAACTTGAATTTTGCAACAAATGGAGACACGTGCCAGTGCTGGAGTCAGCCGGGGCGAGCGAGTATACTGCAATGCAAGGTGAGGGAGCGAGTCGAGGTTTGGTGGTAAGAATGTGCAGGCTGACCAGTGCTACAGGACAGTTTTGACTAGACTTGACTGCCCAAGTTGCATTTTAAAGCCTAAGCAAGGATGAGTATGAGTGTGTGAGCGTGAAAGAGAAGGAGAGGAGTTAATTAAAGAAAGCTGCCTTTTTATATTTTATACTAAAAAAAAAAGAAACGAGAACTAAAGTTCTTGCATAATTATGTAATAGCTCAAACAAACTCACATTTAGTGCAGCATTTAATAATAATTGCAAAAGTTTGAGCTTCTGTTTAACTTATATAGCAACAGTATATACGTATAGTTATTAACACCAAAGTAATCAGTTATCAAACTTTAAATAGATATCATCCAAGCCTAACCATCCTCCTCCTCTTCACTTGGTTCCCGCCCCTCACTTGTCAATCATCTTGATTGAATCATCTTGAAGCAGCATCTAGCCTGAGGCTGAGGTAACCACACTGATTGAGTTGCGGTGCACCAGAAGTTCATTCATTCCCAATGGGAATGCAGCGCATGCCTCACAGCATCGCGTTGCGTAGTGGTTGCCATGCTACGATTTTGCGTGATGCGTGCGCTCAACTAATGCATGCAAATCGTATGGACCGGACAGGAAGTAGCAACTAAATACAGAAGCTAATTGCGTTAGGTTAGTTTTTGCCCCTGGCTGTTTCCGCCCACCAAAATTGATTGACGGATTGATTGAAGCGTGTTTAAGGAGACAGCGATAATCAGCCTTTCTTCCATGTAAAATATCGCAGCAGTGTGATCGGGGGCATTACTGCTTTCCTCCATTGTGCATGCTCACAGAGATAGTCGCGGCCGGTTCTAGGCATGGGCACGGGGGGGCAATTGCCCACCAAATGCTCCGCCTGCCCCACCAACGGCAAGCGTCCCCGCCGGGCCCGGATCTGTTCTGTGTATTTTTAAACCAAAACAAATCAGTCCTGTAGTGTATTGGCCGTAACTGTGCTGTAGTCCTGATTGGTTAGTGTGGCAGTATAAAACTCGGAGACATGAACCTTCACTGTCACTTTTACAATGTGTTTGTCACAGCCTGTCGCACTTGAGAGATTAGCTTGCAGAGAAAAACTTGAGTACACTTTTGGTAGTAAATAATTTGATTTAATATTCATGATTAATTGCATGTGTATTTGTTATTATCGGTTTGTTATTGTATGCTGTAGTGTTGCACTGCATTAGGAGCTTTGCTGTAGGTGGTTTTAGGTTAACGTTAACGTTACTTGCCGAACGTTAGCTACCAGGCACACTGAAGTAGAGCCCTGCGCGGGACTGTTTTCTTAGTCCCGCTCCCACCCGCTCCCGCTGGATTTCTGACCAATCCCGCCGGCACCCGCAACGGTTTCATTCCGTGCCGCCCGCACTATATTTCTGACCGCCCCGCTCCCGCCCGCAGCAAATTTTAAGTACCGTCTGGTCCCGCACTGACCCGCAATATTTCCATTGGGACCCAAACACATTACAAACAGAAACAGAATGAGAGAGAGAGAGAGAGAGAGAGAGAGAGAGAGAGAGACGGCCATTACAGCACCACGGACAGCGACACAGTGGGCTGGGCTTACTGCTCGTTATTAATAAATAGATGCATATACCTGTCGGTAACTAAATAGTTTCGGTTTCGAAATTACGTTCTCCTCTGCATTTAGACATACGACCAATGTGTCCATATCAAGCTAAAGTAAAGCACGACCACACATGACAAATAACTTATTTTTTATTAGCCTAACGAGGCTGCATGTAGGCCTATATCAATGGCTTTAAAACTAAACAAAAATGCCTATGAATAAAATCAAACCTAGGCCTATTTTTATTCGGCTGTTAAAAAACTCTCAGCCTTTTAAAGACAGCATTAGCCTACAAAAGCCAACCAAATCACGTGTACAATATGTGTAAATATCACAATAGTAGAAATAACTAAATTAACAGCAGTTAATTAAAGTTATTAGTTGTATAGATGCCTCGAGGTATTTTCTTAATAAAGTGGATCTTACTTTGACCGGGGAGAATGGCGCAGTTATGCCGCCTCAATCCAGAAGTGCCAGATTTGTGCCCGTTGTAGACCAATACTTTTGAACATTTGTTGCAACTAACGAAGTCCACTTCGTTTCCATTTTTGTCAGTAACAACTGAGAAATGTGTCCAAATGTCAGACCTGCCTTGCTTTGCTTTTGTTCTGTAATCACCAGCTTTTATGTTCTTTTCAACTGTGTTTGAGTCCATGCTCTGCTGAGTGTGCCCCTCCATGCTGCAACACTTTTGCATGCTTCAGGTGCGCTACATCCGGTTTATTGCGGGACGGTGCGGGACGGTGCGGGACCCGCAGGTTTTTTTTTGACCGCACATTCCCGCCCGCAGCGATTTAAAAACCGCCCGCTCCCGCGAGATTTGCGTTGGGTCCCGCGGGACCCGCGGGATCACAATCCCAATGCAGGGCTCTACACTGAAGCACAACTTGTCAGACAGTTGGTTAATTTCAACATCGTTCTTGTAGCTATCATTACCGGGTTAGGTAACGGGTTTAACTCACCCTAGTGAGTTAAAGGTCCCATTTTATGGAAAACGGTTTATTCCTGGCGCTTATACATGTTCCACAGGAAATTACTTCCCTAAGCAGCTGAGAAAATCTGAAATCTGGAAGTCAACCCGTTTTTCTGTATTTTCCTTTTTCCCAAAACGGTGCCAAAGATAGGAGAAAAATGGCCCGTTTCAGAAAATGGTTCCTTTGGACGTCATAAGGTGCAAATAGATTGCATCCAATAATATATTGGTTAACTAGCAACAAAATTGTCAATCCTAGCTTGTCTGCAAGTTGTATTGAATAAGCTTATGGACATGAGCCATAAACAGACCGGCTACAGCAGAGAGTGTTGCTCTCACACACAAGGCAGGAAAGTACAATATTACACAGAATTGTTATCAATGAGAAACTAAGTGGAACCGCTCAGCTGCCTCTTTCCATTCTGGATCAGACTCCGGCTCAAACATGTCCGGTCTCAGTGTTGGTTCTGCAGCGGCCACCATGGTTATGGTAGATTTCTGCATCAAGCTTATTTGTTTATCTTGAGCATCATGGGCACTCTACTCTCCGCCTCCGCCAGGCGATTCCGTGTAGGTTGTATGTAATGAGCACTGCTCTGATTGGCCGCGACTGAGGCATGAGGCGGCCAGCCTGTTCTTTACAATGGAGAAAATGAGAGACTGAAACACACACCACAGAGCTGGTTTTAGGATTTTTTTTATATAGACTTCACAAACGTCTTGTAAAGACCCCCAGGAACAGTTTAAATAGCCCAAAATTAGTACAATACCCCCCCTTTAAATAATAGCGCACCATCCCTACCAATATTAAATTCATTTCCTAAACGAATGTTTAGCCAAACGGCTCGTTGAAGCCAAGCTGGTATCGGTCACAGCCGTGTCTGGAATACTTTATAAGTTTGCAAGATTTCTGACATGAATGACAGATATCGTTTTTAATAAGACATTAGAAAAGGACAGGGGATTCCAGAAGCATCTAGCCATTGCCATTTGAACGCTGCACAGAAATGGACAGAAGTGAAACAGAGAGTGGAAACTGGTGAGACCATATCTATCATATATAGACCATATCTTGTCTATTGGGACAAACACAGGTAGAGCCACTACTATTAACATGACATCATCAGGAGCCTCGCTCCAGTATAAAACCAATGTGACAAAGTGAATTATAATCCAGAGTCTCTAAGGGGTAACCCCCAAAAGTTCATAATAATGTGTTCATGTATGTAGTTCATAATGTGTTCATGTATATAGTTCATAATAGTTCATAATTAGTTTATGCATGTTGCCTGTAGTAATAACATTTAAGGAAAAGGAAGGAAAACAGCCAGTAGACTGTAGTACAACATACTGTGTCAATAAAAAGTTGCCCACCCAAAATCTGTGATTGCCCCCCCAATCAAAGCAGTCTAGAACCGGGCCTGGAGATAGTGATCTTGTATATCTTGCGTCTTCAAAAAAATGCATATTGCAGCATTAACACATCAGCGCATCTCTCTTTCTGTCCCTCTACCACGACGCCTATCACTTTCCACTGTACTGTCCAATGCCATGGAAATAACGACCACACCAGAGACTGTCAGGTGTCAGTGGTTTGGATGCAGTTGGTTTCATGCTGAGTGTGTTGCTGCTGTCGGCCTGTCTATATACCCACCCATGGCAGAGGCCTGAGAGAGAGAGAGAGAGAGAGAGAGAGAGAGAGAGAGAGATAGAACGTGTACATGAAGATACCAGGGGATACTACAGAGCACACACACTACACAGGCCAATGCACTCAATACACACACACACACACACACACACACACACACACACACAGTGTTCCAGTGCAGAAATAGCCCTGGTTTGCATGCACAGGCTGCTGTGATGGAGAGAAAAGCCTATTTTAGTAGATTATGGAAATGACTGCATGGAGATGAAGTGTGTGTGTGTGTTTTGTGCTTCTGCAGACAAGCTGTGGTGTGTTGACAAAGCAGTTCCCAATGAACTAAGTCCCTGGTTACATACTAGCTACCGTACTGTGCCAGAATGTCAGCTTTGTGTGTGTGTGTGTACACGCGCGTGTGTGGTGGGGGTGTATTAAGTGCATTGGCCTGTGTATTGTGTCCCCTTATGTCTTCTGTATGAGTGTGCATGTGTGTATGAACAAATTCATGTGTTTTCTAAGCAAACTTGCATATGCATCTTTCTGTGTGTGTGTGGTGTTGGAGCTAGGACAACAGAACAACAGATCAAAGCAAGGTTGAACGTCAAGATAAAGCGAAACAGGCTGCCATGTTGGAGAGGGCGGGCACTTCTGTGTGTGTGTGTATGTGTGTGTGTGTGTGTGTGTGTGTACAGCATGGATTATTTATAATGGGGGAGAAAAATGCAAATCATGCAATTACAAGCCCCAAAGCCAAGTATTAGAATTAATGCCTGCAGCAGATGTGATGGAAATGAAGTAAATAAGGCGAGGTTTCTGATGTGGAATTAGCATACTGTACTGCCCCCCCCCCCCCCTTTATAGTTATGTGTGTGTACCTAAATTATAGGCTTTTGCGTCCAAATGACTGTGCGTGTTTGTGTGTGTGTATATGTGTGTGAGATGACTAGTGTTTTGAGGGAAGTATAAGTGATGTGTTTTCTACGTGGGTGTTGGGATCAGTATCGCTGTAAAGAATAGGTATGTCATCCATTTTACACACACACACACACGCTCACTCATTTCAAAATCCGAGGAAGGACCAATTATATATGTTACAATATCTTTATATTAAACCTACTACATATTATATAGGATATAAAATGCTACACATCTTGTGAAACAACATTGTAAAACCACGATCAAACAGTTCTACAAAGAACCTGTGGAGCTGTAAAGAACGCTTTAAGAACGTATGACAGGTTCCAAACCAGCAGGATTAAAATAACTTGGTAAGAAAATGAAAGTCAGATTTTGTAGGTGTGCCATGTTTTTGATGTCTGGTCAGTTCATTGATTTTCACCCAACACACTAACACACAACTAAGGTTGTCAGCAGATTAGGCCTACTCCTTGTAAGTTTGAGCAACTGTTATATGTACATTAACAGCAGCAATTTGAGGTAGAAAATGAATCGATTGTTTATTGTTAGTTCTGTGGCTTTACCATCATATTAGCCTCCTAATATCTCCCAATGTTTCATGCACAAATACTTCTTATTGGTCTCCACAAAGAAGGTGAAACATCAGTAATACATTGAGTATAGTGGAGTTAAAACCCGGTCGGCTAGTTAAAGCTACGCTAGGCCAGAATTTTATATAGAAATCCAGCGTCCCATCCCCCTAATTGAGACGCCATAGATCAGGGGTCTCAAATTCAAATTACCTGGGAGGGGCACCAGTTGTCCCCAGGTGTCACATCTTAAGCCTTGAGGCCAATTTGTCATGGTGGCCGACGGTGGTATTGCAGCCTAAAATACTGACAGGGCACAAAAAGCATATAAACCATAGACAGCCATTGAAAAATACACTGTTTAGGCCTACATTCAATTTGTGACAATTCAAATAAATTAACAGAACTAATTTTGTCATTTCAGTATGAGACCACTCATCTGTAGTTAAATACAACTACAGGGTCCTGTTGACCAGCTAGCTAGCTAGAACTACTCAAAACATTACCTACAGTGTTCATTATTACTGAGAACAAGGTTTAAAGAAGATAAGATAAACACACTTGTGTTTACTAATGTTGGCTAACTCTATGGGATAAGTGGAAAAGTGCTTACCAGCAGTCACATCTCATCTCTTGTTTTTTCACCACAGAGAAGAGGATGTAGCAAGGCTTTCCCTGATGACATTTGCAGCCACATTTGAAGCTACGAGCCTTCTTAAGAAGAAGAAGAACGACTTTTAATTGCAACATTGCACACTATACATGCAGGGGGAAGTGGCCGCACAACACACACACACACACACACACACACATGCATTTTAGAGTGTCCAAGTTGAATGAATGGTCTGCTGCCTTATCCCATCCCCGCCGATCTTCCTCCAGTCAGCCAGGGAGCAGAGGGCGCCGACGATAGTCCGCGCCCGGGGACCAACTCCAGGTGTTTTGTCGCTGTCTTCGTCACGGACAGTCGACTGGATATTGCATGTTTTTAGACGGGGTTCTTTACAAGAGGAGACCCAAGTGAACACGGGGAGAACATGCAAACTCCACACAGAAAGGCCCGGGAGATAACCCACCTGGGCACCCCAGACTCACCAGCGCCCCAGGCGGGAATCGAATCCACGACCTTCTTGCTGTGAGGCAATATCCCTTCCAGATCCTTAGCTCACATATTCATCCCATTCATCCGACTCACGGACGGCAGATATTGGGTCTGTTAAGTGGCTCCAAGTCAACATCTTCATTGTTGTCGGTGTCTGAAATGGGCCTGTCAGAGTCCAAAGTGTCCCCAGAGGTTTCGCTGTTGTTGTCACCATGTCACCCGAGCCGCTCTCCTCAGCCGTCTCTCGGTCAGATCTTGGTGCCAAAAAGTAGTAGTCAATAAGCTCTCGCCACCCATCGCCGGAATCCACAGACAACACTGGATTGCCGAGCAATTTCTTCTTCTTTCCGAGAGGCCATTGAAAGTCTTGATGATTACGATACTAGCTTGCTAACTTGACAACCAACAGGTGTGGATGCAGCTGGCTAGTTATCGCTAATATCGCCATATCTTGCTTTTTGTTTTATTAAAATTAGTCAAAATGGTCAAAAATAGACTTTTGACATTAAAAAGCATTTCTACATAAATCAGCCATTGCGACTTCCGACTCATTCTGTGAGAGGACGTCACATATAGTGATCAAAATGCCATTCAGACTGTTTCCATTTCGTTTGTGTCATTTATCTGTATGTTCTTTTTATTTTTCAAATATATTTAAAATTTTATGTGCGTAAGAAAACGTGGGATTCATGAAACATGCGGTAAACCTCGATTTGTTTGTAAAACAGGTGTATATTTGATGAATCGTTCGTAAATTGGATGCGCGTGCCCGTTGAAGCCAATTTGCATAGGTAAATGCCAGAAGCATAAGCAGCAGAGTCACAAGAACTGATAAAAGTAAAGCATGGTAAGAAATTATTAATGCTGTCAATGCTGTTTCAGCAGAAACACACACCGTTGCTGAGGTAAAAAAGAAACAGTTTGACATGAAACTAGATTACAAAAAAGTATAAGCTTATATTATCAGACACAGAAGGACGGCAGCGTACTGTGGCGCTATCCGGCATGGATCAGAGGATCAATTAATAATAGGAGAGACCTGATCAACCCATTACAAGTTTGATAATCTTGTGTTGTTATGAATGAGGACAACTGAACCACTGAACCACGAACCACGAACTGAGGCCACTGAATCATCTTGTTGTTGTTTGGCACTACTGTAATTGATTTTTCATAAAGAATTAGCCATTCTAAGAGTCTTCCCGCATGTTTCCAAACACACGTAGGATTTGATCGTACCAACGAACAAATTCAGATGCGAACAAAATGATGAATTATACTATATTCATAGAAACGTTGGTACAAACGCTATATGATCCAATCTGATTGCATGCATGTTTCGTGAAGAGGCCCATTGTATTTGTTTCTAAATGGGTTCAGTTGTTCCACTGTGTAGACAGATTACTGATAAACGAGGACTGTATAAAGGCATCTTGTCACTAAGGGTAGTGACAAGATGACAAGAAGCAAAGGGCTGCAGTTGAATCCTGTTTCACCAACTCCATAATTTCTACACAGGTTTTGAAACATGTATATGTATACATAAATTATACAGTATATGTATATAAATATATATTAAAGGTCCCATATTATGGAAAACAGTTTATTCCTGGCGCTTATACATGTTCCACAGGAAATTACTTCCCTAAGCAGCGGAGAAAATTTGAAATCTGGAAGTCAACCCGTTTTTCTGTATTTTCTTTTTTCCCAAAACGGTGCCAAAGATAGGAGAAAAACGACCCGTTTCAGCAAATGGTTCCTTTAGATGTCATAAGGTGCAAGTCCAGCCCCTCTCAGAGCATGCCCACGCCCAGGTGAACAACCAATCCCATTTACATCGTTGCAAAATGCAGCTCACGGCAGTGCCGCAAGCCGTTGCTAATGGTGCATTCCATTGTACTCGGAAATCGGTAATTCAGAGTCAGTATTCCTAACTTCCAATCTAAATGTGTTCCAGTGCATCTGCTCGGGAAAACATAATCGCCCGCAGCAAATTCATGTTTGTATGGTAAGTCTCAGAATGTTACAAGCATCTAAACTCATCAACTACTACAGCGCTATTAGTGAAGAGAATCGGCGCATGAAGCTAAGTGAGTGAAGCTAAAACAACATATCTGGAGATATATCAACGCTCCAGTTATTATTTTGTAGGATGCAGGCAGCAACATAAATTCCTGCACAGTCTCCCAACACGTGAAAATGCCAGGACAGAGTGGATTAATTTTATTTTTAACGGCAACGGCTACAGTTTTTTCTGTGTATGATGATCAGTCCTCAGACTGCTTGAGCAATGGCAGGATAAGCATCTAAATTGAAGCTTAAAGATGGAGCAATTCATAAGTTACGTGACCCATCTGCAAAATTGGAATCTGTAAGTGTCACCATGTTTTGATTTAATTTACCAAATTAGTCTGGTTAGTATATTCACTGCTGGTTAGCTAACGAGCTAGCAGGGCTAGCCACGGGCTTGTTGGGCGTGGAAGAAGTAAGAAAACTAAAGCTGGAGTCATTAAAAGTAAAGTAAAAGTAAAGTTATTGGTTGGAGTCAGGACTCATCTTAAAGTTATTTGTTGGGACCAGTGTCTGTTTTATAAGTCTGTCGAACGTGTCATGCTTGGTAAACTTTAGCCACCATTACAGTACCGTACAATCGTGTTTGGTTGTTTGGCTGCGCTGTTTGGATGCAAATAGATTGCAATAATATATTGGTTAACTAGCTCAACAAAATTGTCAATCCTAGCTTGTCTGCAAGTTGTATTCAATAAGCTCATGGACATGAGACATAAACAGACCAGCTACAGCAGAGAGTGTTGCTCACACATCCACATTGCGTGTAGGTTCAGAGCAGTGCTCATTACATACAGCCTCCACGCCCTCAAAACAGCCTGTTCATTACAATGGAGAAAATGAGAGACTGAAACACACACCACAGAAGCTGGTTTTAGGATTTTTTTTTATATAGACTTCACAAACGTCTTGTAAAAACCCCCAGGAACAGTTTAAATAGCTAAAAATTAGTACAATACCCCCCCTTTAACATTATGTGTTAACCCTGAACATTGCAAATAATGATGACATGATCATGAAATGATGAAATAATGAGAAATTCAAAATTTTCATTGCCTGGTTCTACTAAGTAATTAATTTTCACTAAGTTGCAAGGAACAATTGTATTTAAATTGCACAATGTAAAGTGTGTACATGTAAGTGTGTAAACTTAAATGTGTAAAATTTTGGGTTTTTTTGGCGTATGCACTGGGTGAGCAACTTTAGTTGAAATACTATGTTCTTATACCTTCTTTTCTTTATAACCACTGATTGCACTGTCCTCTTTAAAGGGGCGGTGGGGGGGCACTTGAAAAATGGAAAGTGTCATACTTATTCAAAATCAACTATTGACAGTCATTGTCAAAAATGCTTTAACTTTTCCTAGTGCAACTTGCTGCCAGACACCTGGCTGCACTTCTGCTCAGACAGATGAGCCATATTTCCTCAGAGGGAGTTGGCAGTGGAAACCCTCAGTACAGCTTGAAGATTGGCATGACTAAGTCTGGACCTGTATGTTGACTTGTTAAAATTAATTGTTGAGAAGAGTTTGTCACATAGATATGTGACATGTATACATGTATATGTATATATCCAAAAAGGCACACAATCTATGAATACTTTAGACAGCTCTGGGAAGGAATGGGGAAATTCTCTGGTCTGCCATTTCTTTGTGCATCTCTGAATTTGACCTCATACACTCTAGGTCGATAAACTGTTTGATAAACTTATTTGTAGCACACTTGTAGCACTGTCCACATCAAAAGAGAAGGTGTCTGCAAACATCTGGAAAGTGGTACTGTGTGCCTTAAAGGGTAATCCTTTCTCAAAACTCAAAACTCGTCTCTCCGACTCACGTATCAACCGTAATTGACATATCAGACATTTGGATAATAACACGACTAACAATCTGAGCCTGAATCTGACAAAAACAAGCACTTTTAGTGGACGTACGTTGACCGGCCGAGTATGCCTTTACGGATTACGTTGCCGCCATAGAGCCGCCGTTACGCGACTGCCGGTTGAGCCGATGGACCGGAGAAACTCAGAAACTTTTGGGATCTACTTAAGGTATGAAAAGCGATTTTGTGGACATAGAGGCCAGGTTGAAAAATCCCGGAATTACCCTTTAAAGTCAGAAAGTCAGTTTGCTGCTGTGGCCTATCAATGGCAGCAGCTTTTACCGCATGCTGAGAAATGGCTGAGGTTATTCTCAGTAAAATGGGCTTTTCCATAATCTCAGTTAAGTGGAGAATACTTTGACATTATCAAAAACTAAAAGTACTACCTGGCCTGTTTCCTCCCTGCAGCTTCAGGTTGAAGTCCATCACCCATCTAGGATCATCAAGCTCAAGTACTTGCAGTCTACCCTCCTCCTTGAATGTTTTCACCTATGTTGTCAACTCAAAAGAACCTCAACATAAATGTTAAAACCCAGACAGACAAACTGGTGACCTGCAGCATGTAGTCTTTAAGGAACTGTCCTGTAAATTACTTTCCAGCTTTGGCAATTATCTCACTCGCCACATAGCTGGCTTCAACTGCTGCACCTGACTCCTGTCTTACTTTGAGGAAGAGGATTTGCCGTAATGTTACACCTTTGGTTAGCTGTGTGGCCCTCCTCTCCTTCGCATTTCCCTGGCACTTGGCATACTGCTCTGCATGTTCATTGGAGTAATGATGCATTACTACATTCCTTCAGAACAACAATTTTCCCCTTGCAGATGAGAGAAGTGGCATTTCCATTGAATTCTACAAAGAAAAGCATCTGTTGTCCACTTCTCTTGAAACTGCCTGTGCTCCTGATCAACCTTTCTTCAGCATATGAAAAAAAAAGGAAAAGCATATGCCAAGGAAAACCAAGGTTCTGGAAAGGAGACTCCAGCCAATTGTGAACCTTAGATTCAGGAGCAGCAATGCAGATTCTATCCTGGTCGCAGAACAGTGGACCAGCTCTTACCCTCCAGGAGCTAATCGAGGGGTCATGGGAATTTGCTAATCCTGTATACGTTTTGTGGATTTCAAAAAACAACTGTGTTCCCTGATGTATCCTGTGCGAGGTGCTACAGGAGTATGGGGCGTCATTCACACTAAGAGGGTGAGCTGTGTTCGCTTTCTTCGCATTAAGTCAACCTCGTTCAAGGTGTGCATCGGACTCCGACAAGGGTGTCTCTCATGCCCTCTCCTGTTTGTGATAATCATGGAGAGGATATCAAAGTGCAGATGAGGTCTGGAGAGTGTCTGGTTTAGTGACATCAGGGTGTCATCTCAGCTGTTCGTGGATGTTGCCCTTCTGTCTTTGTTGGACTGCGATCTCCGATATGTCACATTTTGCAGCTTAATGTGACACAGGTGAGGTGGCCTGAGGATTGTGATATTGACCGCCACGTACATTGGCTGCAGATATGTATCAGACCATGGTGGTAAAGAGAGAGCCACAAAGCAAAGCTCTTGATTTCATTCTCATTCTTCATTCCACCCTTCACCTATGGCCACAAGCTCTGGGTAGTGACCGAAAGAATGGGATCGCAGATACAAGTGTCCAAGATGGGGTTCCTCTACAGGGTGGCTGGCCTGGATGGCCCCACGGGCTCCTCCCTTTGGAAGTGTTCTGGGCACAACTGACTGGAAGGAGACCCCGGGGTAGACCCAGAACATGCTGACATGGGACAACATGGGACTAAATCTCCCAGCTGGCTTTGGAGCGCTTCGAGATCCCCAGGAGGAGCTGGAGGAAGTTGCTGGGAAAAAGGACACCTGGGCTGCTCTGCTTGCCCCAAGTATTTTCCACTGATACTTTGGCAAGCTAACAGTAACTTTGCTTTGGTTTTTTTCCCAGTGTGACAAGGAATGTACTTTCATGTATTGCTGCACTTTTATTGCTGTATTGCTCATATTGTTGCATCCCAGTGAGATTATTTTTGTGAAGTTTTGTCCTTGAAAAAATATTCTATTAAGACAAATTAGTGGAGTTTTTTTTGGTAAAAATGTAAATAAATTTGCGGGCCGGGTTGCCCCAAAAAATTTTTTATAAAAATAAATCTCCCTCATTGTAGATTCACCCTATTTGCCCAAACTACAGTAAGATGATCACTGGTGGGAAAGTCAAAAATTGAAATTTAAGAGTGAAATCCAAAAGTGTCTCCCATGCAGGAGTAAGTGAGCACTCTGTCCAGACAGCTTTCTCTGGACAGAGCGCACGCCAGCCAGCATTAGATACCAAAGGGATGTCTCTCTCATCACTCATGTTTACCAACCTTGGCCAAACATGAGTGTGCTGTGTGCAGTTTACACATTTTCTGTGTATTGAAGTCCTCAGACAGTAATAGCAATAATCAGCGACATTTTCATATGAATAAATATATCTCTACATATTTATATCTCGACATAACACAATCAAGATTTAATACTCAGCTCACAAACGCTTTTACTTTTGCGGTTCTAAGCACTGGGTTCATTTTTCCCAGGAAAAATCCTCTGATGCACAGGAAGTGATGCAGTCTCCGGGTTATTGGAATAAATAGAGGAATAACTGAGTAGTTAGCATGAGCTGCCATATCCATAGAAAAATACATAAACATGAATAGTTTTAAATAAATTCAAGTACCTTTTGCAACCAGTTATAATGTCCAAAAATGGTGCTTTTATTCCTCCACCCACCACCCCATAATATTCACATTGCATAAGTGCCTATTGCAAGTTCTTGTACCTATGCTTTTAGTGAGCTACGGGTGCATTCATTGAAAATAATTACCAATACCACCAACTGTGCAGCTCTGTAGTGTTTAGCTATATGGGAGGCACAGAAATACCACAAGGCAAACCGACTTACTGTGAGGTAAATGATTGACACACACACTTGTGCACAAGCACCCACCCACCCATAGTAGCCTAAGGCAGGGATTTGACATGCTTGCTCTACACCTGATCAAATTATTACTGTAATCACAGTAAGAGCTATAATCAGATTAGAATATGCTGCACTAATTCTTTCGTTTTTTCATAATCTCTCTATTTTTGTCTATTTTCCCTTTTCCTTTTCTTTCTGTCTCCGTCTTTGTGTTTATTGAGCAGATTCTTGTCTAAACCTCTAAAGTGTTTGGGGTTTGTGTGTCTTTATTTGTCCTGGTGTTTCTCAGTGCATTACTGTGGAGCAGCAGAGTGTCAAATGGTTTTTTGATCCACGGCCGGACTAAGAGCTGGCAGTACACTAATGCAACATCCCTCCACCACCTCATCTCTCTCTCTCTCTTTTGCTCTCATCTCTTTCTCTCTCCCATCTTTCTCTCTCTCCCCCCCCCCCCCCCTCTCCTCTTCTCGCTGGTGCACAAAATCATGTTTCGCAAATTGAACAAGATCCCATCACGCCTGTCAAGACTGTGTGAGATACAATGTGGGAAGTGCTTGTGTGTGTGTGTGTGTGTGTGTGTGTGTGTGTGCATATGTAAAACAGTGGAATGTTTCATTCTGTTTCAGCACTTTCTGACATGTTCATTTCAGCATTGCTGACAGGCCTGCCATTATCCAATCATAGCCCTCCATAATCGGAGCCGGGGGGGCGTGCTTGTTTTGTTGTCCATGTTGCATCATTGGAAAACTCCAGGACAAACTCCACCTGATTTAGAAATTAGAAATTAGTTCTATAAATTATATAAATTAATATACATATAAAGATGATTAAAAAATATATTGCTAAACTTTTTTACAGGCAGTTTCAGACTATCGCATCAAAACTGGACATTCATCCAATTCGGCCAGTTTGCAGCAACTGGAAAGCCCCCCACTCAGCAGGTTTACCTCATTTGAATTAGAGGAGCTGGTGTTGTCGGCCAATCAGGGTTCAGTATTGAGACTTAGTGTTCACATTCATTCGATTTAACTTATTCATTTCAACTTTCAACTTAGGGGGTGAAAACCACTAGCTATTGCAATGAATGTGGGTAGCAAGTTGGAAAACACATCCTGCTATTTTCCTGTAATGTGGCCCATTTGTAAAATTCTGATGTTCTGACTTCCCCAGAGAATTTATCAATTTGCGTGACTTTCTCTGTCTGGAATGCACCTCTGAAAACATCCATGATTCCCCAGGAATTAATGTTGAAGTATCTACAGCGATTCCTTCTGTTGAATTCCTTCTCTCACAGACAGTGCTGGGATTAATCTATTTTTATTCTCCCGCTCTCTCTCAGCCACCCACTCTCACACACACACACACAACACACACACACACACACACACACAGACACAGAGTAATCTGGCTTTTGGATAATTTTTTAAGCGTCGACCGCGATGCTCTCGAGCAAAGCGGGTGGAAGCTCATATTAATGTTGCCTTGGAAACGCAGCAAGAAGAAAATGTCTGATACGTACTTGGAGGACCTAATGTGTGTGTGTGTGCATGTTTATATGTTCCTGTTCTATGTGTGTATCTGTGTGGGTATATTTGTATGGAGGATTGTGTCTGTGCATGTTTTTTGTGTGTATGTGTGAGTGTGTGTATATGTGTATGTGTTCCTCATTCCTGTGTACTATGAATTGCTCTCCCATGTCTGACTGTATTGTAAGTGCATACTGTATATTGGTATTGCTCCACTTTTGTCTTTACATTCCTCCATTCCTCTCCTCATGGTCAAGACACGCACTGTACAAGTAACCATTGGCAGCAATTACACACACACAAATACGCACATACACACTAGTATACACCAACACACATACATTATGCACCCGCATAAAATACAGTATTGTAAATCAGACCTCAATGGTGAATGGTGCTTCTTTTGTGGAACACTTCAATATGTTGCACTGCTGTTGCACTACTGTTGCACTTTTGCACTACTGTTGAACTGCTTTGAACAGGTTCCAATAGCTCCACTGTTTGCTGTGAAATTATATTAGCCCGACTGTCTGCAGAAAAAATGCTACAAAAGACATGCATATAACATTGATGGAAGGGCTTGGGTTTGAAAAACCAGCTGAACCCAGCATATATACTGTATAATGCACCATAACAACAGTCTGTACTAACACAAGCACTAACCTCAGTGATGTTCATTATGACTGACAGAATCTCACACTTCGATTAGAGTAAAAAAAACAACCTTAGAGTAAATATGAATGTCGCGCACACACACATTAGTATTGCTTTATGTATGAGGTGTACCGCCACTGACCCAACCCTAAACCTAACCAGAGCCCCCCCATTCATCTTTCTATTTTTGGGAGGACATTTGGGATTGGGGAATGACTGGATGAAGTAGGTGGAAACCCCCCCAGATAACCCCAGAATAAGGCCCTGGGTTTATAGTAACACACACACACACACACAAATGCACAGAGAGTGGATTTTTACAAAGCTGAGCTGCACCTAGCGCTAGTGTTGTTTTTTTGTGTGGTTTGTGTGTGTGGGCGTGTTCCGGCTGATCTGCATGGTGGTTGGTGTAGCAGGGAAAGAGTCAGCTGAGGTCACGTCTCACTTTTTGGCAGAGAAAAAGTGAGACACGACATGACAACCAACCTTTAAAACAACATGACCAGTGCAGAACCCTTTTTCCTGGGTTCCATTTTAGATAGGTTCTCTATGGCATCATGCTCAAATGGTTCTTAGGACCTTTATCGTGCTGCAAAGAACTATTTGACCAATCACATGGTTCTTTGAGTCATTATGGTTCTATATAGGCTCACTACCCTAGCCAAAGAACCCTTGGAGTCGTATTATGCACTTTGCAGTGTGGTACAAAGGTCTTTTAAAGGTACAAACCCATAATAACATTATGACGCCCCCTGTGCTGATGTGTCTAAGAGCCTGTATTATTTTCATTAGGTCCTTGTTGAACTGCTATGTCTGAAATGCCTGTGGTAGTAACCTTTATAGACCAGCTGATGGCCTGTAAATTGCTGCTCCTGTTGCTGCTAGTTTTCACTGCAGTGATTCTGGACGTTTGATTTTTCCATTCCACATTTCTCTCCAATTCAAATTGCATGTGCAAGTGTTTTGCTAGACGATTCCTTTCACATTCCCTGGTTTCCTGTTAAGGAAAGCCGTGTAATTTTTACACCATTAGACAGTTTGATTTAGGTTTTGCGTATCGTTTGTTGGACTTCTTCGTTTAGAGTTGAATTCACCTGCGTTTTGAGTCCCACAATTTAAACACAATGAAGATTTGAGTGGCCAAATAACCTGTAGGCTGCTCGTGGTTCAGCTCTTTCACTTTCACATGAGAAATCAGATTTTGACCCGTAGTGTAAGGTTATGAAACCATGGTTCTAGAATGGGAACTATAATTTTAGCACTACATCAGAACAAAAATGTAAATGCTTTTAGTTCCATAGTAACAGGGTGCCTATTCGTTAGGGAGATCTGTCTCTGCTGATGTTCTGCTTTTGAAAGCCAAGCCAGATATATGTAGGGTTAGGGTCTAAATCTTAAGATTTAGCAGTTAGCTAGAATTATAGTTCCCATTCTAGAACCATGGTTTCATAACCTTACACTACGGGTCAAAATCTGATTTCTCATGTGAAAGTGAAAGAGCTGAACCACGAGCAGCCTACAGGTTATTTGGCCACTCAAATCTTCATTGTGTTTAAATTGTGGGACTCAAAACGCAGGTGAATTCAACTCTAAACGAAGAAGTCCAACAAACGATACGCAAAACCTAAATCAAACTGTCTAATGGTGTAAAAATTACACAATCTTACAATCTTAAGTACTCTTAAGATTTAGCAGATCAAGTCCTATAATATTGATATTTTACATGTGCAAAACATCTAAAATTAGCCTTTTATTTGTACTGAAAAAGGTTTTAAGTATTCTAATTGGTCGATATTTAGCCTATATTTCTTGTAGTAAATAAACCGCAAAAGTACCACTGATGTCTATTTAAACTCTTTCAAAGTATTTTCCTCTAAATGCTTGACCATAATCAGTAATTTATGCCTGATTAGTTGTATGTTAAATAAATTTTCTCCTCCCGTAAAATGTGAAAAACCACTAAAACCTTTTGCTGGTCCATAAGGTGATTTATCAGGCTTGTTCACTGTGTGTGTGTGTGTGTGTGTGTGTGTGTGTGAGATTCAAACACCTCTCTCCCAGTGACACAAGCCAACAGATGGGCTCTATATTGCCAAACCATCTTGTCCTATGTTTTCACACCCACTCTCTCTCAGCCCGTTTTATGTGGCGGTAGCCAGAACGTAATGGCTTTCAGTTACTACAAAGTGCAAACATTGATCCTGACAATAGAGGAACATCTGTGGGCTTGTTAGACAAACGAACAGCGAGCATTTAAACGTCAAAAAAAGTGAAGCTGGCGTAATGGTGACAGATGCCAGTCCTCCAAACACACTTAACGGAGAGAGAAGAAGACGTGACTGAAAAGTGGGATGACTGGCAGCTCTGTTAGTGTGCCAATATCTCACACTCACTGATGCGCACATACACACACACCCACACACACACACAGTGTACAGCGGTGCATACACACAAGTGAAGTAATACACACATTTTTTCTCCTGCATAGTCTGAACAAACAGTCATAAAATGTTAATGAAACAATTCTTGTGGAATATTTGCATGGATTAATTAACGGGGATATTGTGGCAGCTGTTATTTGATAGAGGTTTCAAATTGATTGCAAAGTTATTCAAAATGTAATTTTATTTATGACAAGATACAAAGAGAGGTTTTCATAGTGTATTATACAACAGGAACTACTGGTCAAGCAATCTGAGTGTTGTAAAACATATGCAACATTTTCATATGAATAAATGTCTGTTTTGCATTTTACCTTTCCGGTTTGTTTGGAATAATAGAAGAACTGGGTAGTTAGCATGAGCAGCGATAGCCACCATGGCTGAACAGACCACCAGCGCCACCTACAGAAACTCAAACTCCATCAACAGAAAATAAAAGGAAAAAGACATCACAGTACTGGACACACTGTTTGATTGACAGGTGATCTCTGGCAACTGCAGTGAGAAACAGCACAGCAATGAACGCTGAGACAAAATCAATAATAAAAACAGAATAATAATACTAATACTACTTGTTTGCACATATGATAGGTTGTGTCTGTTTTGATGGAATAGACAAAGATATTTTATTTACTCCCAAAAGTGTCAATTTTCATGCTTTAATTTGAAGGAAAATTGCTGAACCATTCATTACAAAAATAAACAACATTTGATTGTTATTGATTGAAACAATTTCTTTATATGCATTATTTGGTTGGGTTTTATTTAACTCTAATGTAAAGTGAAACTGTTCCCTTTTATCTATATTGTATTGACTTATATGTAGCCAGCAAGCTAGCTAGCATTAGCTCTTGAGCTAACTACCTTAATGTTAACATACCTTAACGATTACTTCACGATTACTTCATGTATTCCACAATCTAATTTGAAAACCCAAACTAGTCTAACATTAAATGCCATTTGTAATGTTTGTATTTCGTTTGTAATTTATCTTTCAATTATTTTCATTTTATAAATTAATAATAATAATAATAATAATAATTTCTAGAATATATAATATAATAATAATAGTTTCTCAGACCTGAAACATCACAAGTTCAAGCTCCATGAATGACCATTTCTGCCTAAGGGTCCTGTGTGCGCCTCTGCTTGCGTGCCCTGGTTTGTACTGAGCAAGGCCAGGTAAACACAATTTTCCATCTGCAGGTTATTAGTCTCACTCCTCTTCACCCCTGTACTCACGTGTGTGTGTTAGTAAGTGTGTGCGTTTGTCCTGACTCAGTGGTGTTGGCTGGATCACACCCCTGCCCACCTTGCCCTTTTCCATGTACATAGCCCCTCACCCACCCTCACTCCCTTTTCACACACTCCCTCTCTGGTGGATCAAACAGTTTGAATGCCTGGGCCCCTTAGCAAACTGTTAATCTGGGAATAGTACACTGTGTGTCCTTCTCATTTATCTCTTTATGTCTTCTTTGATTCACTAGTGACTGGTGGGCTTTCCAAAGATGAACTAGAACTGAGAGAGAGAGAGAGACAGACTTTGTATGTGGGGTGCATGGAGTAGTGGAGGCCATGGATCCACCACAAAAATAACCCCAACCCAGGACACCTGCAGGGATATGAGATGAAAATTAGCTGACTGGGAAGAGTGGAGTGTAAGCTGTGTAATTTTATGAATTGGAAGGAATCAATAAACAAGTGAAAACTAGCTTAGCGATACCGCTATGCTTGCTAGCTGCGAGTGTACTCGCTAACAAGCCGTCCAGCCAGTCCAGCCCCGCTAAAATCGTGAATGAAGAAGTCCAAAAAACAATATGCAAAACCTAAATCAAACAGTCTAATGTTAAGTGGAGGAAAACCAGGGAACTTGAACTTGAATCTAGCTAGCTACTAGCTAGCCAATGTTTTCACAACCACTTTAAACTGTAAAAAAACATGTAAAAGTAATTTTTTTTGTGTGTTTTGTTAAATAACATTGTGTTTATCTATTGTTATGACTACAATGAAGATCAGCCCTTATTGTAGGAGATTCCTGCAGATATGTTATCAGTGAGATAGCGCCCCATAATATATTTTTCTGCAGAGGAATCACTTTCATGGTGTAGATGGTAATGTATAACTGTAGCAAATGATTGTGCAATGTCATTTCATAATCACACCACTTTATTTGCATGATTTCACTGGGGCATCCCTGCAGTTCCCACACACATATTTCATGGCATTATTCATTAATACGCAGGATAAACTTCAAACATTAAATGTTATCAGTATTTAGATGCAAATAGTTATATATTGAAAACTACTATTGCATGTAGTTTCCATGTAGTAGGGGGGGTATTGTACTCATTTTGGGCTATTTAAACTGTTCCTGGGGGTCTTTACAAGACGTTTGTGAAGTCTATATAAAAAAAAAATCCTAAAACCAGCTTCTGTAGAGTGTGTTTCTGTCCCTCATTTTCTCCATTGTAAAGAACAGGCTGTTTTGAGGGCGTGGAGGTTGTATGTAATGTTCTCCAGCTTTAGTTTTCTTACTTCTTCCATGCCCAACAAGCCCGTGGCTAGCCCCGCTAGCTTGTTAGCTAACCAGCAGTCGAATATACCAACCAGACTAATTTGGTAAATTAAATCAAAACATGGTGACATTTACAGATTCCACTTTGGCAGATGGGTCACGTAGCTTATGAATTGCTCCATCTTTAAGCTTCAATTTAGATTATAATCCTGCCGTTGCTCAAGCAGTCTGAGGACTGATCATCACACACAGAAAAAACTAGCCGTTGCCGTTAAAAATAAAATTAATCCACTCTGTCCTGGCATTTTCGCGTGTTGGGAGATTGTGCAGGGATCTATGTTGCTGCCTGCATCCTACAAAATAATAACTGGAGAGTTGATATATTGCCGTAGATATGTTGTCGTTTTAGCTTCACTAGTCGCAAAGTAATGGTGCATTCCGGTGTACTCGGAAAAAACAGCCTCCGAATGTAATATGCGCCGATTCTATTCACTAATGGCGCTGTAGTAGTTGATGTTGAGTTTAGATGCTTGTAACATTCTGAGACTTGCCATACAAACATGAGTTTGCTGCGGGCGATTATGTTTTCCCGAGCAGATGCACTGGAACACATTTAGATTGGAAGTTAGGAATACCGACTCGGAATTATCGATTTCCGAGTACAATGGAATCCACCATAAGCAACGGCTTGCGGCGCTGCCATGAGCTGCATTTTGAGACAAGGTAAATGGGATTCGTTGTTCACCTGGGCGTGGGCATGCTCTGAGAGGGGCTGGATTATGTTAAGAAGCGCCCATTATGACGTCCAAAGGGGCTACTTTCTGAAGCGGCCTGTTTTTCTCCTATCTTTGGCACTGTTTTTGGAAAAAGGAAAATACAGAAAAACGGGTTGACTTACAGATTTCAAATTTTCTCAGCTACTTAGGTAAATGATTTCCTGTGGAACATGTATAAGCGCCAGGAATAAGCCGTTTTCCATAATATGACCCCTTTAATGTTGTAATCCATTATTTTTTAAGACGATACTATGCAGAATATAAATTACTGTCATTTATTTATCATCAGACATTTTGTTGGGTCTTCCACCTGCCAGGAACTTTGCTGGTTCCGCAAACCCTCCGTCCATTCTCAGTGACAAACTGTAGAAGTTACACATTATTGAACACATACGCAGACCTCTTCTGGCCCGGTTTTTGCCGGTGGTGGGGTGGAGCAAGCCAGGTGGTCAGGGATCATAAATTGGCATTCCCACAGCTGAAGAGATTCCCCTCCTGACAATTCTTGCCTGCAGCTCCAGGGTGGACCCAATAGGTCTTTGGAGGCTTTATCTCCATCTCCATCTCCTGGCATTTCAATCAGCCTGATTCCAAGAAAAGAAAAATGTCGCTTCTTTGAACCATTCTGCATAGCAATAACTACATAATGTTAGCAATAGACTGGTTGAGTTGATAGCATGGGAAACCATGAAAGCTAACATCATTTAGCTAAAACAACAACTGACTGCAAATTAGATTTCTTGTCATTAGTGACAAAGATAGCGAACAAACTGCTTGTTGTGGCACAATTTCACTGCAGCAACAAATAATACACGTTGAAACAAAGCACTTGCTAGTATTGCGCTAACAACGGGCGGGCAAGACTGGTGAAGCTAACAAAGAAGAGCTAATATTAGCACAACACAGCTAGAAATGGTAGTGCTACAGCTAAGTGTACACGCCAGCAAATTAATAAGAAAAGCATTTGACTAGGTGCTTCAAAGCTATCACTAATTAAGCAACCTTTTGAATTTGAGTCCAATGATGATGTCCGGGCTGGGGGTTTAATGAGGACAGGGAGGAGTCAGGAATGAGAGGTGGAGCTTATTGTTGGTATGGCAAAGAAGTAATTTTATCCAATGTAATTGTCAAAAATATGAGTTACTGACTTTAAATAAGTAGTAGAGTTTTGTTAAATAAACAATGAAAGCATATCACACTTATATGTACTTTATTTGGGATATCTCCATTAAGATTTGAGATTTAGAAAAGACTCAATAAAATATTAAATAATGATCACCCCCTGTTGGGGTTTCATTTTAAACAAATCTGAAGGATTTGTCCAATCTCTCCTGGACTATAAAGTTCAAATGTTTTATTTGTGTCAGTTCTCATTGCATTTGCCTGTTTTTTTTAATTTCCAAAAGAAGGATTAGGTTTGGAGACAGTATCTTCTGTCTGTCTATTTTGGAAGTAATTTTCATCTCCCGTGTGAGGGGGGGAAGAAAAGGAATCCATGCCGACCGAAACGATATGAAGTGCAGTATTAGATAGAGTTCCAGTCCAGGAGTCCCTGTCACCTCGTGGATCTCATGAAATTCAATGGGCAGGATTACACACTGTGTAAAAAAAATCCCATTATGGCATTGGAGAGAGAGAGAGAGAGAGAGTGTGTGTGTGTGTGTGTGTGTGTGTGTGTGTGTGTGTGTGTGTGTGTGTGTGTGTGTGTGTGTGTGTGTGTGTGTGAGACCTCAAATTGGCGTTTTCCTCTTGCAAAATGTCATCTTGTGGTTTGGACATTAGGGGAGAATGTAGCATAACTGGTTGTGTGTGTGTGTGTGTGTGTGTGTGTGTATAACAGTGTCTCACAGAGCCAAGAGAGAAAGTGTGACAGGAGAAGAGAGAGGGAGGTAGAGAAACACAGAGAGAAGGGGGGGGGGGGGGCAAACTGATTGAACTGATTTTTGTTGACTTGATTTGCTAATGGCATTGATTATTGTATTTGTTTAGGAATACAAATGATCTGTGTGTGTGTGTGTGTGTGTGTGTGGCTGAAGTGGCAAAACGTCAGTTGACTGACTTAGCACTGAAGAAGTGACACACACACACAGCCCAGCAGACCAGTCAAAAACCTTGATCTACTTTGGTTGGCTGTCAGATTACAATAACTGTCACCCACTATTGCCTTGTGCAAACAATTAAACAACAAACAGTTAGAAGAAATCGTTTTTTTTCTCTGAAATATTATAGTTATTTATTTTCATTTCTTTGGTCAACAAAAAGCAAACAGACAAACATGAAACATTTTCTATAATGAATTAAATTTCAAATGCTTTTCTGTGAAGGTGCCATCCATCTGGCGCCTTCTGCAAAGTCAGCAAAAAAACACAAACCCTCAAAGGAACCACAAATGCTATTCGTGCTAGGGCTGGTGTTGGGTTGGTACTCGGAACTAGCGTCTGTCTCACATAGGGAAGTTCAACATAGTCAGGGTATCTTTGCGATAGCTGGCTTCACAAAACCAAACAATGCCGATCCAGGATAGCTGGTCTCACAAAGCTGGTTTATCAACTCACTCTGTCAACCCAGCATTACCAGGTTACACCCAATCACATGCAGCATGGACACATCCAGAGCAGCATATTTCTCTCAAGAAGAATGAATAAAAACAAGCAATAAAAAAATAATTATAACAGCAATTTCATAAGATGGTGTTGGAAAAAGGTGCATATGGGATTATTCTGCTTATTATTAATAGCAGGTAGAAAGGTGAGTGGAAAGAGGTTTTTGAAAAGTGATGTTTCAAAACTTCTTTTCTCTCTCTTTATTCAGAACCAAGCTGTGGCTACTGTAAATACTCAGTTCCATCACTTGCATGAGTGAATCAATACAAGAATATGCAATACGCAACAGTATTTTTCATCAATTATTGATAACTATCATAAGCTACCTGCTTTTTGATAGAGAGCATCTTTTATAGCCAGAGAGGGTAAACACCCTGGAAACACACATCAAGTGTGTGGTTAGGTGTGCAAGCTAAAAGAAGTTCCAGCATTTGGCTGTTTGCACTTGCACTATTTTTACACCTTCACATGTTGCTTTTAGGCCGTGGCTGCATCTCTGCCATTGCTGTATATAAATAGATTGAAACCTTTATTTTTACCTGGGGAAAGTTGGCTGAGCACGCTCTCTCTTTGCTTCACATATTCATCTGGGTCTTGGCACAGTGCAACCACAGTCTTCTGCTGCTGGCCACTGAGCAGTTGGGGGTTCAGGGCTTTGCTCAAGGGCACCTCAGCAGTAGTTGTTGCAGGAAGGGGAGAATGTTCACTTTCCCTGTCCACATTTTTGGGTATTCAAACCAGGAACTTCCAGTAACGAGCCAGCGTCTCTAACTTCAAGGCTTCTACTACCGCCTCCTACGTATGTAATGGAAAAATAACTATTACAGTGGCATCTCATTGAAAACAGACAGACCTGAGACAGCTGGTGAGTGTAAACTACTCCAGACTCAGCTTGGTTTACATCTGTTTAACTTTGCCCTCTGATCCTGCTAATCTGCTATTTAGGCTATTGCTTGAGAAAATTGCCATTAAAGTTTAGTTTGTTTGTTTTATGAAATTACAGTAGTTATAGAAGTAAAGTATAATATCTCAGAATTGACCAATCCAGCCAAAATCGTCATTAAAGTGCCACTACATAACATTTTCACCCGAAAAAATGTTGACTTATTTTCAATTGAAGTAATGTGTTTGGGTTTAAAAAGTGAAAATCCACTCATGAGTGTTGCATGAGCCTTCCTGGTTACACCCATTAGAATCCAAGGCCCTCCTCATCCTATCGTCCATATTTGGTGATTGGCCACTTGCAGAGCAGGGGGCGGGGACTGACAAGCAGCAGAATATTTGCTTGGATCATTCACAGGAAATTGAAACGATCACAATGCATTCTGGGCAAGAGGCGCTGATGAAGTCTACATCATTGTTGACTCACTCCCCCGGCCCTCGAAGAGTCGATTTCAGAACGTTCGCTTGGGTTATCAGAGTAATAGAACGACTGTTAACATGGCAGCAGGGATTCCCCTGAGGAGAAGTGCCAAGGGGAAGTCGAGGAGGGCATGTTAAAATGACTAATGGAATGGAACCCACATGGTGGGGAACGACCACCGGCAGGATATTTCTCGGCACACAGGAAGTGACAGATCGCAATTGAAAAATGAGCATTTCATGAGCATCTTTAAAAGAAAAAGAAAAGTGTTACCTGTTACCTCAAAGGAAGACATATCGCCTTTTGTCAAAAATCTTTTGCCTCCCCTTTCCCTTTGGTATCCTTTGGTATAAAGCAACCACAGATTTTGTTTTGTTGATCAATGCAAATGTACAAATAACAGGGTTAGGGTTAACAAAATAAATAAAATAATTAATATTTAAATAAATAAATAAAAATGTTTAATTGATGAATTAAAACGATTAAAATAAATTCAATGCATATTTGTTAAATTTATGAAAATAAAAAAGAAAGAAATGATCCTATTTCCAGTAAACAGAATCAAAATAGGGAATATGTATATTCTGAGGGAATATGTATGAGAAACCCTAACCCTCTTACAGGACTTCTGGGTATTGAAGTCCACAAAATTTAAACACCCATTTGGGGCCACCAACGTGTAAAGTTGCCTACTGCAGTTGCATCTGGAAAACAGTCTCATATCGTTTTTTTCGTTATAAAGGCATTTATAAGAAAATGCTTTTTTCTTGTTATTATTATTCTGCTGTTGGTGTGATTGGAACTTTAAAAACCTGACGGAGTCCCTCACCTGACAATTTTTATTTGTATGGTGAGGCTGGCCTTCAGAACAATGAAACACATTTCTTGACCTATAAATACACTACACACACACACACACACACACACACACACACATACATACAGTACTGTGCAAAAGTCTTAGGCACCCTTCATTTATTTTAATATAAATTTGGTCTTTAGATGTTTATTTTCTTGTTTTCTGCATTAGTGTTTTACATTACTGCTCTTTATAGTAAATGTTTTGATATTTAGAAACTTTTTCAAAGCATTTTCACTTCACAGATTTATTTTTTACATGTGCCAAAGACTTTTGCACAGTACTGTACATACAATCTATGTACTGTATATATATATATTGCTTAAATATACCTCCAAAAATGCATCAAAACAGAAAAATATCTGTAGTTTAGAGGAGGAAAGGGGACAGCAAATAAAGTAAAAGTCCAAATAAAGTAATAGTAAGAAATGAGGGATCATGAAAGAGGGGAGAGAAAGCTAGGGAGAGAGAGAACAGGGGGTAGGGAGCATTTTGGGAATGCTGCATTCACTGACCGTGGCGCCTCCTCCTCCTCCTCCTCTTGCTCGCTCGCTCATTCGCTCTCCCCTCCCATAACCCTCCCTCCTCACACTCCCACACACACACACACACTCACAACCATCCATAATTGATGCTAGCTTTAGGCAGATGCTGGCGGGTTGGAGTGTATAGAGCAGCTGGATGTGCATGGAGGAAGGCAAGATGGTAGAGGAGGTACTTCTGTGAATACTCTCTCTCTCTCTCTCTTTCTCTCTCTCCCTCCAAATGTCTCTTCTGCACTCTCCCTTTCTCTACGCTGTTTGTGGTGCGACTGCAGACGCATGCTGCATGCTCTGTTTCTGTTTGTGCAGTTGTGTGTGTGTGTGTGTGTGCATTCATACAATCGTGCGTGTGTCTGTCTCTGTATATGTGTGTTTTCGTTTCAAACGGATGGGAAGCGTGTCCTCGTGGGCTGTATGCTCTGCGTGTGAGCGTGTGTGCGTGTGTGCATCTCTCTCTCCCTCTCTCTTGTCTTTTTGTGGTAAAAGCTTGCTGGTGTCGACAAATTTAAGCACTACAGAGGCAACAAGGAGACCTGATTCTATCAACTGCATGTTTAGATGGAGGAGGGGGTGGGGGGGGAAGAGAGAGAGAGAGCGAGAGAGAGAGAAGAGGAAGACTGGCTGTAGCACCCTTTCAAATACCCCCCCCCCCCGAAAAAAACCCAACAACTGTTACCTGGAAAAGATTCACTGGGTTTGTTCTGCCTGAGAAAAATTGAAAGAGAAAAACCAAAAGAGAGAGAGAGTCAGATAGAGAGAGACAGAATGAGAGAGAGAGAGAAATGGAGAATAAGAACTAGATTGGGACAGAGCTCGCTACAGTAGTAGAGTTGAATAACACTGTGAACACACACACACAACATGCCGTGACACACATCATCACACTTTTATTAACCCGAAGACAGAGCAAGAGAGAGCCAGGCAGACAGGAGCTCTCCCTCTCTCTCTCTCTTATTCAAATGTTTAATTGCACTCCATCCGTCGCCTTTGAGTGAAGATATCCCACCGTTTTTCCTATGGTGTGTGTGTGTGTGTGTGTGTGTGTGTGTGTGTGTGCGCAGCGCTCTGCCACGTAAAGCATATTTCAGGGTTCTAAATGTGGTTCTCATTACACACCAGAGCATTTAGCCAAGACGCACTGTCTGCCATGTCTCTCTCTCTCTTTCTCTCTCTCTCTCTCTCTCTCTCTCTCCCACTGTCTCTCTCCAGTTCTCTCTCTCTATAATGGCTGAGATATAAAGGTCCCAAAGGAGCTACTCACGGGGACCTTCAAAACACACACACATATTCACACCATCAGTGTGTGTGCGTGTGGGGGGGGGGGCAGGGGGTTGTATTCACTTGCTTTCCACTCTTCCCTCTCAGTGGGTGAGTAACGGTTACGGTCAGCAGTAGCCAGTCAAAAAACAGCAAATTCCTTCAATTCATCAGTGGCAATCCTTGAGATTCTTGTTTTTTCCATCTTTGTCTCTCAGCCTCATTGCTGTGATCTGTCTTGCACTGTACTTCACCTGTCAATCAAACAGTGTCCTGTGGCGTCTTTCTCTTTGGTTTTTCTGTCGATGGAGTTTGAGTTTCTGTAGGTGGCGCTGTTCAGCCACGGTGGCTATCGCTGCTCATGCTAACTACCCGGTTCTTCTTCTGTTAATCCCAAACAAACCAGAAACGCACCACTTCCTGTGCAGCAGGGGAAAGACCTGGGCATTTAGAACAGCAAATGTTCTAATGATTGGTTGCTGATATTGTTCGTGTTACAAAATCAAATAATTGTAATGATATCCCATTTTGTAATTTACATTCATCGTTCTAGGAAGAAGTGGTTCAAAGTGACAAAACTCTTCAATGGGATGCGTTGTTTTGAATGTGTGTGTGTGTGTGTGTGCGTGTGTGTGTGTCATAACCTTACTTACCAGTAGTAGTAAGTAAGTAAAGATATCATGATGACTTCCACTTTTTGGCTATGTTTGTTGTTTTTTTTGGATGGACCTGTGTAAACACAATAACCGGGTGGATCATTTCTTTCACCTGTCAGTCAAAGAGTAAGGGAGGGATTATTCTGTTAACTGTGGTTCTTGGTCCTTTTCGCATGTTCTCCTCCTGGGTTGCCCTGCTTTCCCTGCCTTTCACCAGGTGCATGCTGGGATAGGCTCCAGCCCCCCACCTCCCTGACCCCTCAATGGGAATAATGATTTATGGCAGCCATCACAGGGTATCAAAGGTTCATGTAGACAGATTAAGGGTGGACCAGAGCCAGGTTACTCTGACATGGCAACGTCGCCGCTTTTGTCTGACTCCAGGTTTAATAGAGGGTGTGTCAAATTGAACTGGGTCCCCAGTGGTGATGGTAGTAATGGCTGTGGTTCCCCTGCATGGTTTCTGATGGTTGTCTTATCAGACGGACTGTAGTCCTGCTTAGGCAAACAAACCTGCGTTGCACTTTCCCAGAGGCCCCCCTCAATCTGGTTTTAAATTTCACGATCAATACTGCAGTCCCCGGAGAGGATTCGTCGTTACATGATGATGTTTATTATGCTCTCCTTGTCACTATTGTTTTCCTTGGTTATCCAAACATAGGTGTAGATATAGTATTTCAAACAAAAATGGCCACCACACCTGATCGGTGCTATTTTCAGTGCAAATTCGGTGCAAATTCCGAAAATGTTTAGGGCATTTGTAAAACAATTTTTACACAAATCTGAACTACCTATTTCTGCCCCAGACTCGTGCTGCGTTCATGTCATATCTGATTTACCGTAAATATGAGCAGCCACCTATTGTCATTACAAGTAGGACGCGCTGGTAGCTCCAAATGGCCACAAATCATAAACTTGGCAGTGAGTCAAGGTAATACAGATCAAAATGATTACTTATATTCACACAATTGACAATTTCTGCTGCAGTTCATTTGTGCTTGATTTTAAATGAGCAAATTATCTGGGGTGTGGGTGTTTCAATTAGCTAAGTGAACCTTAGCTAATTGAAACACATTACATGAACCTTTCAAAGTTGTCACAACATTAAACTCTAGGGTTACACATACTGATGCAGTCAAATCATATGCACTGTCGGGGACTGTGGCAGATATAATATTGCAGAGCTGTTGAATTGGTTTCTACGCTATTCACAGATCAGCAAGTTCCTGAACTGATTAGGCTGGTTTCTAAGATGTTTCTATTGTGGTGCAGATCAGCAAGTCCCTGAACTGATTAGACTGGTTTCAAAGCTGTTTCTATTGTGGTGCAGATCAGCAAGTCCCTGAACTGATTAGACTAGTTTCTATGCTGTTTCTATTGTGTCACAGATCAGTGTGTTCCTGAACCAGTTACACTAGTTTCAATGTCGTTTCTATTGTGTCATAGATCAATTTGTTCCTGAACTGGTTTGAACGGTTTCTAAGCTGTTTCTATTGTGGTGCAGATCAGCAAGTTCCTGAACTAGTTCGACTGATTTCTAAGCTGTTTCTATTGTGGTGCAGATCAGCAAGTCCCTGAACTGATTAGACTAGTTTCTATGCTGTTTCTATTGTGTCACAGATCAGTGTGTTCCTGAACCAGTTACACTAGTTTCAATGTCGTTTCTATTGTGTCATAGATCAATTTGTTCCTGAACTGGTTTGAACGGTTTCTAAGTTGTTTCTATTGTGGTGCAAATCAGCAAGTTCCTGAACTAGTTCGACTGATTTCTAAGCTGTTTCTATTGTGGTGCAGATCAGCAAGTCCCTGAACTGATTAGACTAGTTTCTATGCTGTTTCTATTGTGTCACAGATCAGTGTGTTCCTGAACCAGTTACACTAGTTTCAATGTCGTTTCTATTGTGTCATAGATCAATTTGTTCCTGAACTGGTTTGAACGGTTTCTAAGTTGTTTCTATTGTGGTGCAAATCAGCAAGTTCCTGAACTAGTTCGACTGATTTCTAAGCTGTTTCTATTGTGGTGCAGATCAGCAAGTCCCTGAACTGATTAGACTAGTTTCTATGCTGTTTCTATTGTGTCACAGATCAGTGTGTTCCTGAACCAGTTACACTAGTTTCAATGTCGTTTCTATTGTGTCATAGATCAATTTGTTCCTGAACTGGTTTGAATGGTTTCTAAGTTGTTTCTATTGTGGTGCAGATCAGCAAGTTCCTGAACTAGTTCGACTGATTTCTAAGCTGTTTCTATTGTGGTGCAGATCAGCAAGTCCCTGAACTGATTAGGCTAGTTTCCATGCTGTTTCTATTGTGTCACAGATCAATGTGTTCCTGAACTAGTTGGACTCGTTTCTTTGCTGTTTCTATTGTGTCACAGATCAATGTTTTCCTGAAGTAGTTAGACTAGTTTCGATGTCGTTTCTATTGTACCATATATCAATTTGTTTCTGAACTGGTTTGACTGGTTTCTATTGTGTCACAGATCAATGTGTTCCTGAACTGGTTAGACCCGGACAGCTCAGTTGGTAGACCATGAGTCTCTCAGTATCAGGGTTGTGGCTTCAATCTCCACATAGTGTCAACTCTCACCTATGTAAGTTGCTTTGAATAAAACTGTCTGCTAAATTAATTTAATGTAGACTGGTTTCTATTGACAGATCAATGTGTTCCTGAACTAGTTAGACTAGATTTGATGTAGCTTCTATTGTGTTACAGGTCAATGTGTTCCTGAACTAGTTAGACTAGATTCTATGTGGTTTCTATTGTGTCACAGATCATGTTCCTGACCTGGTTTTGTTTTACTCTTCATATTGTGTCACATACACAAAAGACAAAGAAAATATGCCCTCAGCAAAACTTTTCAACAATTTAATTTGAGCTCAAGTTTCATCTCTTCAGTGTAGAAAATCTAAAAAAAAAAAACACTTCAGCGACTGTGCTTGTGACATTTATTGGACAAGTCAGACGTGTTGGCTGTCGGCGTGCCTGCCCACAGGATATAGTAGATATTCTAGTCACATCATCACTACTCGGACAGGACTTTATAAGGAGGTCTTTGCAAGAAGGGCAAACAGCATTGAGTGGATGCTCAATTTGTGCAGGTCCCACTATCTCCTTGAATGCGACGGTGTAAGGTAAATGGTTTTATTGTAACATTAGAAGTATCCAAAAACAATGGATTTTATTTCTCACTGTATGGAATATTTCACCACAGTTTCCACCTGTCCACCTGTCCAACTGTTTCTGCCATCTCATCGACACTTGCTGAACTGGTTAGACTGGTTTCTTTCCTATTTCTGTCATTTCACTGATCAGCATGACACTGACACTTCATTACACTTCATTAACAGTTATGTTAATGTATACAGTATTATATCTGTAGGTGTTAACTCACAGAGGCCGTTTTACATTCACCGCCAGACACTGTGAGTGTGTTCTCCACTGTATGCACACACACTGTGTTTTTCTGTGTGAGGATGTGTGTACATAGGTGTGTGTGTGTGTGTGTGTGTGTGTATGGTGCAGAGTCCCCTCTATACTGAAGTGGATAATCCTGCTGTCTCAATGATGGATAAATTGGTTCTTATCAAACAGAACAGCTCTTCAAGTACATTTCCTGCATGTGGAGCAGATACTCTGTTACTCCAATACTCTGTGTCTGTGTGTGTGTGCGTGCATGCATGTGAATAATACATGTGTATTGGTGTTGGTGATGTCATGCATAATAACTAAATGAAGTGTCTTCATTCAGTTAAGAGCCTTACTTATTAGTTTGGCAATAGCTACAATCCTTAAAGGCCCAGTCCATAATTGCAATTTGGTGCCCCCTGCTGAAACACTGTTGCCCCACTTAATCATAAACGTATGTGAGTATTCCCAAGCTTTAGATAAATAGATAAATGTAGATACATTTAAGTAGTGGATTTGAAATATCCATAGTAACAAAAGTGTTTATTGAAAGCAAACTGGGGGGAATTAGAATGCCAATTGCGAGCCAGGCCTTCTCGTCCAACGTCACTGCCTGACCTCACAAATGCTCTATCGGCTGAATGGGCACAAATTCCCACAGACACACTCCAAAAGCTTGTGGAAAGCCTTCCCAGAAGAGTAGCGGCTGTTATAGCCACAAAGGGGGGTCCAACTCCATTTTAATGCCCATAGTTTTAGAATGGGATGTCCAGCAAACTCATATAGGTGTGATGGTCAGGTGTCCACTGATATAGTGTATTAAAACAATTGATCTTCTATCTCTGCTGTATAGATACACGTCTGTATGAATTCAATTTACTCTTGGCTTTGTTGCTCTTAAAGGGTAATTACGGGATTTTTCAACCCGGTCTCTATGTCCACAAAATCGCCTAGCTTACGGCATAATAGATCCCGGAAGTTTGGGAGCTGCTTCGGTCCATCGGCTCAACCGGCAGTCGCGTAACGGCGGCTCAATGGCGGTAACGTAATCCGTAAGGGCAAATTCAGCCAGTCAAAGTACGTCCACTAAAAGTGCTTGTTTTTGTCACGGACGGGCTCGGATTGTTATTTGTGTGTCTGACAAGTGTCTGACAACATTACCGAAAGGATCGTTACAGAAATAGACCGTTTTTAACCAGAAATAGACCTTTTTTCAACAACAACTGAACTCTGAACGCTCAACTCTGACAAAGCTGTTTAATGAAAGCAAGAGGATTCACTGTTGCAAGACGAGGATCGTGTAAACAACCGTCCTCTATCCGACAATGAGTGAATCCTCTTGCGATCCGATGGACCGGAGCAGCTCCCAAACTTCGGGGATCTATTATGCCGTAAGCTAGGCGATTTTGTGGACATAGAGACCGGGTTGAAAAATCCCGGAATTACCCTTTAATGTACATCGGATTGAACTGAAGATATTTTTCACTCTTCAATCGATTGATTGAGCTCATGATACAACAACTGTCAGGATGTGACATCTAACAAAGAGATTTTTTTTTATTTTAAGCTGATAATGTGTCATTTATGCTTGTATCAGTTGGAAATATTGATCAAAAGTCTTACCCTTACGTAAAATTATAAGTCTATATAACTGCAATGGAAGTTCTAGAAAAGTTCCTACCTTGGGTCTTAAAGTGGTAATGCTCACAGTTTTGTTGAATTCTGTTGCTATCTTTGGTGCAGTCATTGCTGGGTTTTTTTGTGTTTCTGCACTGCACTTCCCAGAGATCACTTATCAATCAAACAGTGTGGTCAGTGCTGCAGCGTTTTTCCTTGGATTGACTATGAGCTTTCATGAACTGGATAGTTTGAATCACTTCTGTGTTATATCAATCAGCGATAGATAGTAGGAAAACAGGCATTTATTAGGAGTTCAGGACAGAGCACCTCTATAAGAGCTGGATTCTGTGTATTCATAAACGCTGGCTGGAGTTTCTGGGTGCTTCTGTGAGCGGGTATGCGCAGGATTAGCCCAAAGGAGATGCTCGATGGTGTTGAGATTGAGACTCAAATAATGCAGCACTTAAAAAATGCTAGTGCACTTTTATATGAAAATATCGCCAATGTTTCCCTTAAAATAACAAGTGTTTCTCCTTCTGGGTTTGTCAATGCAGGGTAACCAAGACGCACCGGCCCCCCCAGACCCATCCATGGCCCAGGCCTACCCATCGGCCCAGTTCGCGCCCCCTCCCCAGAGCAGCATCCCGGCTGAGTTCACCGCTTCACACACCCACCCACATCCACACCCCCACTCACATCCACATCCACACCAGCACCCAGCGCCGCAGGAGTACACTGGGGTCCAGGCACCTGTCAGCGAGCACCCGCTCAACATGTACCCACCCTCCCAGAGCCACAGCGAACCAAGCGGGTCTGACTCCAGTGGTCAGACGGTCGCCGGCACAGCCACAGTAAGGCATTATGGGATATACCTGATATTTAGTTTGGATGGCTGGGTATTGACCACTTGGGTAAAATGTTGGTGTGTTGTTAAAGTACAAGTGTAGGACTGTTTTAGATTTTTTTCAGCAACAATGAAAGGCGAATTGTGCAGCGTCTAATTCAACATTTGGTTAATTTTGGCTACTGTGCAGTGTAATATATGCAGCCTTTATAGATTAACAAGTGCGCTAGGTGTTTGGGTAGATGGGTGGAGTATGCATGATTGTAGTGAGTGAAACTGTGTTCACTTTAAAAACTCCACCTCATAACACCAAATAAAGTGAAAAGAGAAAATAAAGAGAAAATCGCCGAGCTACTTCCTGGTATGTGAATGTACAGTGCATCCAGAGGCAGAAGGCAAAAATTCCTCCAAAATATATTGATTTTTAAATGGTGTAAATTATGCTGGCTATTGTTATGCTATGCTGTTATGTTATGCTAATAATATGCTATTATTGTGACTTAAACCATTAATTTGAGTGGTTCTCCTTCAGTCGGATTGATGATTAAATAAAAATAAATTAGTTTAAATCGATATTTTAAAATGTTTAAACATTTTATTTTGAAGACTAAGCGCCTAGATATTCTGGCTACAGTAACACATCTAGCATTTGTGACATTTGCTTTTGACTCCATGAGACTGTTTGATCACCATGTAGGAGGGAGTCCTAGTAGTCCAGACAAACCTGCAAACCTGCAGGAACGGTTTGTGGCTTCAATGTAGGACTTGCATTGACAGTGTCTTGTCTAGAGTTACGCTAAGCTTCTTGGTGGTTTGAGCAGAAGTTACCATGGTTTTGTAGTTGTCATGGAGAGGTAATCTTTTTGAAAAAGAGCAGCTTGGTTTTGTTGAGGTGGTGGGAAGGCATCTAAATGGAGATGTCAGCAAGGCAAGCAGAGATGAAGACAGGTGTCAGAGGATGGGAAGGAAAAATGCAGTTGAGTCATTGGCATACAATTTATATAGATACATGTAGCTCCTATTTAACACAGTGAATCGTCTCAACTACTCTATGGTCTTTGGTTTTGCCATCTCTCACTGCTGTTGAATCTGTGCTACATTACCACTATTGAATGCAGTATGCAGTATTGAATGGCCCTGATTTATTGTGTTGCATAGGAGAGTTCGGTGATTATTTGCTTTTCAGTTGCTTATGCTAACAGCACAGTTTCCGTCTTATTCACTTAGACATGTTTGCAAATCAAACTGTGGCTCAAACACCCCCCCAGAAAGAGCCCTGCATGCCTAAATTGTCCCACTAGATTACCAGTTGCAAACAAGATTAACCAGTCGATGATGATCCAGGGGATGGTGATACAGTAGAATATCTCCTCTCCTCCATTGATTGTGGAGTGGACGCTGTTATTTTGAACAGAGTGTTGTCTGATTATCACTCCAAGACTCCAGCTCCCCAAAGACTTCTGCCACTGTTCTCTGGGGCCATTTTTTGAGTCATTGTTTTAATAGAATTCATCTGATTTTTAATGCCTCTTATACGAGGATGCCCTCGCAAGCGGCAAACATCCCGTGGTAGTCATTTGTTCTCTAGATTTATCACTCAGTTCATTTTCATAAATATTTATGATACCATTGGCCTTATGTGTCATAAAGTTGAGTATTATTTTGCATAGTAATATTGTTCTCCCTCAGTCCTGCAAAACAATTGCTAGTTGATAGTTTTATGTTTCTTTGGTTGGCTGGCTTTTTCTGACTTGCTCTGTGCATGCAATATTTGTTAGTAGCAAAGATTAGGCTGCATTGAGAGCTGCAGGACTGGGGGTACAAGGTTATGGTAGTCTGATTACAAAAATAGTAACTTCACAGTAGTCAAAGCCACTGTAAAATACACAGCATTCTAATGTAAACGTGATTTCAGAAACAAAAATGCTTGACGGGGAAAAGGCATCTAGATTGGGAGTTAAGTCATAGACAATCATTTTACATAATGTGAAATAAAAGTTGATAATGGCCATAGAGAGGTGGTTCCCAAACAATGGTCCAGGGAAGCCTCAGGGGTCCTTGAGCAGGTTCCAGGGGGTCCCACTATTCCAACCATAGGGTTTACTCTCACCACTATTATCTCCCCACATACAGTATAGACAGTTATACTATTAAATACTGAATCATCAGGAAAAATCTTCTGATATGAATCCTTGGGACTAATAGATCTAATGTGGATCTATTAGGAGGTCTGTAACACAAGAGAGTTTAAGAATCCTTGTAGATTATATTGACACTGCACTCAAAATTGCAGTCTGTATATTTCACTAAACTGCAAATTGGTGGCTTTGGGATGCAAAACAAGCCATAAGTAACTAGATGAACCAGTGCAATCCAGTCGATTATGGTAGCGATCGCCATTTAAAGCAGGTAGTCAGTCAGCATTTTGAAAGCAACCTCTCCGGCTCTGATGTTACCGTTCGAATGTTTCAAAAGCTGTTTTTTTTTCTTACTTTCCTTCCCTGAATATGGGTCTGGTTTAAGTGCTGGGGAAATGAATGAGTGCGGCGTGACAGTCACTCTGCAGCAGCCCTAAGTCATTCTGCTGGAAAAGAGAGAGAGAGAGAGAGAGAGAGAGAGAGAAAGAAAAAGTGCGGGCAGCAAAATGAGGCATACATCTGGAAACCTCATCACTCCCTCCATCCCCGTCTGTCTGGCTGTTTCGCTCTTTTCCCCCTCGTCATCAAACCTCCCTCTTACTGCGTTATTTCTCACTTTTCTTTTCCTCTCTCTCTCTCTCTTTCTCCATGTCTCTCTCTCATACCAACATGCTTCATGACTGTATTTATAAAACACTGCTGTCATTTAAAGGGATGGACGTATTTGCATAATACTCTCTAGCTAGAAGTGAAAGTCCATGTCTCTCACCCCCCACCTCCACCCCCCTCTCTACAGTGTGAGTGTGCATGCACGGGGCATCCAGGGAGGATTACCTCATCTGGCTGGGGTGTTTATAGAGTGACGTCAGCCCCCTCTCCCCTCTTTGGGAGCCCCTCTTTGTGTGTATGTGTTTGTGTGTGTGTGTGTGTGTGTGTGTGTGTGTGTGTGAGAGAGAGAGAGAGAGAGAGAGATAGGAACACTCACAATCTAACAAATTTTCTTAGTATCATCCTATGTATATTTGTATATGATAGGGTATGTGTATTGCATCTTATTTATAGCCAAACATTTATATATTACAAATGTTTTGAACTCTAAAAAAAAAAAAAGGCAGAGAGGCCAAGAGACATAGAGCTAGAGAGAGAGGGAGAGAGAGAGAAGCACATTAGAGAAGGACACACAGAGAAGGATATCTGTTCGGTCTATGTGTAGGTGGAACACAACATCAATAGCGTTATGAGTTTTTCCAGTAAAGAAAACGTGATTGCATTGTATTCTGGTCTACTGAGGCTTCTGTCGGTGGAGAAATTGGTATCTCTGACACATCTGTTTGACAACATATTGGAGATTTGCCTACTAGCTAGCTAGCATTACACAATGGAAAGTGACACCGAGACTCAGGGCACTAATTTATTTGATTCAAATGGCAGCCATATTTGATTTTGGCTGACCTACCCAGATTGAGGTGAACTCAACTAGTCTTTGGAAAAAAATATGTTAAATACTACACCAAAAACTATTCTTGGATATCGCCGAGAGAGGAGAGCTAGAGAAATCAACTGGAGTGGACTAGTTTGACTGAATTGTGTCTGTGCGAACACTAGCGTCTGGTTACTGTAGCTGGTTAAAACCACTAATGCTACAACGTACACAGATAGACCTAGTTGATAAAAATAACATGAACAACATGTAAAGTATGTGAGTGACACAGTTGCTGTAGTTTTTGTTTTGGGCTTTTTTTTCATTAGCGTTTCCCATGAATCAAATATGGCCGCTAGATTCGGTCTGCCTTTACTTGTTTGTTTGTTTGTTTGTTTTCCATCTTTCTCTCTGTTTTTTTTTAACGCTAGCACAAAATGCATCTTGTTAACCAGCTAGCATTTTCTCAACGTGGCTGATACATTGTGGTGCATTCGCTCTTCCTCCGTGAGATGCCGCCGTTAGCCATCACCCCCTCTCTCTGTTTGGTATCTCCGATACGTCTGAAAACACTCGCCTGGCCTTGCTTCAGATATCGGGTTCTGATGCCAAAAGGGATGGGATGATACGCTTTTTTTTCTCTCTCTCTCTCCGCTTGTTTGTTTTATTTCTTCGTTTGAAGCGTAGGCGTATGTCATCGTCGACGAGGAGCGCTGCACAGATGGCCGTCATTGCTGTGTGTGTGTATGTGTGTGTGTACACTCCTGTCCATATGTGTCTGTATATACCTATACTCGTGTGCCGGAATCGCAGCCTGTCGGCCTTATGTTGTTTTCCTCCAAGCTCGCTCACTCTCTCTCTCTCTCTCTCTCTCTCACACACACACACAACAAGGCTGTATTTTTGCTGGCGAAGAGCCCAGAATTGTTTGAGAGCAAGAAAGAAAGAGAGAAAGTAAGGGAGCGACAGAGGAATGTAAAATATTCTCTTTCTTGTAAGCAGTTTGTCCTGTGGCTCCTGTGGACTAAAAGGCAGGGCACACACTGCTGTAGTGTTAATCTCTGTTCATTTCACCAAACCAAGCTTGTGGCCGTCTAGCCTGGAAACAGAAACTCCAAACTAACGCCACGTTAATTTCCGCCTCCTAGTGGTAATTAGAAATAGGACACCATGTGGAGATTTTTTTGTTTTGGTAGCTCCAATATCTCCCTTTTGGCAGCAGGAAATGTGAAAGTATGTCAGTGTGTGACTCTATCAGTCTACATGAGTATTATTGTATACTTTTCCATAGGTTAATATACAGACACTGAATAAAGCCATTGTAGAGCCTGACAGGGAGAGAGATACAGTACACTCTATTCCCAGTGTTTGAACACACACACACACACACACACACACACACACACACACACACACACACAGTGTAACAGGAGCCTGAAACTGGAGTCCTCTCTTGTGTTTACCAGTCATTGATCTCACTCACACTGAGAGCTAAAGGACAAACACAGACTACTGCTGGCACTGTGTGAGCGTGTGTGCGCATCTATGTGCATGTGTCTTTGCATATTTAAAATCATTCCAGTTCAAGCTCCCTTTCTTCACACACACACACACACACACACACACACACACTCACACACACACACACAACAAACATATGCTTTTGCTCCTGGCTCGTAGACCACAGTGCGTATAGGACAGCACCCATCTGAGAGGGGACGTATGGTGAACAATTTTAAGTAAAATTTTACAATACCCAATCAAATTCCCTAATATGTGATTCTCACCAACCCTACTCTCTCTCTCTCTGGCAATCTCTTTTTTTTTTTAGCTCCCCCACTTTCAGATGGTGAATGGTCAAGCATAAAGGGTCAAGGGTCAAAGTTGTGTTACAAATACTGCAAAAAATAGTACAGTATGTATCAATAGGAATGCTGAAGAACACTTACAGTACACTGTTAAATAAACAGGATCCAATTTCTTTTAGTTTCCACAAAAATGCTGCAAAATGATTGTGCAAATACGATTTTTACAAACTCACACACTCTTACACACACCATTTTCATGCATGATTTGAAGAATACAATTACAACTTTAAATGCTGCAAATATGATGCACAATCAGAAAAATGAACACAAGCAACACAGTAAGTCAGATGTAGAATCTTGGAATGGAGATCTAACGGCCACTTGGGAATTAGTGAGTTTTGTGCAATACAACAAAAAGGACGTTTAGACACATCCAAAAATACAAAACAGCTGCATCCTATAAAAGGTGAGACAATGAAATGGACAAAATATACCCAGATTCTTTTTAAAGAAAAACTTAACTACACACTAACACACATAACACACATAATTGCCGTGATGTCTTTGTCATAATTATTAGGTTCCCCTTCACATTTCAGCATCCATCCACTCCGCCAAGCAGCACTTTTATTAGACAAAACTTTTTATCCTTTTAAACTGAAGCTGGTTGTGAAGTCGACGACGGAATAAGCAGCGAAATGAATCAGAAATAATGAAATAATACAGCTTGGTGGGTTGGATGTGTGCTGAAATGAAGACGGGAATGAAGATCGTTACTGCACAGATTTGGACTCAAATCTCAGTTTTTGTTCAGTTGTTTGCTAAGTTTGCAGTAGGTTGCAATTTTATCCAGTCAGCGTTTCACTTGGTTCGCCAACAACATTCACATAAAGATCAAATCATCTGGCATTCTGTCACCTGATTGAATCTCTCTATTAATTTAAAATATAATAGGTGAAACAAAACATCCCCAATGCCAACAGGTGTCCTCCAGTTCATGGCCCGTTCAAGAAGCCGCAATGGGATTTTTTGAGTGTATTAATTGTAAATGTATAGATACAATGTATAGATACACCTAGACTGTTTATGGAAAACAAATCCATCAAAATAAAGATAATTCAATTGTGGAAAAAACAGTTGACATTCTCCAAATTACATTTCAGATGCAATAAATACTTTTAAGCCAGTAATAGGGGATCTAGAGAGGCTCTCTCTCTCTCTCTCTCTCTCTCTCTCTCTCTCTCTCTCTCTCTCTCTCTCTCTCTCTCTCTCTCTCTCTCTCTCTCCTGGAGGCCTGTTGCTGGCCTTCTGCTTGGCAGGGTCAGGGGGTTGGGGTTGAGCAGTGGCCTTTTCTTGGCCAGCTGCAGAGGGTTGAACCCAAGGGGCCTACCTTCCTTCCATCAGAGCTTGTTTAGTCCTTGGGGACCAATTGAGAACAGAACAGTTGGTTCCTTCTGCAGAACAGTTGGTTTCTTCTGGGTTTGGATTGTATGAGTGGTTGGTGTCTACAGGCATCACAACCACTTATTCGTCTGGTAGGTCCAGAAATATTCTGCTGGCCTTCAGCACAGTGACCCATTCTGGGGGGGGGTTAAAACCTTGTACAAAGGATGTGTCAAGGCCCTGAACAGGCGCAAGCTGTTGGGACGTGCTGACACTCCTTGGAAGGCTAACCTTGGGATGGGAGTTAAAGCTAGACCTGTTTGGGCCGGGAACTTTTGTCTGTGAATGATTCCATAATGTTCAAGGGTCACTTTCACTAATGTAGATTTTATTTTTGGTGTGCCATACAAAGAGCAAAGAAGAAGAAATAAAGGAAATTAATATGTACATTGTTAGATTTTATACCGGGACAGATGCAAATGCAGGTAGGTAGGCAGGTACAAATAGTTTTAGCGACTGGTAAGAGCAAGACTCAAACTGGATTTTGAATATTATTTGGCATTGAAGGGACTTGGTTTTGAGAGGCTCTGGACTAATGAGGGGGCACTATCTATGGTGGTGGAGGGGGAGCTTACCTTTATAGATTCTTTGCTGTAGGAAAATGTATTATTTATTTATGCTACTGAGTTTGTTTTGGGGATAATGGTGCAAAAGTGCTCATATGGACCAACTGAAGAGTTGACTGGCAGGAAGAAGGGAGGCTCCTGTCTTTCTCGACTCTGAGCCTAGGGCTCAGAGCCAGCTAGGGGGGTAAGGCCCCTTAAGATCAGGAACCTCAGGGTGGCAGAATGTACTGGGTGTGTCCTATACAAACTGCCACTTCATAGGAGGTCAGAGGATCTGCAGTGGAGGATAGTTGTGGTAGAAAAACGTAATGTATTTTAATGTACTCACCCTTCTTAGCGTTCTTTAGGGCAACCATTTACTATGATTTCCTCTGTGTGACTGTTCTCCTACATGTTAGGCTTGTTTCTAAAGGAACTGCTAATGGGAAACTGCTAATGTTTAGTTGTATTATCTATGCAGGTGTTGTTTTGACTTGACAAATGGCCTTGTGTCTCTATGAAACCTCACTCCCAATTGCTCTCCCTTCAGAGACCTGTATATCCTATACTTTGTGTGGATCTCTCCTGAGCGCTCAGCTATTGCAAATAAATATACTCAAGTAAATCACGACTTGACTCTGAACTCTTAATCATTAGTTAACGATTTTATTCAACAATAGTGCACAATGCCCTGGTGACAAACTGCTTCCTGGCTCGGCTGGATCTGGGCGTCCTGTGTGATCGGCAGGTTTTCTGTGTGGGCAGCTTCATTCTTTGTCCTGTGTATTCAGTCTGTGAAAAATGCAGGTAGCAGGTCGCTTAACTTTGTGTTTGGCCATCGGCCTGAACCGCTGAAACAAGGTGAGGGGTTTGGAACCCACAGACCTTGTAGCAATGCCGAAAGGGTGGAGTACATGTATGTTTCTCTCCGCAATGATGTCTCATTTATGAATACCTGGGGGCTGCACAATGCAATATGTACGGTGGGAAATGGGGGTCTGACTGTCAGAGCTGCTAGCACAATTTTGTTATTGTTGTGTGTGTGTGTGTGTGTGTGTGTCAATGGGCGGCTTCAAGTAAATTGCGTTATGTATTCTGTTTTGTCATAAGATGTTTCATTAAAGAACATCAAATGTCAAAGTCTATGTCTCTCTCCCTGTCTCTCTCTTGCTTTCTCTATGTCTCTCTTTCTCTCTTTTTTCCTCTCTCTCTCTCTTTCTCTCTCTCTCTCTCTCTCTCTCTCTTTCTATCTCTGTCCTGCTGCAGTTTCTGCTGAATCAAACAGAAATGGGGTTCCAATGGGAACTTTAATGAGTTTGTCTCTCTCTCTCTCTTTCTCGTGTTTGTGTGTGTGTGTGTGTGTGTGTGTGTGTGCGCGCGTGTGTGTGTGTGTGTGTGTGTGCAGGCGTGCTTGTGTGTGCAACAGAGAAGAAGACATTTTAAAGATGAAGATATTTTAATAGGCCTCAGAGATGGATTTTTATGTATTTTATTTGAAATATGATGTGAGCATGATAGGATGTATTGGCGTACATGTAAATAATAATAGTATAATAATAATTTATACAGCACTTAGAATAAAACTTAGATAGATCATGACATAAAAGCCAGGCTATAAATTATTTCTAGTTTATAGCTAATAATTAGTTTATTAGCTATAAACTAGAAAAACTTCTAGGACAGGGATGCCCACACGGTTGCCCATCCCTGCTCTAGGACAATGACCTCTATGAAAGGGGGTAATTGAAGTCAGGTGATTCAATCAATGAGATGACAATCAGGTATGGGTTAGAGGTTTCCTGTCATATAAAAAACCCACAAAGTTTGGTTACCAACAGGGTCTGTGCTCCAAAAAAAGTGGAAGTGGAATCTGTTGAACTGTAACATGCCCAGGGTCAAAAGAAATTTCTTCTTTTGGAGAAGAGCTGTTGAGGCTCATAAGGCTGGAAAAGGCTACAAAAGCATTTCCAAAGACTTGGGCCTCCATCAGTCTACAGTCAGACACATTGTATACAAATTGAGAAAATTCAGTGCCATTGCTACTGTCCCTAGGAGTGGGCACCCAACAAAGATCACAGCAACAGCACGCCGCATGTGGACAGATGAGACAAAAATTGAGGTTTTTGCCAAAAGGGCACAATGCTATGTTTGGAGGAGAAAAAACACTGCAGACCAACAGCAAAACCTCAATCCAACCATGAAGCATGGTGGAGTTGTTTTGCTGCCTCATGGCCTGAACGGCAATCATGAGGTAACAATGAATTCCAAATTGATTCAGGAAATTCTACAGGAGAGTATCAGGGTCTCAGGGAATATCAGGGTCAGGGAATATCAACGGTCTGTGATCTGAAGCTTAACAGAGGTTGGGTCATGCAGCATGACAATGACCCCAAACACAAAAGCAAACAGAATAGCTTAAACAGAGGAAAGTTAGCATTTTGGAATGGCAGTGTCCTGACCTTAATCCTATAGAAATGTTGTGGCATAACCTGAAGCAAGACATCCCAAAAATATCAATGAACTGAAACAGTTCAAGGAAGAATAGTCCAAAATACCTCCTAACAGTCTTATCATCAACTTCAGGAAATGTTTGGTTGAGGTTATTGCTGCTAAAGGAGGTTCCATCAGTTAGTAAATCTAATTTGTGGCAGACTTGGGGGCGGGGGGGGGGGGGGCTGTGCTTGAGGCATGGACTGGATGCAGGATAGAATCAAGCTGGTTCTCCCTGCATCCGACACCAGCTATGGCCAATTAAGGCTAAATGGCCAATCTAACCTTTGTCATCGAAAGGACAGAGTGAGGACCGGCAGCAGGCACGCCGACCTCAGGGGTCAGCTGACCTCCCAGCTTTGGAGTGTGTGTGTATACATGCAAGTAAGAGACTTTCATCTATATTAAATAATAATACCATGGGCTAAAATAGGTAGATTTTTACACATTGGGGCGGATCTACTAAGATCCCAAATAAAGGGTACTAATTTGCGTGTGCATTCTAAAAGTTTGCGCGTGTGGTTGATGGACGTTTTGCGGGTGATTTACTAAGAATGATTGCGTAAATGACAACAGGCGCAAACGTGGTGGAGACAGCAGTATTTAAATGAGGGTTTTGCGTGTTTAATGTTTTGCACCATGGAGAGTTTGGATGGGCAACAGAACCGCAAGCGCAAAATGAAATTTGAGCCTATAGAATTAGCGGTGTTAGTGGAAGAGGCAAATAAACATTTGGATGAGCTACAGCAAAAAAATCTGAATATGACAAAAAAGAACACTATATGGGAGATCATCTGTGAGAAAGTAAATGCCGTTGGTAAAACAAGAAGAACAACAGATGAAATTAAGAGAAGATGGCAAGATATAAGACGAAGAACAAAAGAAAAATTGGCTTATAATAAAACCTCAGCAAAGAAAACAGGTGATTCCAAAAATGTTCACAGGAGGGGGGGGGAAATACGTTCTCTATGTCTTCGTTCATCGTTTCTATGTCTCCTTCTCGCTACAATAACGGCAGCCATTCGTGCACAATTACGCATGCAGGGCGTTTGCACCTTCCCTTGAAACGTATTAAATACAGACGCAGTCTCCATCAACGAAATTGCGTTCAGGTTTGATAGATCACAGTGCGTGTGCTACATTAATCTATTTACATTTTCTCCTCCCAGTATTTTGCTAAATAGCGTGTAAACGCCCCATCTTGCATATTCATTGAGGCAAAAGTACTAACTGGATAAGGCGTGTTATTTTGCACATTTGCAAGACGCAGTCCTCAGTGCGCACTGTTAGTAGATCAGTTTGTACATTTATTTGTGCGTGCTATGAGTTTGCACACATTTTTACACACGCAAACCTTTAGTAGATCCGGCCCTTTATGCGCTAATAATGAGGGGCATTAATTTTCTTTACTTCTAAATGTTTTTTTGGACTGCAGAAGAAAATAGCTGCTGAACGTCATGCCAATTTTCGATTGTATTGAAATCAAATATAGAATGAGATCAAATATCAGTTGTCAGTTGATCAATCAAAAATTGCAAATCAGTCAATGTGTAGTTCAATGCATTATCTTTCAGAGACACATTTGATAGATCTAGTCCCACAAAGAGAGTAGAGAATTTTATATGAAAGTAAAACTTACCATTAAATGTAATTGTCAATGAGTCTAGAGTTATCTTCATGGCATGGCTTACAAAAAGGTGACATTTTCAAGGATGCAATCACTTTTATTTTTCGATTAATGAATACCATGTAACAATACTGCGATGCACAAGCAAAGAGCAGCAACTACTTGACTACTGAAACCAAGAAAAATGACTTAATAGTTGTAATAGTCAAGAAAGATGTATCTTCTGCCCCGAACTGTTGGTAGAAATTTGGACAGGATATAATTTAATCACATTTATGGCTATAATTTCTTGATATGAAATAAACCCTAGTCATGACCTTGGACCTTTAATACACAAAAAGTAGTTACTTCTGCTTGCTGTCATAGGGCAGAATTGTTCTCCAAACTTGTGTTGGTGACACAAATAATGCCATGAAAGGATTATGTGACAACAGCACAAATTGGACATGCCACTTTTACATGTTTGTCATGTGAAAAGATTAGCGAATGGAAAAACATCAGCCTGAATCAGAATCAGATGGGGATGAAGTCAGTCTATTGAGCAGCAACATACATTGCTGACAACATCTGCTTGGCAAGTAAAAATCGTCCTTTTATCTGGCCAGTGTCTAAGATCCTGGAAGCCTTCTACGATTGTAATCTTCCCGCTGCTTTTGGAATAAGCCATGAAGAACTTTTCCAGTTTTTCATTGAAAACATTCTGGAACATGATGCTGCAGATCTTCCTGTCACTCCCCCTTCTGCCCCCAGGAAAAAAACATCAAAGAGGAAGAACTGTCCTCTCTGCTCCCGCTACTGCCTCCTCTGCGTCCATTGCTGCCACCTCCACCTCCTCTGCTGCTGCCTCCACTGCTACTGTCTCAGCGCCCATGAAAAGGGCAAGAATCCAACCCCCTGCCGCTGCAAACCAGAATTTGGATGAAGAACTGGTGCTCACCATGCTCAATAATATCCAGTTCTCCCTCAGTTAGATCGATGCCCACATCCAAGGTTTGGAAACCTACGCCATTGCTTCCTCTCCGGCAGCCTGTCCAACTCCAGCTTGGGCATCTGCTGCGACTGTCGCCACCGATTTGTGTCACAACGGCATGCCGAACACTGGGAACTGCAGTCCCTGCAGTTTAATCAGGAGTGTTCTTCACTCCAGTCGCTGTGGTGATCTCACCTCAGCTGAGGAATCAGATCCTTTCAGATAATGACATTAATCTGGTTAAAATATTGCTGTGCTCTGTAGAGATGAGTGATATACACTTCATAGATTGCGGGGAAGTTTTGGTCATCCTTAAAGAGACAGTCCAAGAACGTGACTGTGGCTGAGTTCAATGTTGCCTTCAGTGTTTATAGAGACACCATATGTAAAGTCTTTCCTGATCATAGAATTGAATTAGATACATAGCTGGACATGTATTATTATTATTATTATTATTATTATTATTATTACTATTATTATTATTATTATTATTAATTCAACCAGATGCTGGACTGGTCAATCGTCGATATGGCCCTTCACAGGGCATCACACCCTGTCGTGTGTGGGTCCTTCTCAGGACACGTTCACACTAAGCCATTTAAATTTGAAAACCCATATTCATTTCTTTGGCCTTCAGTCGACACTACACCGGCAAAATGTTATTACAACCAAGGAACCTCAAATATGAGTACAAATTAATTGCTGCATTGCTAAAGATTCAAAACTAAGCTTCAAATTTTCAAAGCTTCAATCTTTTGAGTTGTGCTGTGGATTTTGTTCAATAGTACAGTGGTAGTCATTGCTGTGCCACAACGGCATCTTCTTTTAATAAAACTATAACGATTATGCGGAAACCTCACTCTCCCTGAAATAGGTTACTTAATTTCTTGAGTCAATCTTGTCCTTTTCCCTTGTGTCATGGTTTGGAAACCTTTCTCTTTGGAACCAAATTGTTAAGTGGGCTTTTAGTTGAGCCTTAACTCAACTGATCAGTTCTTTGCACTAATCAGCTACTGCATATGGTCAATTCTATTCTTCAGGACTGTTCCCACCGCTTGTATAGCGAATTCTAGCTTCTTCCTTCTGGCTGGTGGTTTAGAGCACCAAGAGACAAAACAAAATGATATAGAAATGCCATGGTACCTGCAGCTATTGGACTGCTAAACAGCACATGACCATGGTCATAAGAGACACTTGCATGTCCCTTTTCCTTTTACTTAAAGCACTTTCTGTTCTGTTCTGAGTTCTTTATTGTACTTGTATGTATGTATGTATGTTAAAGCACTTTTTTCATGAATTGTCATGACTTTTCTCTTTTACTTTTTACTGACTGCAAGGCTGAATGCCATTTCTCATTTTCACCCCTACGACTCGTTTTCGAGGTAGTGGTTGAAATCTCCCCCTATGAAATTGTACAACCCTTCAAGACCCTGATACGTCATCGATGATGTTTATGTAAACAGACGCGACGAGTGTGTTATCGGACATTACACAAATCACAGTGCCATTTGCCATTCATCTGATGGAGATAGAAAAGCATGGACGGTCGCGATTCGTTCACAACTTATACGTTTCACGCTACCAATCGATCAAACAAGTCATCAAATAAAAAAGACCACTGCTTCATTACCGGTCCACTTCATGACAGAATAGTGTTAGCGGTGCTCTATAGGCTAGCAAGCCGTGCTCCTAACGTTACCCTGCCAGTCTGCACTGATATTAGAGGAGCCGTAACAAGTGCAGCAACTTCGCTGCTGGACTTATATCCTATTTCGAGAGTCATATGCCATCAAAGGAGGGAAATGCAACATGGAAATATGTCAAAATGCGGGACTGTCATGCACAAATCAGCCAATGAAAACAATGTTGTAACGTTAACTGGCGAGGTAGACATCGGCATACTAGCGATTTTTTTGTTATGCTTGTTATAAAGAAAAGGTCTATAATACATTAAAACGACATTAAACTAAGATAATACCACAGTTTGAATATTTTTTAAATCTTTATTAACGAAGAAAATACTACATTTGTGATTCACTTTGGATGGTAGTGTTGTTTCGGCTTATATGTGGATACACTGTTAGAATTACTTTATCACTGCTTTATGGTTTTCTGACATGTGGGGAATATGCTTCTCGCACAGAATCTTTTAATCCTCTGCTTGATCTTACTATTTCAGATCTCACACTTATATGTCCATCCACTTTAAACACTCAAAAACCGAGAGTAAAAGGTAAAGAAACATCTGTACTCATTGCCAATACTGCTTTCTGTCTTCTTTCCTCCACAACCCAATACCTTCGATGGTGCCAAATGTGAGGAAAAATGAACCTATGTTTGTGACAGAGAAAGGGAAGGTCATGATGAGGTCGTGGTTCACTGCCTGTCCTCGTCTCCTCTGTACATTTTATTATTATCATTATTATTTATTATCTCCACTCCCTGGCCATGAGTGCAATTAATTGATGTTACTAATTGTCAATAAAATGCACATAGAGCTATAAGGTGGTTGGCTGGCTTCACTTATACTGATTCACTAGTAGAATATTACCGTTATATTCAAGGGACTTAGTCACCTTTAAGTTCATGTAACTGTAGAAGGACCTCTCATAAGATCCATTCCCAATCTGAGCTGAGGTCAGCAACAGGCAAGTTGCATAGTTTGCTTCACATAATGGTAGAATAACCTGACAGGCTCTATGCTGCACAACATCTCATGTGGGCCACGTCAGGTGGTAGCCTACTAAGAAATGTCTTGGTGTGTGGTTCTGTGGGTTTTGGTTTTGCAGAGCTATCAAAACCAAAACATAACTGTACCTTGTTGCAATAAATGGTTTCACCTGTGATGAGAATGTTTCCTGACTGAACCTTACTTTGCACCGTGTCATTTAAAAGTACTACCTGTTTCTAGTCACGTCTCCTCCATGTAATCCTGGTGGAGAAATGTACTTCTCTCACTTTTCGGCTTATATCACAGAATTTTGCGAGACCAGGCTGGATTAGTCGTAAATAGTATTTAGAAATTAGGGATGAGGTGAGTTTGACTGATGTCAATCAGTTTTTTTGTGGTCTGTGTCTCAACTCTCAGTTGTATCGTTTATTCTCTGTGTTTTCTAGCAGACGGATGATGCTGCCCAGACGGACAGCCAGCCCCCAACACAGACTGTATCTGAAAGCACAGACAGCAAGGCCCAACCCAAGAGGCTTCACGTCTCCAACATCCCCTTCAGGTTCAGGGACCCAGACCTCAGGCAAATGTTCGGCGTAAGTCCAACAAACTCTGTAATACCAGAATATTTCTGATTTATTTATAGAGTGCATTTCATTCTATAATGCAAGTGCTTTACAAGCATGCGTAAACAGGCCACCCAGGAATCTGTGATTCCACGATCGCAGAATGTTTTTGGTGGAACAGTGAATACATGGTGTAAAGATTAAAAAACTGCAGCAACGACAGCACAGAAGTTAATGCAGTTAATGGAATTACTAATACTGCTCTCGGGTGGGTTTTCCCGAAAGGTGTCGTAGCACTAAGAATAGCTTGAAGTAGCTCTTCAAGACATTCATTCATTTCACAAGTGTTTCCTGAAACCATTCGTAACTCAAGTAGTGTGTGAAATCTCTTGTTCATTCACAACATCCTGGCACTAGTTGTAAGATTTCAAGAATGTGTTTGCAGGTGCCATCAAGGCAACACTGCAGGCTGCTATCTTACCTTAACTATTCATTTAAATATGCTTCACTCCACTCTGGCCCTTATTGTGAAAAAATAAATTAATAATGTTTTTTCTCCTTCACCAATGTATTTATTATTAGGCTGCACCAAATTCAAGCCTAGGCTGAAAACTACATTAATATAGTATTTATGCAGTAATTTGGCACTGTTCTAAGCATATACCAGGCGTTGTATCCCAAGTGTTGATTATAGCATGGCAAGGTGATGGACACATTGAGGATGATGAAGTCAGGAGGTACAGTGATGTTGGAGAAGATGCAGTTTGTTCACAATAATTGAATTGATGATCATCAATTTGAATTCCATGTTTTAAATCAAATAATCAAATATATATTATATTTGTGCATTTGCAAGTTCTAATTAAAATGTTATTTGCAAATTGACTTGGTGATGCTTTCAGCTCAGCAAAAACAACATTCCTTTCATCGACCTGTGATGCCTTACGGTGACTGGTTCTTGAAGTTCTTAAAATAGTTCTTGAAATGTTTTCATCACAACATCCTTTGGGAAACACGTGAAATTTTCAAGAACTTTTTTTGAAACTAGTTTTCAAGACCATTCGCTATCAGGAAACCCACCCCTGAATGTTTGTTATTTTTAATGCAGTTTACGGCTTCACACTTTCTGGCACTTATGGAGTTTTACAATAAGCAGATGCACAATAAATGCTTTGCATAAAAGATCTGCAATTTATGAACCATTTTTGCAAGAAAAAGCAACTTAAATCTAGTTAAATGCTTTTAATGCCTGCAGAGTATTTCAGAAATTGCAATTTTGAATTGAAAATTTGAATTTACCCTGGAATTCTAATAAAAGCATACACACTGTGCCAATCTGAGAGATAAAACCCTACACTTTGGCAATACCTTTTAGGTGATAAAAAGAAGATCTTGTGACATTGTTGAAATGTTTATTAGCAATTTAACTAAAACGTTAGGCATTACGTGTTCTTGAGGTGAGGACCACAGTACATCAAACTGTCCCGATAACAGGATTCAATACAATTTTTTAAATGAAGCGACGCTGCCATTTATGTAAGAATGTAACCTAATATAATTGAAATACAAGGCATTTTCTCTCTTTTGTTTCTTCACAGCAATTTGGCAAAATCTTAGATGTGGAAATTATTTTCAACGAGCGCGGCTCTAAGGTACATCGTGTTTCTGTCTCTAAGCATGACTATGAATTCTGCCTTTTGTCTTAGAAGCTACTGTCTCTAACCTGTCTGGTCCAGAAGAATCCATCAGTACTCTGATTTCTGATGTCTTTGTCCCGTTGGTCAATGTAGCTGTTAACTAGACATATAGACACCCAAATTATCCATGTGTCCCTAATAGATCTTTGACTCTTTTTTAGCATACACTGTTGAGTGATTGTAGGCCATAGCATTATCGCAAAAGTGAGAAAATGAGAACTTGCATGCTAGTTAGCATAGAGCCCCAGAGCCAAGGATCTACTGGTGATGCGCGGATGATTTTGGTGTTTAAGCGCTCATCAGGGAAGTTCACCAAGGGGACAATCTCCCAAAAACATGGTGTATGCCTTAACATCACTTGGGTTAAATTATTATTGCATGTGGGTATTTAATTGGCAGCCCTGGCTCCCAGTCATGTGGTTGAAGGCTAGCTAGGACTGGATGGATGAACCTGTGATCTTTTGCTCAGTTTGCGTCACAGATTTGGATGACAGCACAAACTCCAGCTATTTATATTTCAACTAGCCCTATAATATCTTTGGGACTGACCGGGAATGCACTGAAGGGAATAACTTCATGGACTAGATAATTAATCTATTCCATAGATGAATCATCCCCAGTCTCCTGGTCCCTGGTTAGAGCTAGATGCTACGCTAGCTTTTGAAACATAATCGTCATAGCATGCCTGGTTCATTAAGTTCAGAATTGAGTATAAATATGTCAGGGATTTCTAGGGAAATTATTATTATTAATTACAGATTACCATTTATTTGGGCATGTTATCTGTAACATTTTTGCTAACAGACATCTGCTCATCTCATCATCTTCTAAGAAATTTGAAGAAGTATTATTGGATGAGCTTAATGTATTTATTGCTCCCAATTCACCATAGCATCCAAGAAATACAGTATTATAGTGAATGTTAGAATGTTACAAAATGCAGAGAGTATGATTATGATATGAAGTGTATGTTCAAAGTTATTTGAGTGGTATCTTTCCAGCACATTTCATTGAAATGCCTGTCTCTACAAGTAGTCATGGTTGATCCATACTGATACATTAAAGGTCCTACTAGACCAGACATTCACTGCCTGTCATACCTTGTTGTACTGTGACAGGCTGTTTATCAAAGATATCAGATATTTGGAGAAGAAACTGCTAAGCTCATTTCGACTTTTCAGAATAAGATTCTTTTATGTATTTCATAGTCATTTGGCTGATGTTCTTTTTATAATTATTAGCCTTGTTTTTCCCTCCGCTAATGCCATGCCATGAGGCGATTCGTTTTACTTCCATTCTTTTGGTTGATTTAATGTCGTTTGTTATGACTCCCATCAAAGGTATCTATTTGCTTTATTACCTTGCGATATGGGAGCAGTACAGTAGATGTTGTTTTATGTCTAACTATGCTGTATGCAGTTATCATAAACCCCCGCTATGAAAGCAGTCATGTGTTATTGAGTCACAAGTCCTCAATTTATGGGGAAGATGTAGGCAGTAAATGGGACAAAACACTGATAGACTTTCATTCCAAAACACTAACCATTTAATATAAAAATTCAGAGTTTAATGATATCAGTTTTGATATCAGATAGCAGTTTTGTAGTTTTGTAACAGTTTTGTAACTGTCCAAAATAAAGTTTTCAAAGACGTTTTTTTAAAAATGGTGTCTATCTTGCTTTGGAATGAAACTCTTTAATGAAGTTTATAGTGAAACCTCGTATTCTAAACTTGATACTGGATACAGTTTCTGCTTGATTCTCATTCTCATATCCTTTTGCTGGAAAAATGTTTGAATCTACTGTGTTCCTAATGAAGCAAGTCATTGTTCACTGTAATATTGAATAGATCAAAAATAATGTGCATATTGTCCTTGACCCTCTCCATCCTGCATGCAGGGTTTCGGATTCGTAACTTTCGAGCATAGTGTGGACGCCGACAGAGCCAGAGAGAAATTACACGGCACCGTGGTAGAAGGCCGTAAAATAGAGGTACATGTTCTCAAATACTTCTTCTACCTTCATTCTTCCTCCCCCTTGTCCTCCTTTGCCTCTTTCTGTGAGAGAGAGTGAGAGAGAGAGAGAGAGAGAGAGAGAGAGAGAGAGAGAGAGATCAAGTGTCCACTGCTACATCCCGTCTTCATGGTATGTTTGTCATGACATCAAACTGTCTCATCATCCACCCCTTGCCGTTTCCTTTATCCCAAACACAAACACAAATACATGTCTATATATCACCAGTCTGATTATTGTATATGTCAAAGACTTGATTTTTGTTTTCCCTTTTTCCCCCCTTTATTTTTACTGTGAAAGAGAAGTTTTAAAAGTGTATTCTTTCATTATGTCAGGTTAAAAGGTGTATCCTTGAGTTCCTCAAATCCGGAAGATCACAGAAATCAACAGAAATGCACACAGTACCCAAGTATTATGAGTAGCTACATCATTGTTGAAAAGGGATCAACGGTGGCTTTGGCTTTTGGTAAAAAAACATTTGGTTTTATTTGCAGATCAAGGATGTTCTGTTCAAAAAGAATAATATTTTTATCAAGACAATAACCTTTCTTCAGTAAAGGGTCTCAAATCTGACAGAGTCCTTGGGAATTTGAGGACACCTTGATAGCCAAACACAAGGTCACAACCAAATTGATTTGGCAGCCTGACTTTAACTAGCTGTTATTTGAATGTGTTTGTCCACTCAGAATAACAACAGCTAGACTTCACCAGACGTAAAGCATAACTCTGGCCATTTTCACCTGGACCCTATTGTCCTATCATTTTCCATCATACCCATCGATTCTGACCAAAATCTCATCAAATGCTTCACTCTAGAGCTACTTTCGTCTTGCTTGCCTCTCCAATACAGTGCTAACAGGCCAATGGAAACTGATAATCAACCCCACATGAACCAAAGCATGTCTTTTTCAACACATTGACACTCATTCTATAATGAGACGTGTATACTTAATTTTCTGTTTATCGACGACCTGATGGCTTTCACCATTTATAATGCACTACTTTATACAGTGGAGGAACACAAAAAATGATGTTCTTCTCTGGTGAGTGCCGAGGCATGGAAAGTAAACAAGGAAGTGCTAAAGCAATGACCAAGGTAGCGTCAAAACTGTACAAGAAAGGCATGACTTTAGCTTCTAGCTTTAGCTGCCATGCTAAAGGCATGGCTTTAGCTTCTAGCTTTAGTTTTAGCTGTGCACCCTGGCTAGCAAGACGTAAGTAGCTCTAGAGTGAATCAATTGCTGAGACTTTGGTCAGAACTGATATAGGTATAATGGTAAAAGATGAGAAAATAAGGTCCGGGTCAAAAATGCTCAGGGTTTTGCTTCGATAAACCTGCTAACTGCTTGTATAGAGAGCACTGAAAGAGAGAGTTTGTGCAGTGGAATGATTGCAAAGTTATTTTGGCCACCTGAGTAAGATGCTGCTTATTCCTTTCTCACCCCCCCCCCCCCCCCTCCCCCCCCTTGCCATCTTTCCAATGGTAGCTCATTTAGGGCCCCCACTCAACACAGTTACCATGGTAAAAGTACACAAACAAGTGGGCGGGCCAAAAGGTTTGGGAATGGTAAGTGTGGGCGAGAGAGCCATTCTGCCAGCATTTCCTCTCTCTCTTCCTCTCACTTTGGAACGTTTGCCACGCTAAAACTCACGTGACCTTTCTTTTTGAATTGTGGTTGAGTTTATGCTGTATATTTACATATATATATTTTCTCTTGCGTGTCGGCGTGCAAGCCATTTACTGAGTGTTCTCCTAGAGCTGGGTGTGCGAGCGATACTGACTGAGAAATGAATTCGTTTGCACATCTATCTGAGATTGTTGGAAGCCCATTTATTGTTTTTTTCTGTTTTTTGGGGGGGTTTTTTAAGACAGTGCACCCTGAATTAGATTTTTCCATTCTGTTAGCCGTTGTTTGAAGCTGGAATGATTTGATTAGTTGATTGAATGATCGATTGATTGATTGATTTGATCTACTTTTTGTTTTGGTTGTTTGTTTTTTGATCTTATTCTTGCAATGGAATTGGTCTGAGTGTGAATGCTTTGTGTTGCTTTCTTCACAACGGTTCTTCTCACTCTTGAGGTTTACTGGATGTTGCATAATGCTCCCGACATATTCTCTCCTCCCCTTCCTCCAATGACATTTTCTTTGTCTGTCGCTGCTATTCTTTCCCCTCTCCACTGCATGCACTATACATCAATATACGAGGCCTTTCATTTTGTCAAGTGCACCTGTTGTTTCCTTTTTGTCTTTGTTTCTTTGTCGAAACATCGCCATAAATGGGTAGAGCATGTTGAGAATCTTTGTAAGATAGAAAAAAATGATTTTGCTTTGGATGGTTTTTTAGTGTTTCTGAATGCCATTTCTAAAAAGAAATACAAGTGTTATGGATGTTGGTCATGACACGATGTACTGTGGAACATTTTCTTTGTTCACAACATTAGGAAAAACATGCATGCAGCTTTACTTTAATCAGTACACCACTCACTGACTTCCAAGTATCATAACTCATGGAGCCCTCTCTCTACCTGCTGTAGGTCAACAATGCAACAGCCCGAGTAATGACAAATAAGAAGACTGTCAACCCATATGCAAATGGTAAGGCCCATTTAGTATCTATGCTGTTGGAAATGTGCAGTTTCTGGAGTTTCAATTCCATATTGAATGCATCGTTCTTGTTGGAGAGAAATTCTTTGGAAAACTGAGATGTTTGATGTTTTTTCAGCTATTCATTTGACAGTTCTGTGTTAACATCTACTTTATTTGAATGAAAATAAATAGGTTCCAGCGATCTCAAATGCTTAAGGGGTATTTCTGAGATGGCTACTAGTGTTGTCACGAATTTCAGGACTACTTCAATACCGCTGTGAAAGATTGAATTCATTGTTAAATATTTTATAAATGTTCAATACGTTCACCGAATGTGTTCTGCAAGCTGAAATTCCATTCCAGTGTCACCTCAAGAGAGTGTATATGTGTGAACTGAAGTAAAAGAAAAAGAAGAATTGGAATAGACGGGGCCATCAGTCTAGCTTAACACCTAAAAACACTCAATAGCGTCAAACAGTCTACCACGTCTTGAAGTGGATCCCAGTCCACCTAAACTGGTTGACAAACTGGTGCCAGGAGTAAGGAACTATTTCACTTATACAACCAAAGACAGACATCCAAGAGACATCAAAACCCCTGTGCAAACGTTGCTACAAGGTGGCACAAATCAATTGTTGAAACACTTTTTTTTCTTAATATGCAATACCATTCCATTGTTCAGCACTGCAACTCTGCTCCAATGGTTCCCGGGTCCCCCAAAAAGTAGTACTTCGCTAGCAGGAACTTTTTTTGGGGCCAGGAACTATCCAAGAGGAACCTCTTTGGGGCTAGTTCCCCCGGTGGGAAAGGTTCAAGTTACTGGAACTAAGTACCAATAGTACTAAGTCCCCTGTTTTTCTCAACTACTGCTGTCCAAGAACTGAGGACCTCCACTATGGTCGCTAGAGGGTGCATTACATCAAATGATAGTAGGTGCATTACGTCAAACGATAGCTCTGTTTGAGGCTTTATGAGAGACACAAGAACAACATATGCTGAAGTTTTAATCCTTTCAGCCCTGTCCATAAAACACTCTCTCTTGCTACCTGTTTCTATGTCTTGTGTCTCTTCAGGCTGGAAGTTAAATCCAGTGGTTGGCGCCGTCTACAGTCCAGAATTCTATGCAGGTAGGAAGACATGTCCTTGTCTCATCACCATTGTGCTCACTGTCATCCTCCTGCTCCTCTTTTTTGTTCTGCTTCTTCGATCTCTTCATTTGATCTTCCTCTTCGTCCTCTCTTCTTTTTAGTCTTCTCCGCCTCTTCCTCCACTCCACTTCCATTTCTGGTAACATGCAGCCATTCAAAGTCTGTTTATAGCCTGAGCATTATGCTGACTCACACAGACGCAACAGAGCCTGTCATCTATGTGCTGCACACACACACACACACACACACACACACACACACAGAAACGAACATACACACAAATACACTCTTGCAGGAGGATGTGTATGTGTCGACATACAGAGGATTTGAGGGATTCTGGGATCCCCTCTTCTCCCCTTCCCCGACCCACCTCCAACCTTGGCCATGCAAGCACTGACCTCCATCCCTCCACACACACACACTCCCCCACCCACCTGTCATTACCCATGGCCATTACGGTGAAAAATATCCTGATTTTATGATAATAGGAACAAAGACAGATTAAAAAAAAAGAAAAGAAAGAAACTGAGGCAGAGGAGAAAAGGAGCAAAGAAAAGTAAAGGACAAGAGAGAAAGAAACCTAATTGTCCATCTCTGCAAGGGCATTAAAAGGGCTGAAATATATTTTGTAAATTAAAATCAATATTTTCAATTTCTCCAGACAGTCGTTTGCCTAATTCACTCCCACATTCTTTTAATTACAAAATGGCTCCATATTGATTTGCTTTTGTCTCACCTTTCAAGCACCCAAAATACCATTAGGGGGTGTGTGCGCGCGTGTGTGTGCATGTGTGTGCGCATGCTTTCCGGGCTTGCGCTGTTTTCTCCTATTAGTAATTAGAGTGTCATTAATTTGCTATGATTGGACAGAGGCCTAGTCTTGCTTTCGTGTCTAATTAGTTCAGATAGTTTGTTAGCAGATCAGATGAAGAGCCACTGGGCACTGTACAAGAATGACACCCCACTACCACGGCTAAACCGAGGGGACCCCGCTCCGTCATTTTACGTGGCCTACCACTTCCTGGCTGAGCTGCTGTCATTCCCAATCGCTTCCACTTTGTTATAATACCACTGACAGTTGACTGTGGAATATTTAGGAGCGAGGAAATTTCACGACTGGACTTGTTGCACAGGTGGCATCCTATCACTGTACCACGCTGGAATTCACTGAGCTCCTGAGAGCGACCCATTCTTTCACAAATGTTTGTAGAAACAGTCTGCATGCCTTGGTGCTTGATTTTATACACCCGTGGCCATGGAAGTGATTGGAACACCTGATTTCAATTATTTGGATGGGTGAGTGAATACTTTTGGCAATATAGTGTATATATATACATATCTTATCCTCTTTTGCTTTTAGACATGTGACGTGCCAACAGGAATTTTGATACAGTTAACATGCAGAATTCAGTTCTTAACCAGTTACTCAGTAACCCAGTTTTGGACCCATGCACATGTCATGAATGAGTAAGAATAATTGGGGTAATAATATTTTAAATAAATACAGTGCAGTCTAAGTATTTGGACACATTTTTTGTTGTTTTGACTCTGTACTCCAGCACATTGGATTTTAAATTTGAAACAATTCGCAGACTGTCAGCTTTAATTTGAGTGTATTTACATCCTTATCGGGTGAACCAGGTAGGAATTAAAACCCTTTTTATATAAAATCCAACCATTTTAGGAGACCAAAAGTTATTGGACAAATGAACATAAACTTAAATAACTTTAATATTTGGTTGCAGTTCCTTTGCAAGCGATGACTGCCTGTCTGCGACCTATTGACTTTACCAGATCTTTACCTTCCCTGGTGATGCACCGCCAGGCCTTTACTGCAGCCATCTTCAGTTCTTGTTTGTTTCGGGGGGCTTTTTGCCTATAATCTGGTCTTCAGCAAGTGAAACGCATGCTCTATTGGATTGAGGTTGGGTGATTCACTTGGCCAGTCAAGAACTTTCTGATCCTAAAAACCTCCTTGGTTGCTTTGGCTGTATGTTTGGGATCATTGTCCTGCTGCATGGTGAAGCGCTGTCCAATGAGTTTTGATGCATTTGCTTGCATCTGAGCAGACAAGATGTTTCTGTATACTTCAGCATTCCTCCTGCTGCTGCCATCAGCAGTGACATCATCAATGAACACAACTGAGCCAGTTCCAGTGGCAGCCATAACACCACTTCCACCATGTTTGACAGATGAGGTGGTATGCTTTGGATCATGAGCTGTTCCTTTTTTTATCCTCACTTTCCATCACTCAGGTACAATCAGTCCATAACTCTTCGTTACAGAACTTTTATGTACTTTTTTGCAAACTGTAACCTGGACGTTCTATTCTTGAGGCTTACCAGGGGTTTGCATCTTATGCTGGTGTACTCTTGATGGTAGTCTTTGGCCCCCTTTAGACTTGGCATTAAGATCCGATTTGGGAGGTCTGATCTCAAGTTAACACCTCTAAGTACAGGTGTAAACGCACCCAAATCGCATTGAGGGCGCAGTGAGATCGCATCGCTCAGATCATAGTTGGAGGTGGTCTAGAACAGATATGACCACATTCTTTTAGCAGTGTGCACGTGAATGCGTCCTGGGTCGCATTGAAGGACCGCCTACTCAACTGACGTCCTGTGTGTAAATGGCAGGGCTGTCAAAATTGGCCAAAATTAGGATTATCGATTATTCCTTTTAAAAAAAACACATCGGTTAGAACCATTCCAATATCTATTTTTGCGCATTACGTCCATAAGAGGGCAAACCAATACAACGAGAGACATGACTACTGGTATAGGTATATTTATCAACAGGTCTTTTAAAAGATCGACATACCTACACATTACAAAATAAACAAATAAAATAATGTCCTATACCGTAAAACGTAATTTAAAGACCGTAGACCTCTCTCTCTCGCTCTCTCTGTGCCGTGGTTGGTGCTGGAGAGAACACACTGTCTCTCATAGCGAGATCAAATGAATGATTGGTAATTGATATGTTATCAGGCTAACTGGTATGATGATGTACGTGTTTATTTGCATATAGAGTGGGAACTGAGATCCGATCACTTGAGACAATCACTTAGACACATTCTAATGCCAGGTGTAAACGGACGTACTTAGAGGTGTGAACTTGAGATCTGATCGCCCAAATCAGATGTTAATGCCAGGTCTAAACAGGGCCTTAGACACATCTACTCCTACATCCCTGAGAGTGTCCTTGATCTGTTGAAAAGGGTTTCTTCACCATTCCAGATGCCTTCTGTCATCTGTCTACCATGTTGTTTGTAATTGCTGAGTGCGTTCTTTCTTCTTAACAATGTACCAAACAATGTACCAAAATTTTTTTAGCTGTCTCTGATTGATTTATTCAGATTTTTCAGCATCATGATGGCCTGCTTTACTGGCACTGACACTTCTTTGGTCCTCATGTTGAGAGACAACAACAACAGACTCCAAATTCAAATGTCAAAAGTCTAGACCTTTCGTTAGCTCTCTTGTGCATTAAGTAACCATGAAAGGAAACACACCTGCCCAAGAAACAGCTGAGCAGCTGTCCAATTACTTTTGTTGCCCTAAAATGGGGGAACTATGTATAAAAAGGGCTGCAATTCATGGTTCACCTGATATGGATGTAAAACCCCTCAAATTAAAGCAGACAGTTTTTATAACCTCAGTCAGTCATTGTTTCATTTAAAATCCAATGTGCTGGAGTACAGAGCCAAAACAACAAAAAACTGGGTCACTGTCCAAGTACTTGTTAACTGGTATATTCATGGAAAGTGGCATGGAAGGTTCTCAAAGGTTAATTCAGGGTAATCTATTTGCTCTGAATAAGACCTTAACCACAGTATGGACAATTCCTCTGGTATCTGACATAGAAACGTAGCCAGTGATAATGTAGAGTTGCATGGCTTTCACAGAAGTTAGAAAGTGAATGACGGAGAACAATCGGCACAATAAAGAGAAAAAACCAATGGAGAGGGCGAGAGACTGCTAAATAGAGAGGAAGGTGGATAGAGCGAGAGATAGAGTGAGGGGGAGGATGAGTAAAAACCTGTACATGTTGGAAGGTGATTAAGCGTGTACATTAATTATGTTTCTTTCTTAATACTGCGGGACAGACTGTTGGGAGTGGTGATAAAGTAAAGCTACTAATGACACAGCATTCAACCTGGTAGTAATTGCTTATCTTGTTAAACAAGTCATCATTTACTGCCAAGCAGGACAGGAAACCCATTCTGAAACACAAATGGAATGACCAAGAATTATTGGAATGGAAAAGGTATTTAATTCTGACATAGCATCACATAGAAATGTTGTTTTTTTACCAAAGAAAGGAAGGTTATAATTAAATTCAATTACAATACAAAAACTCGGTTGAGCTCACATTGCGGCGGAGCAACTGGCCATGAACAAAACCTGATGTTACCAACTGCTTCCCTGAATTTTGGATTTGAAAATGAAGCACTGAAACGTTGAGAAGAGAGCGCTGTAGTAATGTATGTAAAAGTTGTGTGACGTCATTACGCGTAACCATTAATTAGACTAATACAAACTTCAGAATGCTTTCATTTCAAGTATTTCAAGTTAGATGCTCTTACGAACCTCAACTACAAGTACAAAGATTTGAAAACTGTGTTTCAAGTTTTCAAAACTGAGCTTAAACTGACTTCATAACTGATTACATAAACTTCTGTCAGGACAATGTTGCACCAACCAGGAAGTACGCTGCTTTTCTAATAACAAACCCTGCATCACCAGGGACCTTAAAACCCTTCTGAATGAAAAGAACAGGGCCTTTAGAGAAGGAAATAGGGAGGAGCTGAAATGGGTGCAGAAGGAGCTGAAGATGAAGATCAGGGAGAACAAAGACACCTACAGGAGGAAGATGGAACACAAGCTGCAGCAGAACAGCATGAGAGAGGTGTGGTCTGGCATGAAAACCATCACTGGCTACAATGTGGCCAGCCAGCCGATGGATGGGAGCTGAGCCAGGGCTGACGAGTTTAACCTGTTTTTTAACATGTTCGACTCAAAGACCCCCTGCTGCCCCACCTCCATACTCCCCTGTGGCTCCACCATCCCCTAGCCCCACTCCCCTCACTTCCCTTCCCCCCGGATTCTCAACCCCAACACAACCATGCATCAGCATCACATTCGACCAGGTGAAGAGGCAGCTAAAGAGGCTCCATGCAGGCAAGGCAGCAGGCCCTAATGGTATCAAAAAAGGGCTTTTCAAGGCAAGTGCGGACCAGCTGTGTGGAGTACTCATCTTCAACCTGAGGCTGAGCCTTGAAAGGGTCCCACTGTTGTGGAAGACTTCCTGCCTGGTCCATGTGCCTAAGAAAGGGCGTCCCAGTGTCTTGAACGACTACAGACCTGTGGTGTTTACTTCCCAAATCATGAAGACCCTTGAAAGGCTCATGCTAGCTCACCTCAGACCCCTGGTAAAGGAAGGACTGGACCCCCTACAGTTTGCCTACCAGGCTAACATTGGAGTAGAGAACACCATCATCTACCTGCTTCATCGAGCCCACTCCCATCTGGACAGGGTGGGCAGCACTGTGAGGATCATGTTTTTTGATTTCTCAGTGAAGGTGGTGGCGGAGAATGTTGGTCATACTGCTGGCCATCATGGACAATGATGGTTTTCTTTTTGCACATTATTATTATTTTTTTCTTTTGCATTTGTATATTTTTTGTAGAGCATATCTTATATATTTTTTATTCTTTAACTTTTGTTACTTATCTTGGTTGTGTTATTGTATGATGTTGTTATTCTATGTTACTTGGTTGCTGTGACTAAGAAATTTCCCCTCGGGGATTAATGAGGTACCTACCTACCTACCTACCTACCTCAGAACACTGGCTCTGGTGCTTGCTAATGAACCAAAAAATGGATCAAATGAAACCAACCAACCATGATCAATCAATCAGTCAACCTGGTGGAGTCTAGCAGTTGTTACTCTGAGTGGACAAAACACATTCAAATAGCAGCTACTTAAAGTCAGGCCGCCAAATCAATTTGGCAATTTTAACCTTGCGTATGGTTATCAAGGTGTCCTCAAATCCCCAAGGACATTTGAGATTTGAGACCCTTTACTGAAGAAAAGTTCATTCGAATATTATTTTTAAACAGAACTTTCTTGCTCTACAAATACAACAAAATAGAGAATACCGATTTTACGCCCAGTTTTATCAATTCCAGCTTTGTCAGCAAGAATTCTAGTTGTCTCAGCAAGTTTTTTTAGCTTGGTCAACAAAGATAACGATTCCACTAGCCTTATGGGTGGGTCTAAACCTCAAGCTTCAGCAAAGATAACAATCATCTACCAGTATCCCCTAACCTGTATGGGCAGGTCTTAACATCAAGCCTAGTCCCCTGGGCGGGTTGTAATATCAAACTTGGCCCCCTGGGCGGGTCTTAATATTAAGCTTGGCCCCCTAGGCGGGTCTCTGTGGGCATGTAGGCGGTCACGTTGTCCCTTCGACATTACGTACTGCCCACCTGGACTTCTCCTGTCTGCGCATGCCCCGTCTGTCTATTTTTAGGTACTTCTTATCTAAATCGGGCCTATGTAGCCTGTCCTTGGTCACCCCTTTTGTGAGGGGGCCTCAGACTGTATCTTTGAAACTTTATGATTACTTTTATGGCTTTTTAGGTTATATGCTTAATCAAAACACACTTTTTATACTTATGATCTTCAGGTTATATGCTTAATCAAAGTACATCAAAATAATAATAATTATTTACAACAAAAGTCTTTCACATACACAATAATCAGACTGGTGAAATGTAGACATGTATTTGCTTTTGGGTAAAGGAATCTTACCCAGAGCTGACCACCAAGCTAAATATACTGTGTATCTTTTCTTCCAAGGATGTATTATGCCTATCAAAGCAAATTAAAAATTGCGCATGTTGATATGGGCCATTTCACACTGTGAAAAGTACATTAAACTTAATGCTTTTCTGTGGAGACACACCCTAGGATTATTTCTATTTTAAGTATGGCAGTTTCGCATATATACAGTATTCCATTATTAACATTTATTAACTTTTTTTGATATGCCTCAACTCTTGAGGACAGAAGTCAATGAAATTATAAATGTTGGGAAAGTGACTGAGTAGGGTGTATTTACAGTGAAATTAGCTGCTTATGAGGGTTCATTTTCTGCTACTCATAAGTCTACAAACATTCCAATTAATTTAGTCTGTGTCCAAAACCAAGCGGAGTGGTGTAGGGAAAAGTCGCCTTTCCGCCTTTAGGGGGTCTTCAGGCCGCGGGGTCCGAAAATCAAGGTGACAAAAGATGAATAGGAGCAATTACCCACCTCACCTCTCATCCTGTCTCTCTTTGAGAAAATCTTATCCTTTAGCTCAAACCTTCCATTTTTCATCAGGTCAATGAATGATTCACTGTTTCTATTAGCATTTTATTAGATCTCCTTTTTGAAGAGATGTATAATTAGGGGTGGAAATGGCACCCTCGATCTCCCTCTCAACCTTGGCTCACCCCCAGCCCTCAAACTAAGCCTCATGTCAGTCGTTTTCACCCCCCCCCCCCCCATTAAGATTAATGATAAGTTAATAATAATACCATAATAGTAATAGCTCCACTGTCATTCTCTTGCCTCTTACACTTCTCTTTACATTTCTTTTCCACAGCAGTTTCAAATGGGAGAACACTTCAAACTGAGGGATTCAAATACAAATGGGAAATACTGGTGTATAAATATGTTGCGCACTGCACACTATCTCAAAAAACCTGCCCCCTAAGCAGAAATTGGTCGTATTTTAGACAATTCTAGACAATGAGTCGCCCTCAGATCTTTGAAGGATTTTGCAGAGTAATCCACTCATTCCTACCTTCAACTGCTAATGCTTCTTCATGTTCACCTCATCACACAGCAGATGCAATCACACACACACACACACACACACACACACACACACACAAATATTAAATAACAATCAATTCATCACTTACGTATTGGTATTATCAAGTGTTGCCCATTTTTTCACTGAAGACAGAGTGCCTCATGTCATCAGGGAAGGTGTGGTTCATTTGCTGCTCTCTCTCTCTCTCTCTCTCTCTCTCTCTCTCTAGTACCAGGTTTTCCCTACCCAGCAGCCAGTGCAGCAGCAGCGTATAGAGGAGCCCACCTACGAGGCCGAGGACGAACTGTCTACAACACATTCAGGGCAGCCGCCCCGCCTCCCCACATCCCGGCTTACGGAGGGTGAGACTCCTCTCCTACTCTCTCCCTTTATTTCTAACTTCTTTTCTTCACACTTTGCTCTTTTCCAATGGCAAGTCCTGAATAACGGTGTTCAGGGTCAGGAGGAGCAGTGCATGTCAGCCTTGCCTCACAACAATAACACACTCCCCTCCTCCATAGCATGCAGAATCGACCAATGAGCATGCTCCAAGACGTGCGCCTCTGCACGGATTTAGGGGATATGACTGTCAATTTTGCCTTGAACCGTGGTGTCATTGAGCAAGGGGTGCATTAATGGTGGAATAGGGGGGGCCCTGCCAAAACATGGTGTCCCAGCCCCACCAACAGCCCCGATTGGATGCTCTGTAGCGAAACCTGGGATAGTTGTGTATTCTGGGCAGTCAAAGCTGATTGCCATTACTCTATTGCTTTCATTTATTTTGCTCTTTATGACTGCAAGCAAATGGTCACTAAGGAGGCTGGCTAGAAGTTCATTAAGGCTGTGATCAGATTTTTCTAACGCAAAGTGCATTTGTGGGTTAGGATCAGAGAGAGAGAGGACAGAAAGGGCAAAGGAGCACCATTCTGGCTGCCGTGCAACTCAACTTTTGAATTTTCACACTATTTAGTGTTAGCTAGCCTGAAGTAACAAAGGGGACGATGCTGAAAGTAGCATGGACAAGAGAAAGTCAGTGACGTTTCTGTTTGTTCTTGAAGAAGAGGATGAAAAGATGAAATGGAGAATGTGCGCAAGTTTTATCTTCTCGTCAGCTGCACCTAGATAATGTCCATTTCAAGTGTTATTTTCACACTGTTGTAATGCACAGCTAAGGTTGAGGCATGTTCAGCGTAGTTTAGACACCTGCTGCAACCAACCCATTGAAAAGAGCTGAAAAAAAGGTGCTGGCACATTCCAAAAGGTGTCCTATGCGATGACAGCCTAATAGAAGATTGAAAAGTATGCCTCCTCACGCTAACAATACCGCCACTATAAGCACCAGAAGCACCCTAGGAACCTATCGCATCGAGAGATACTGTCGGTGTTTGGGTGAACACTTGGGCATGGTGTTGACAAAGCGAGATGTGGTACAGATTGTACTTTCATTAACGCTGCCGCAATTCGTAATTGCCCTGGCGGCGGTCATATGGTGAATTATTAATGTGGACTGTGATGTATTTTTATTAGAAACGTCCATCTCAAGGGGCGACGAGTCGACTCCAAATGAAATCCTGCACCAGATCTAGGAAGGGGAACTTGGTGTGTGTGCGTGTGCGTGTGTGTATTGATACAATTTATTTTCCTATCTGTCTGGGGACCCGACATGACAACCTATCAATAAGCCGATATGTGCAATCATCAGGCTATGTAGATGGTATGTAGCTGTGCTGCGGTCACACAGAACACATTTAATGACTGAGACAGGAGGACAACACTCTCCAGGCCACCATGACATTTGAGATGTTATTGATTATCAAAGATAGTGCAAATGGTCTGAAACCAATTGCTGGTGAAATTGGAAGCTCGGATTTCTCTCGGCTCTCTGAGGACCTCTTAGCGTTAAATGCAGCTCCGTCACAATGTGAGGCTGACACTATGGTATTGGCCTTTGATTGGAAGCCAGATCAAGACTTCTCTCTCTCTCCCCTCTCTCTCTCTCACACACACACACACACACACACACACACACACACATACATGCACGCACTGTGCAGAGAGGCATTTTTTTAATCTCACCTCTTTTGTCTTGGTCATATAGTGCTTTCATGGTATGAGACATGAGACAAAGGATGGAAAATCATACGTACTAATGAGATCATTATTATGTGTCAGTGTCCCACATTGTTTCAGCTGCAGTATTACACCTAATCCATGGCGGTGGGCATTAAGGAGAGGCACCGCAGGTGAAAATGGCTGGATTGGTCAGTTTTGTAATATTTTACTTCTAAAAACTACTGTAATTCCTGAAATATACAAAGTAAACATTGAAACATTGAAAGAAATGTTTTTATACAAACTGTGCCAAATACACCAGGCAAAATTAGCTAAAAAAAACACTTTTTTAATTAAATCTTCTAAAAATGACATATTCCCTGTATGCATTTTAAACCCAAATTGTATGCATGACCACCAAATTTGACCTGCTGTTTACATACAGAGGCTTTTTGATACCGTTGTCATTTGTATTGTATGTTGTTGTTTTTTTACATAAATATAGCAAAAATTAAGAATTCAGCAAAAATCTATTTTTTTCCTGATCCTTTGTAAATGACCAATTATTTAGATATTCCTCAGAATGAAACAAATCCACTGGAGAGAAAAAAATGCACATCAGCTAATGTGAATATGTTAATAACAAAATATGTTTGTATTTGTGTCTGTATTCAACATATAAATGTCATTGGGATGAAAGGATTTCTTTTTCCTAGTTACCTGTGGCGCCAGGCTACAAATTCACTGGAGATCGCATCATTAGAAGGATTGTTTAGATAAAAACTTCTTTGTTAATTTGGTAAAAATCTCCTTCTGCTGGTTTGACTAACTGAAGAATTCCTCCTAACCCTAGCCTAATGAGAGAGCTTTTTTGGAACTCCCCAGCCTCCTTACTCAGCCCATAGAGGGCGGGGATGGAGGGTGCTTGCAGTACTTCTCCCCCCCCCCCCCCCCCCCACCCCGCCCCTTTGACTCTGCCCCTCTCGTGTATGGTGGTTTTTTTTTTCATTGGACAAACCTCTCTCTGCAGAGACGGGGTTGTTAGCTAGCCCCGTGCTTGCATGTCAACATGCACTAATATGGATGTTTTTGTTTTGTTGTGTGTTTGTTTGTCTGTTTGTTTGTTGTTTGTGTTTGCATCCTCTGCAGTGTTGTTTACCAGGATGGATTTTATGGTGCAGATATTTATGTAAGTATTAATTACTGGTATGACATTGCATGCTGCGCCGCCAACCCCATGGTCTGTTCTTTGTGGCTACATGCACCCCCAACCCTTCATTTTCACACATGGTTTTGGCTTCAGATTGGGGGTGGCAGCTGACAACTAACTCGGCTGGGTAACAGTTTAGATTTAGCTTCAAGGGCCCAACAAACAGGAATTAAAAATTACAGGTACTAAATCAAATCACATTTATTTGTATAGCCCAACATCCCCCAGCCTTAGACCTTCACAGAGGACAAGGAAAAACAAAATCTTGACTACTTAACTACTGGTTATTTATTCTATGTCCAAATGCAGAACAAGTGGCACATTTACACATTTAGTAAAAAGGAAAAAGTGTAGAGACGGGTACTCACACAACATGTAACAACCAACACGTGGAGTATATTAAAGTTAAAAAGTTACTTTAATGCATGTGCCAAAAATAAAGGTGCAGAATGACAAAAAAGTGAATCGGCAGATGCATTTCGATTTAGCTACACCATCGTCAGTATCTTTCTGAATATTGCCATTTTTTGTCACGGTGTACCTTTATTTTTGGCGCATGTACAAAAGTCACTCACCAAGGGCTCTATTTTCATGCCAGCGCAGTCAATGTTCACCGGTGCAACAACTTTCGGTGCAACGGCGTCATCAGTTTTGTAATTTGGTGGACAGATTCACGCCGGGATGGGCGGGGTGGCGCAACAGGGGGTCTGTCAATAAAATACAGCGCAGTAGGATTTTGGTGTCAGTTTTGCGCCTTCCTCCTGTGAAGACCATGTCTAAAGCGCAAATCAATCATACGGCGCTATTTTTGTGGCTTTGCGCATATATACCTGTCCAAAATCCATGTTATGCTATATTTTACCTCACATTGAGCTAAATCCTTCACCCATGGACTAACTGAATGCAACCTTTTTTAACTAACTAGTTAAGCTCTAACTGAATTAATGTGTGAATCATAGGCGGTCAAGCTTCATTTATTTATTTAAATTTTATTTTACATTGTTAAATAAAGACAGTCAATTGTTTACACATTCCCATGTGGCCTTTATCTTCTTTTACTTTATTTACTACCTACTCAGACCAACATAATATACAATATAATAGCTATTCTGGTGGAGACCATTTTCTGATTTAAAAAATGTGGTTAGAAAATGCACTAAAGAAAGCAATTGCAGCTACCTAGTCTGGTTTACTGATCTACCCAGGAGCTCCTTGTGCATTGTAGGTGAATCTGCTCTAGTTCATGTGGTGTACATATAAATGGCAAACAATCCAATTTGACATTTAAATCATTCACATATTTTCAATGCATCACCTGACAAGCCAGTTTCTTCTTCGGTGAGGCTTTTATGGCCGTACCAGTTGGGACTTGGCCTAGCACCATTGTGTAAGTACACTGCTTTTAAAGGGGATGAAATGAGCTGACTTGAAGCCAGCCCTCACCGCACCTACTCATAATGTATCCAACCTCTCATCCAGTGCACCAAAGTTGCGCCATGTGCCTCTGGTCACCAAAATCCCCAAACGGACTGGACACGCCCACTTGCGTCATGTGCCCTAGACTTTACCGCAGCTGCGCCTTGAGTGTAAAATTCAAAAGGCCAATAACTTGAAACTATGAACTATGAAACTATGAAATCTGCATCACATTAACATGTAGATTCATGAAAAGCTTTACTTTTTTTCAAAATGTGTTTCTTTTTTGCAACATTTCATGTTTATGTATGTTTATGACTGTAATGTTTAATAGCCACTTTGCATTGCGAAGACTTACTAATGGCTGTTGCTTAGCACATGCTTGGTGAGCAGTAGAACCAAACACACACACATGCAGACACACACCGGGTCAAGCCTCCAGTGAGATGCAGACTAATGGTGCAGGGTGACTAATGTGTGTGTAGAGGTGGTAGGATAGCTCCCATAACACTCGCCCCTCTTGCCTCGCCATTAGCCCCCGTGCCCCCGCCACTGCGATTGATTGCCACGCTGCGATAAGATCATTTAATATTCATTAGTGAAGGGATCAGGGGCCCCCATCGTTGTATTCGTGTTTATTACAAAGCGTCGTTTCTGGAGTGGATTCGGTCGATTCGTCCAAATGGCAGATGAGATAAGTTGGAAAATGGAGCTTGGCCACGTTAGCGGGGAGGGGAGGCTGGGGAGATCGATGCTATGGAAAATGTTGACACATACAAAAACAAATAAGGGAAAATGATGATGTGTACACACACAAACTGAGTAGATTAAAGTGGAGAGCGTAGTCTGCCGTCATTGAGGATTCTAGTATTGTCCCATTAGGTGAATGAAGGCAGTGCTACGGCATCAGTATGGACCTGCAGCCTCAAGCACATGAGGGAGCATTACCAAACACACTCTGAAAGTCAGGAAGATGGATAGACAAGACAGGAAGAGGGAGTTCAGCCTCGAGGAGAGAGGACACACACACACACACTCTCTCTCTCTCTGTCTCTCTCTCTCTCTCCCCTCAGTGAGTCAGCCTGCATGATGGATAGGGACATTCCCTGTGTGAGATTATGTGTGTGTTTGTGTGTGTGTGTATGGTGGCCAAACCTTGACCAGAGGGTGGTTACATATATACACACACACACACACACACACTTTCCAGACAGATTTTGTAGTTCAGCCTTGGCAATGCAATGCAATGCACACACACACACAGCTGCCGCAGGCCTGCCGTTAGTCACTCAGTCAGGAGTGACAGTCCACAGTGGATGGTGACTAACACAGGGCATCCTGTTCATCTTCCTGCCACAGCCCATCATCATACACTCTAAGTATCACTTATTCCCCTCCACAGTTTATAATGGTAATAATACATCGCTCATGTCAGGACAGACACACTGTCTCGGCCACAGAGTGCCGAAAGGTTTAAGGTGAAACGATGTGAGGAAGAGGGGGGGTGCCAGAGCCGTAGCTGAGGGTGGGAGAAAGATAAATGGCTTCTGTTTTATGATCAATTAGACCAGTGGCTCTCAACCATGTGCTATCCAGGCCCAAGAGTCTACAGTGCAAATCATGTCACTGATGTGTGCACCTTAATTAATCAGGGAAATCAGCTGCTGTTGTGTTTTGCCGCAATGAAAACCTGTAGACTTGGGCCTCCATGGGCCACGGTGGAGAATCACTGAATTAGACTAAAGCCGGCAGATTAGAGCTCTTCTCAGAGGCAGTGCTGCTGTGGAGGCAGAAATAGCCTAATTGGTTGTGTTAAGCCTCAATGGGCGGAGCCAAAGGCTCAGTCTAGTGCCGGGTTCAGACTACACGATATCAGGCCGATTACAGCCCCATTCGGCAGACATAGGGCGTCGGGTCGAGTCGGGAATGACAGGGTGCGACAATCAATCGTTTTATCTTGTGTAGTGTGACATAGCCGACGACAACCGATGCCGCATCTGGGATGCCTCACGACGTCCGGATGCCTCACGACGTCCCGACTGCCGTCCACAACGTGTTCCGTCTCGTCCGTGACATTGACCAATAGGAGTACGGAGCGCTGTAAACAAACATGGCGAAGCGAAAGAGGAATGAAGTTGTTGGTGCCGCTAGGTGGAATTATGAAACAGAGGAAAGGTTTGTTGAGCTCTGGCAACACCACCCCCGTGGAGGCTAGCCAGCTAGCTACATTTAGGTTTCACTACAGGCTTAAACATCGTTATTTTTACCTCAAGTTCTCTTTGAAGGATTGACAACCCATACTGTTCTCTTCACGCGACCCAAGAACGGGTCCACAGTCGTTTTTTCTTTTTTTTTGGCTTTTCGGAACACAACACAGCCAGTATCATACATACTGCTTCGGACGCCATTGTTTGTTTACATTCTCGTTGCCTAGCACCTGCACATCGGCAAGCGATTATTGGTCGGTGACCCACGTGTAGTCTGTCATGTCTCTCGGCCAAGTCACGGCACAAATGTATCACTCTATAATCGCCTAATCTGACACAGTGACCATCGTAACAGACAAAAATATTGTGTAGTCTGATCCCGGCATAATGTTAGACCGAACAACTGTGCTTGTTTGGCTCCGCCCACTGAGGTTTAATCAACGAGATTATTTCTGCTTCTGAGAAATGTTAGTAGAACTAAAACTCCAGTCTGCATAACGTTGCCCTTGCTCAGCCAGGACCTGGACAAACCTGACACACCCCTGGAGCCTCTGTCATCTGTATACATCTGAATACAGCTGTATTCGTTCATTCATTGATTGGATAATAAAGCTTTTGAAATGAATTAGCAACATCACAAATGTTGCAATTGCGCTATAAGAAAAAAGGTGGTCCGTAAGAAAATAACTGGACATCATGGAGATCAATGATGTATGACATACCCTTACAGTGATGATCACAATGATCATTTTTAAGCTACTGTATATGGTTAATGTTTTTTCCAACCATGTGGGCAAAACTAATGTAAACTAACTTGACAACTGTCATTGAGCACAGTTTGGCTTAGTTCCAGTTGTAGTGCTTGCATGAGCTGGGGAATCTGGATGTGCTGTTTGGTTACCAAACCAAGATGTTGTCTGTAGCTGCATGAGGGAGTTAGGTCGCTAACACGTTAACTAACCTTGCATGGTACATTCCCACATTGAATTGAATACTGCCTAAAACAATTCTCAATCTTGTAGGTTTCGACTTCACATAGTGTATCAAGAAAAATGACTTATTGATTGGCAGTTTTTTTTGGTTTTAAAATAATAATTTATAGTATATTTGGGAGATATTTCAGAAATGTTAGGTTACAGAGTACTGCAGCAAATACAGTCCCTGGTTAAAACAGAGCCTGTATGGTACAGTGAACTGCAGACTCAAGACCAATGTGCTAAAAGAATATCATAGCCTAATAGGGCTGGAAGGGAGGGTGGGGTCAATATGTGTTAGCATAAAACAAAAGAAATCAATAAAAAGGGAAGGAACTCGCACACTGACTTATGGGCAATCAGCCTCCCTTTTTATCGATGGTCCATTGAGTGATGCTTTTGAGTTGCAGCTGGTAGTGCCTTGGCTAATTGCAATGCACCATCAAACATTTCTTCAAAATTTTGTTTAAAAAAGCACACTCATGTCTCTCATGTAGATGCTTGCTGCTGTGTGTCTGTGTGGTGAAACTGCATGAATGCCCGTCCTTGTTTTTTGGGGGGGGGGGTTTTCCATTTTTTTGGACGTGTTTGGATTGCCATGACCCTGTGGTTTTGTTGAACATGGAAGTCTTGCTGTGCTCACAGTCTGATCATTGCTGCATCACTGCACTCTCGTGTGTGTGTGTGTGTGTGTGTGTGTTTGTTTGTTAGTGCAGTGCTTGATTTGTAAATAGCAACGTCCTAGACCACTGGGAGGGGACTGTTCTGGGAAGAGGGGCGTAGGGGGAAGTTAGCCTACGAATAGCCTACTCATTTCAAGACACAACTACACAAGACCAAAAAAATTCCCAGAAATTACACTAGCAAAACATTTAACCAACATTGAATAATATGCAACCATATACTGGGCCTTTTTTAAGAAACAAAACAGCCAAGGAGCCCTCCACAATTCTTACTTTGCTCCTAGGGTCTTGAGCAGTCCTGTGGCCTTTGGCAATCCATGACCTCACATGGAGAATGCATTTCAACTGGGTCAGTGCCTCTCCAACAAGGCAATGGAATTGTGGTGAAGAAATGGTGGGATGTGATGCATGCCCTGTATTCAGAGTAGAGCTGCACTGGACTTTTATATATAAATACCTCCTCGTGGCCTCAAACACCCACTCAAAAACCAACAAAAACCTCTTTGCGTCCTTATGATTTGGAGTTCAAGACTGTGTAGATCATTCTTGTAGAGCATTCTACATGATGCCCAGATTGCTGACAAAAGCCCTTGTAGTTTTCATGAGTTGTGCTGTTACATGAGGCATCTTCTTCTTCCATGGCAATTTTTCCAGGCAGCTTAGACAGTCGTAAAACTTGATGCTGCCCATCTATTGTCCAGGACCCGATCAAATTTACATAGCTGAATGTCACATATTCTTTCAGCCCCATTCGGCTTTTGTTTGATGTGCTGTATAATGCATCAAGTTTGTCCATGAGTAATTTAAAATGAGTAACAGCCCCCCCATCTCTTTCATTACATTGCCAACTGCACGCTTCAGGCGATGTGCAGACCAATGCCACATAAAGATGTTTGGGAAAAAGGCCAGAAGCTGGAGAATTACCTATAAGACCAATGAACATTTTGTAGAGAAAGACCTGAAGGCCACATTCTCTAAAGAACGCAGTAGTTTGCAGAGAATTCCTTCAACACTCAAGTCCTTTAGCTTGACAAGATCGCATGTCAAGCAACTGAAGCCTCACAAAGACAATTCAGGTGCTCTTTCTATTTAAACATGTAGCCTCATCCAGCATCAGACTGATTCAATCCACTATCAGGAATGCAATCAACTATTTTATGAAAAATATGTTTTTTTCAAGGTAAACATGTAAGAAGCTGTAATGCTTCTTAGCTAGGTAATTGTAAAGAGTGTAGGCACTCCAAAGATCTCTTTGGTCAGTCATAATGTAAGATAAAAAATGCATTTTGGCACCATGGCCTTCATCGGGGTAAATAGGTTACAGAACGTTATTTCAGATTAAATGTGCTGTTGTATGTTGGAACGTGCCACATTAGAATGGAGGATTATCCCCTTGATCACACCATTCCAGTCAATTTGATGCCAAAAGCTAGTCTATGGCACTTAGCTTAATTGTGGTGAGGAAAAGCCTTGCTCTAGTATGTATAGGGTCAGATTTGTTATTAATTATTGTCTGTGTTATTGCGTTCTCTTTCACTTTGTCCAATATCTTAGATACTGCTAAATATGCCATAGTCTTTCAATGCTTGAAAACCAGAGGCCTCTGTTGTATTTTGTGTCTGTGGCATAGGACATCAAGCCAATCTTTGGCCAGTAGTCCTGGACCCCGGGACCCCGGGACCCAACATTTTTTACAAGTAGCACAGCATAGAGTCTTTTATGTATAGTAAAGTTTCCTTGGTCTTATTAATTAATTCAATGAGTTCAAACCCTGTGTTCCAACGCTGGAAATAGGGGGTGCTAAACTGTACACATGGGGGCGGATCTACTAAGATCCCAAATAAAGGGTACTAATTTGCGTGTGCATTCTAAAAGTTTGCGCGTGTGGTTAATGGACGTTTTGCGGGTGATTTACTAAGAATGATTGCGTAAATGACAACAGGCGCAAACGTGGTGGAGACAGCAGTATTTAAATGAGGGTTTTGCGTGTTTAATGTTTTGCACCATGGAGAGTTTGGATGGGCAACAGAACCGCAAGCGCAAAATGAAATTTGAGCCTATAGAATTAGAGGTGTTAGTGGAAGAGGCAAATAAACATTTGGATGAGCTACAGCAAAAAAATCTGAATATGACAAAAAAGAACACTATATGGGAGATCATCTGTGAGAAAGTAAATGCCGTTGGTAAAACAAGAAGAACAACGGATGAAATTAAGAGAAGATGGCAAGATATAAGACGAAGAACAAAAGAAAAATTGGCTTATAATAAAACCTCAGCTAAGAAAACAGGTGATTCCAAAAATGTTCACACGAGGGGGGGGGGGAAATACGTTCTCTACGTCTTCGTTCATCGTTTCTATGTCTCCTCGCTACAATAACGGCAGCCATTCGTGCACAATTACGCATGCAGGGCGTTTGCACCTTCCCTTGAAACGTATTAAATACAGACGCAGTCTCCATCAACGAAATTGCGTTCAGGTTTGATAGATCACAGTGCGTCTGCTACATTAATCTATTTACATTTTCTCCTCCCAGTATTTTGCTAAATAGCGTGTAAACGCCCCATCTTGCATATTCATTGAGGCAAAAGTACTAACTGGATAAGGCGTGTTATTTTGCACATTTGCAAGACGCAGTCCTCAGTGCGCACTGTTAGTAGATCAGTTTGTACATTTATTTGTGCGTGCTATGAGTTTGCACACATTTTTACACACGCAAACCTTTAGTAGATCCGGCCCATGGTGTCTACAAGTATATTATATATATATATATATATATATATATATATAATTATAGTTTGACAGCCTATATAGGGCTGTCAAACGATTAAAATTTTTAGTCAGATTAATCACAGGGCCGCTGTGGATTAATTTAGATTAATCACGATTAATACCCATTCATTATTAATTGTGTTTCATTTTGTGGGGGCAAAAAGACTCATGACAGAAGGCGATATATACACTTAACATGTGTTTTATTTAAACTATAGAACAGATATGATGTCCAGATATCAAAATTTTAAAAAATAAAACATACCAACCACACCATATTTACCAACCACATTTTTTCTTTCTTTTTTTTTAATCAAACAAATATCCATATTAATGTGGCCCTCTTACTCATCTTTTAGCCAGCTGCTGAGACAGACTAACTTGTTTACATTACCGGAGAATAGAGCTGACCGCTTCTTATGTACGTTACCTGCGACTGAGAACAGTCTCTCACACGGAACGGTGGTTGCAGGAGTGGCGAGATATTTGTGAGCCAGCAGTGCTCGCAAATATCCTTCCTGCAGAGTGTGCAAACTACTTTATGTCGGTCGATTGTCCCGTCTTGGGTTTTTTTGTACTCAAACTTCCCATCGAGAGGGCCAATATGTTGTTTAGAGTCTTCCATCTTTATCGAGTTGGTTCTGCCGCCCGATAGCGTTGGAGCAGCAATCCGCGGCAGTGAGTGAAATTGTGGGATTTTGAGTCATTGTGCGGCGCGCGTTAATTGCGTTAAAATTTGTAATCAAATGAATCATGCAAATTAATTAATCTGGATTTACGTGTTAATTTTGACAGCCCTAATATATATATATATATATATGTATTGTGCATATATATTCCTTGTTGGTGGCTTATCTGTTAAGCTTGTGCCAACTAAGGGATGGCCACACAATGGCCAGTTTATACATACAGCCATGCTTGAAAGTTTGTGAACCCCTTGTGCAATTAGAGAAATTTTGAGTCTTTTTTACGATCGCTAACAAGTGTTTACCTATACTTAAGATACTTTTTCTAAACTCTTAACACAGCAATACACCTACATCACACAATTAGCCAAATAGTTAATCTGCTCAAAACCACATTTTGTTAATCACCAACTCTACATTTCAAAATGCAAAATAACTCTCTCTACATACACTAACTTTAAAACATTAAAACACGGCAAACCCGACTCAATATCACATCATTCTTTCAAAACACTAGCACGTTTTCTATCCAAGAGGAACATATAGTCAATCATAGCACAACAACTTTCAAAATACTAACAGTTGATGGCATTACAAAAACTGTATTACTTTTCATGTTTCAGTTCTACCTGCATACAGTAGACAATATGAAATCCATGTTTTTTTATAATTCAGTTGAATGTGTGCATTTTTGGCAGCATACTATCTAAAAGTGAAGGGAAAGTAAAGTCATCTTTACTTTATTGAAATGTACAGTAGAAAAAAAATAGTAAGTGACAGAATTGCTGCAGTAAAAGCTTTATTAGCAACATGAAATTGCTGCTAGTGATGAACAAAAAAATCCAAAATACATGGCCTTTGGTTCCAAATGTGTAAAAATAAAATACACAAATACAGTAAAAAAGGCACAGAAGGGAAAAAACACAAAAATGCACAGTCCTGTTCTACAGTTTTTTACAGTCGCTAACATCCTTTTGTCCAATCTGTAGTCACATTTTCAAAACTCAACACAATTAGCACAACATCCATCTGTTGTGGACCAAACTGTAATCTATACGATCTTCAGCATTTGGCCACATGTTCTCGTCCACATCACATCTTATGTCGTCTCTCGCTATGCACCTTGGATAGAAATGCTTGGCATGCACAATATGTGTAAACACAGCATGTGTAAATACTTTTCAGTATGTCCTACTGTATGTACTGTAACCCATGTTTACATGTAGAGTAACATAGTGTAAAACTCACTATAGAACAATATATATTGGATAGATACCATACCTGGACATATTGGTGCCGGTGCTGGTGACCCGCTCACTGTTCTTTTCAAAAGGAATTGTGTACAACTGTTTCATTCGAACTCTGTGTTTGGTCTATTTTACACAACTTAAATCAGCTATTTCTCACTGTTTCAGTAAGCTTTTGGTTCAAAAATGCTTATCAGCTGTTTCAATAAAGCTTTTGAGCTGCTGTTGTTGCAGACATAGAGGCTTTATACTATATTTAAGGTTTTGAACATTAGGCTTTCATTTCTGGCATGCTGTGTGCAAGCATTTGTAAATAAGACAAGAAAGATCCATCATTTTGGTATTGGGTAAGCTTGTTTGTAAAGAAAATCGAAGCATTTTAGAAACGTGTTAATTGACTGCATATTCTGTGAAAACAACATGAATTGTGTTAATGGTATGGTCCACAACTGACGGATGTTGTGCTAATTGTGTTTAGAGTTTTGAAAATGTGACTACAGATTGGACAAACGGATGTTAGCGACTGTAAAACACTGTAAGGTTTGAGCTTTAGATATTGATTTCATAATGTTATTCTTCCATAATATGTTAAATAATGACCACCCCCTGTAGGGTTCACAAATTTTCAAGCATGACTGTATAGAAGACTTTGCATTTCAGAGAGACAAAGTGTGATATCGGCTTGGTCAGATGGTGGGTGCTCCACTGGTACACATAGGGCCGGATCTACTAAAGGTTTGCGTGTGTAAAAATGTGTGCAAACTCATAGCACGCACAAATAAATGTACAAACTGATCTACTAACAGTGCGCACTGAGGACTGCGTCTTGCAAATGTGCAAAATAACACGCCTTATCCAGTTAGTACTTTTGCCTCAATGAATATGCAAGATGGGGCGTTTACAAGCTATTTAGCAAAATACTGGGAGGAGAAAATGTAAATAGATTAATGTAGCAGACGCACTGTGATCTATCAAACCTGAACGCAATTTCGTTGATGGAGACTGCGTCTGTATTTAATACGTTTCAAGGGAAGGTGCAAACGCCCTGCATGCGTAATTGTGCACGAATGGCTGCCGTTATTGTAGCGAGGAGACATAGAAACGATGAACGAAGACGTAGAGAACGTATTCCCCCCCCCCCCCTCGTGTGAACATTTTTGGAATCACCTGTTTTCTTTGCTGAGGTTTTATTATAAGCCAATTTTTCTTTTGTTCTTCGTCTTATATCTTGCCATCTTCTCTTAATTTCATCTGTTGTTCTTCTTGTTTTACCAACGGCATTTACTTTCTCACAGATGATCTCCCATATAGTGTTCTTTTTTGTCATATTCAGATTTTTTTGCTGTAGCTCATCCAAATGTTTATTTGCCTCTTCCACTAACACCTCTAATTCTATAGGCTCAAATTTCATTTTGCGCTTGCGGTTCTGTTGCCCATCCAAACTCTCCATGGTGCAAAACATTAAACACGCAAAACCCTCATTTAAATACTGCTGTCTCCACCACGTTTGCGCCTGTTGTCATTTACGCAATCATTCTTAGTAAATCACCCGCAAAACGTCCATCAACCACACGCGCAAACTTTTAGAATGCACACGCAAATTAGTACCCTTTATTTGGGATCTTAGTAGATCCGCCCCATAATGTAGTTGCCGTCTGACTCTGTGGTTGATGTGGTTTTGGAGGGGTTGCTATTGATCTCTCCCTGCTCTTGCTTTTGAGTGGCCTTAAATTATGCTTCACAGGGAGTGGTACGAAAGAGAGCCTTGATGCCGAGATAAAATCTGCATTTACATTTATTCTGAATGAAAATGTTCATGTTCAATACGTGAGTTGTGTCTGACTGAAATGAAGCGAAACCTGCAAAGCTAGTTCAAGGAGACAACTCGAGTGGCGCTACACCCTCGGATCAGCTGATGTGTCAGATAAAGCCCTGTCTGTGTGTTTGTGTGTGTGTGTGATTCTTTTGTCCACCAAGCATGTGCTAACACACAGCCATAAATAAGTGCTAGCAATACAAAATGGTTATTAAATATATATTATATGAAATGTTGTATGTGTGTGTGTGTGTTTCCAGGGTGGTTATGCTGCCTACAGATATGCCCAGCCTACTGCTGCCACAGCTGCTGCATACAGTGACAGGTAAGCCAGTTACAATTGTCCAAAACCTCCAAACCACCTTCTTTCTTTCTTTCTTCCTTACTTCCTTAGCAACTTACCTTCCTTCCTTCCTTTTCATTACAAAACCAGGGGACTCATTTCTAGAGACATCTTATATATTTGATCACCACAAAGTAGAAACCTCAACTTGTTGTAGAAATGGTCATAACTCTACAGCAGGTTTACTCGCTGGCTATGCTGAGGTATTGCAGGGCTGTGTGCCAGCTGCATGAATAATTTAATTCATATGTTATGAAGTGGCCTAAAAGTACTAATGGTGGTGATATCATTCTTCAAAATGAGTTTAATCTTTTTTTCCCCCTCTGCCATCCCCCCTCTCCGGAGGACAACTATATTTTTAATTATATTCCCAAACATTTTATGCGAAGCCTCTTTTAGGGGAGGACAAAATAAATAATAAATGAACCAAGAGAAGAAGAAAAGAAAAGACCAAAAAAAAAAAAAATCCATGGAGAGGTAGAACAGGGCACAGCAGACAGGACAGGGACAAGACAATACACAGACTGAGACTGTCAAGAGATATGACAGATTTGCTGACAGGACGGTCTTGATGTTGAGATTCTCAAGTAAATAATAATCACATAGATAAGAATATCTTACAGTAATTTCTTACTGTAAAGAACCTGTAGTAATAATAATAATAATAATAATAATTACTATTATTACCTTCATTATCTCACAAGTGTGAGATCCCCTAGAAGGCAAAAGGAGGGGGTAGTGGAATTCTGTAACCCAGAATTTTGGAAATTTCAGCAGTTGCTGCTTGCCTGAAATGTCAGGTGGGTGTGCATTGCCAAGCAGAGTCATAATAGCTATCTGTTGTGTTGATGGTGGTCTTATCACTGAAGCCCATGAGGTGCATTTTACAGTGTGTTTTATGCATAGTCTTATAATGAGGGGTTATTGATCAATCTTTTTCCCACTCCCACAGATTGGTAATATATGAGTTTTACATAATTTGGATAGAGGTCTCTTGGATTTTGATATGAATGTTATGTTTACTATTAGTGGGTGGGGCTGTAGATTATTGTTAAGTTGTATTTTATTTTTAAGCAGATTGTTAAATTTGGGGTATAGCAAGTTGTCTGGGGCGATGTTACATTTCTGTGTTCATTCATGGGAATTTGTCGTTTTCAAATAGGTGTTCAAGGTGGGTGATTCCATTACCTTTCCATAAATTAATAATTAAACGTGAAGGTGCTCTTGTTGATCAGAAAATCCTGGTTGTGAATGTTACAAGATGTGAGTGGGTGGTTGGTGATGTTATTGATTTTCCACCAAGCTTCCATTCATAGAGATGAGAGGTGCATTCTTAAAGCAAATATATTTTCCGATTGAATGGGACAGGAATGGCAAGTCTTTGATAGAATGTTCATTGAATACTGACTGCTCGGTTTTGAGCCCAGGGGTCTTATTGTTCATTTGCGTGAATCCATTTCCTTATACTGTATATTGTAGGTTATTTGCTAAGAAGTAATGAAGGAGGTTTGGGGCATTGAGACCTCCGACTTGTTTGTTTTGAGTTGAGAGTTCTTGGTTGATTATTTTTCCAGGAAGTCCGGAGTGGAGAACCACTTGGAGTCATTGAGAAAAGGTAGTCGATTATGGGTAAGACTGACATTTTAACTGCTGCAATGCAAGTGAGAGTAGTAAATTATTCCACCGATTTCAATGGTCTATGGTGGTCCTGAAGATTGGAGTGATCTTTAGATAAAACAACTCTGGAAGACTGGATGAAATATCAAGAGCTACCGGATATTAGGACAGAGTTTGGGGGTTGCGGCATTCCACTGATCCTGGTTTAGTGGGAGAATAGTGGATTTGAACCAATTGATGTGATATTTAGAGATGGAGAAGAATGTTGATAGGGCTAAAGATAGCTTTGAGTGATTTTAAAGAGTTTTGTATGTATAGTAATAAATCATCAGCATTTAGGCTGACTTTATGAGTTGTGTTCAACATGGTGGTACTAGTGATTTGGGTGCCTTGGCAGACGGTGGCTGCAGGCAGTTAAATGAACAGGGCAAACAACAAAGGTATGAATGGTCACCCCTGTCTAGCACCTCTGTGGAGTATAAAACATGGTTAAAGAATACTATTTGTGATTGATGCTGTGGGTGAGTTATACAACATTTTGATCCATTGAAAAAATAACTTCCCAGAACCAAATCTTTCTAATGCGGTGAATAAAAAAGTCCAATTTACACGGTCAAATACCTTTTCCACTTCTAATGATAAGATTGCTGGGTCATTGTTCTGGTCTTTGGCTACAATGATTGGTTAGATAGGCAGCACATGTTTCTAGAGGAGTGCCTGCCTTTAATGAAATCTGTTTGATCAGAGTGTAATATGGATTGAATGACTTTTTCTAATCTAAGACCTTGTCTGGGTTTATGAGACATAATGGGTGATAGCATGAGCAGAGTCGGGTCTTTAATATGTTTAAGGAGAATTTATATAAATGCTGTATTCATATCGAATAGGATGACAGGATGATACATTTCACATCATTTTGATAAATAGTGGTAATATTGTTGGCTGGAAATGTTTATAAACCTCTGGTGGAAACCCATCGATTCCAGATGCTTTACTGTTTGGCATTGAGAAAAGTGATTTCTTGGAGTGTACATGGTACTCCCTTCAGAGTTTTTAATGCCTGGTATATTTTTTTCTTGTTATTTGAGTTAACTTGCGAGATACTGGCCAAATTTGTGACAATGTTCAAAGTGGTTGTGTCTGAGTCTCTGTAGGGTAAATTGGGTTTTCTTATTAATAATAGTTTTGAGTTTAGTGAGTTTATGGTGATCCTCAGATTGGTTTTGCTATTAGGAGATTAAGATGACTAGCTTTCTCCTCAAGCGTTTTTTCACACTTTTTTTAAAGGGTAAAATATGGGATAATTTTCCCTCTTTACTGTCTCTCTTTACTGGTTTCCCATAACAGAGTAGATGAGGTTGTCTGGGAGTGATTTATGTCAATGAAGGATGTCCACTCTCTGATGAAGTATGTATTAAATCTGGGGTCTCTCAGTAATCATGTTTTAAAATGCCATCTAGTTCGTGTTTTCTTTGTGGGTGTAAAGCTAATAGTTTTGTGATCGGACATAATAATTGATGATATTTTACATCCTTTGTTTACTGAATGAGTTTGAAAAATTAGTTTAATCTCAACAGATTGAATTTTAAGTCTCCACAACTTTATATAAAGATGTCAGTTATTGGTAGTGTGTAGAAACTTGAGGCAATTGAGGCAAGAGTAACGCAAGATTCAGCAGGTTGTTTTAAATATCCTATAAATAGTTTGTTACAATAAGCAAACAACTGTCCTTCAACCATGGCTGAATTGGCTTTATATATAGCACCAGGGCTGGGTTCACGGGGCAAACTAATTACAAAGTATGTTCACCTGCATTCAAATTGAAAGTCATTTGTGATTTATATATTCCAGGTGTGTAAGACTGAGGTACTTTAAATGAGCATACATAGCATTTTTCAGTGTCAGATATTTTTATAAATCAGGGGTCAGCACACCTTGAAACATTATTAAAATGACATTAAGGATTAAATCCAAGTACATTTTAATAAATGAGGAGGCAGGCCTGCGCAGTACAAAATTAAATGATTATTTTGTCTTTACTTAAGCAGGCAGGTCATTTAAGATCAAATTGTTCCCTACAATGACAGCCTGGCAAAGACAGTAATGCCAATTCAGATATCCCACAGACAGCTAAAGAGCAGATGCACATAATTCATTTAAATGTTTCTCCAAACAATCTTTTCTTTTGAACTTTACAGGGAAATGGATGGAAAAGCAACCTGTAAAGATGAATTGGCTCATTGATTGTTCACAGCATTAGTGAAGCCATTTTGAAAATCTAGTTTTTCAAGCTACCAGTTACTTTGCATTGGAAGAAGCTGAACTAGAGCAAAGCTACCATCAAAACAAATAGTTTTGTTAACTAAGGTTATTGTAGCACTTTGCTCTGGAGTTTGGGGAAGAGTCCTGGGTTTGAGGTGAAAAACATAAACACTCAACCTAGGGACAGGGAGTGAGAGATGGAGGGATAGGAGGAGGATGATCCAGCTTACGAATCTGTATGTCCGTGATCCAATCCGTCATCATTTCACTCCTCAGCAGGTCGGGTTCTAGGGCCTTCACTCAGTCAAAATCCAGTCCATAAGGCACAGGTCAAACACAGAATAGTCTATCCAATCCACTACAGTTTCCACTCCAATAGCCCTTACCCCACCACAGAGATTTCCTCTCTGGTGACTGAAAGTTCAGGTCTTAAATAGCCAGCTCCCTGATTACTGATGTAAGTATTATCCCTCCCATACTCTTCCCAGTTGCCTTCTGTGTGGGACTGGGCGCTGTCCTTGGTGCTGAACCAGAGTGTCTTTCTGACCTACGGTCCCACATTACATAGGAAAAGTTGTTCAAACTACATTGTGAACATGACTAGGTGTCCCTAGTGATTACTGGACCGTTCTGGTGTATGGTTAATGGCCTCTGTTTTTTTTTTATTGTTACAGTAGACATAGTTAACCTAATGCACTTAGGTAGTGGGGAATGCTATACAGAACAGAAAGAATGCACATGCACATCAAATGTTTGCAGTTGAGTATGAAACATTTTCCTCTTTCTGAATGTAGTCACGAAAGTTAAGCAGTCCTTCAGCTCAAGTTCAACTTCATTAGTATTCAAATATAAATAGTGGAATATAATAACACAGTAACCAATGACTCCGAATGTCATTCGAACTTTATTGCCAGCATTTATAACATTAAGACTGACAAATCTTGGCTTTCCTCTTTCATTGCCCAGTATCGATGAGGCCCATGATGGTAGAGATGAAAGACCTTGTACCTGTGGGGGAACAGTAGTGTTTCTCTCATTCAGCCATGCTCATATCCACACACATGAATGTTACCTTTTTGCAGTCACTCTATAACAGTTTTGCTGTGTTATAGATTATGACATGTAATATTTGGTTGCAAGTAGATTAATATGAAGGTAGTAAATAGTTGGTGTCCTAGATCTTTTTGAAGATTATCAGCTAGTATCTAGTTCCCATAAAAAACAAAAACAAGCCAAGTCATTGATAAATAGGTTATACAAACAAAATATTTGAAGCAGAAATAAACATTATGTTGCACTTGAAATAGGGATTAAGAGGAATAGAGCAAAAGACAAAAAAGATGCAAGAACAAGAGAACAAGCAGTAATACATTTTTTAAAATGCTGTTGTTGAAAGAATTCCAGAATTTACAGTTTCTAAAATGTATTTGTATTAAATATATATATTTTAATTAAACACATTTCTTGACACCTTTAATTTGCAATTTATTTTGATCTATTTTTATTAACAAATATTTGTAATTTCAATGTATTTTTGCCTATCTCTGTGTACTGATGTATCCATCTTTATTAGCCAGTACTAGTGGTGAAGACCTCTGCATCTGGGGCCACATATATGCCGGGCTTTAGTCAAACAGGGAGATGAGGAAATCAGGAGGTATGAGCTCATCTGAAAAAACCTACAATTTGCCAATTGCCGAGTATTGGCTGGAAATACTGTCTCAAGAACTTCTATTGGTAAACAGGCAAAGATTTCATTTTTTTGTCCTGGCATTAAGGTCTCATAATGGCAGAGATTTCTCCTTGCAAGTGATTGGAACGCCACACTAGCTTGTGGTTTGATTCACAGCAGTACTCAATGTATTAACATGTGAAAAGCGCTTGGAGCTAGATTAGTGGTTTCTAGGGCTGAGACTTTCAACAAAGGAAAATGAATTGATATTTTAGTGTGTTGAATTTCTCATATGCCCCCCCTCCCTTATTAATAATAGATTTATTAATAACACTATGAATAATTTGTGTTAAATTAGTAAGCACTAGTCTGTAATTTGGTTGTATAATTGCATGGAACTTGCAGAAGTCTGTCCTTTTAGATTCATTATTCATTTTTCACCTCACGCTCCTAAAGTTAACTTTTTCAAAGCTAGGCTTGAATTAGCTATCTTTTTTGAACAACAGGGGTTATATATGACCCAGCTATGACTCAAAGCCTAATTAAAAGATAACACAGCTCATGCTTCACTATCAGTCTGCATGCCCAATTTATATGACAAGGGAGTTTTTTTCATATGTAACAGTTGAAGAACTGGTTAAAATCACTACTCTGGTAGAAATACCATCCATGATCTAATTCAAGAGTATGATATAGAATTTTTATATTCAATTTTTATAGTGGAGCTAATATGCTGGCAGGCAAAGTAGGTCTAGGTTCAACTGAAAATAAGCTTTTGTCATTATGAATGTTGTCACTGACTACATTTACATGCAGGGAGAATTCCCCTCTTAATCAAAAGAGAAGAAAGTGAGAACCAAGATTAGAAGCACAGAAGATTTATTCAATTGCCTTAGTAGCTATATTGAGAGAGGGAGACAAAAACAGCAAACATTTTGTGTCATGGATTTGTGAAGGATTTGCTGTGATCTTGCAGAATAAATCTATGTTACATGAGAAATAGTAGGTAATAAGCAATAATAAGGACTCCAGGCTGAAATGTGCTGTATGCTGACTCTGCTTTCTGCATGCAATGGTACTGCTTATTAACTTATTCTCACACTCTGTCCCTGTCAAGGTGCTGATGTACTTGATATTTTGCTGATGATCACAAATCACAGCTATTTACAAGCTGAATATACTCATGACAATGCTTCATAAAAATGCCTAAACATAATGGTGAACTATAAAAAGGAATTTCTGTATTTTGGTTTTAAAAGGGTTATGAGGAACAAAAAAATTGCCGCAGGGTGTTATTTGTGGTTAAGTGTTAAGCAACAAGAGCTTTAAGGTGAATAAATAAGAGACACCTGGTTAGCAGATACCCACAGTATGAGATCAATCCCCATAGCATAAACCAAGAGAGGGTTTTCAACAGTCCATAGATCTTCAGAAAGCAGTTTACCAAGTTAGATGTTGAAAGTGCTCATCAGTGCACTGAAAGCCCCACCTACTCACATGTCCAATCTGTAATTCAAACGGCAATGAAGGAGGGAGCAAGATGTCGACTTCAGGGCAGTTTTTTGCTTTGAAAAGTGCATACAGAATCAACCATTGCAATACATGTGCATCCACACCTTACTTCAAATCCTCATTCATTCTTTCCCGCTGATGTAAGTTATTTGATCTTCAATTGATTCATTGCAGCCGGCAGCATGGGCCTATTGCATAACGCCAGTTAATCCAAACCCTGCACACCCGTCACTTAAAGAAATACAGTGAGTTTTTCGGAGATTGTCCCATGGTCAATCTTAGCCATTAAGTGATGAGAACATAGACACCCACATCATCTATGTGTCCCTGGTATATCGTTGGCTCTGGTGCTCCATACTAACACTTCAGCATACACTATGATGGGTGATAGTAGGCTCCATGATAACACTCGAGCATGAGAACTTGTCACAGCTCTAAGGCTAAATGGTAAACAAAGTAAGGTTAAATGAAATGTGTCTGTCTGTCAATTTTGGGTAGGAGATTGGTAAAATTTACACAAAATATGATACAAATTACAATCTTTTGAACTGGCAGTGACTACTTGGAGCGTGACTTGTTGTGTTACTGTAGGAAGTGAAGGTGGTGGGCGATGGCAGACTGTTTACTGCTAAAATCACACCAGCAGTAGTTCCAAAAATATACCTCAACTATATTGAATTAATGATATATATATATTTTTAAATCTAAAAATCTATGGGGCATATAATTAAAAACACTAACAACTATTTATTACTCATTAATATATGTATTTATTTACTGTTACTATTTACTATTATTACTTATTTAGGTCTGTCTTCTTACTTTGGACAATAGTAGTGGCCTACTATGACTTAACATAGTGTTTGCTTAAAGGAAAATTACACCCTTGGATACTCATACATTGTTAGATCTTGGCGGCGTTCAATGCATTTTGTGATGTGTTGCAATTAACTTTTTTGGTGTACCCACCTTGCCTCAACCTACCTTGTCTACCTCTTCTTAAATTAGATTTCCTACATTTCCCAGAATGCCTTTCAACAATCCCCAGAGAACGCGTATGTACTTACTGAATACACAGCTAGGTTATACGTCAAGGTGGAAAGAGTGATAGCGATAGCGATAGTAAGACAGAGACAGTCTCAAAAAACAACACATCTTGTGGCTGCATTGCATTCTGGTCAATTGAGACTATTATCAGCGGAGAAATTAATATTTGTGCCTCTTCTATGATGGATTTCTGTATGATTGTTGAACGTTGGTGCAAAATAGTGGCTCCAGAAAGAAGCCCTTGCTCTTTGATTGTGAGGGGCTGATACCAAAACCTGATATTTACCTTTAGGTTGTTGAACATTTTTTCTTATTATACTTCATTGTAGCTCCGCTGGGAACTTCTCAACGCCTCGTTGCTTATGTTTGCCCAGTTATCCGTGGGAATAAGAAAGATACCTATCAAATAAAAGAATGGACCCAGGGATGCAAAGTACATCAGCAATAGCTGTTTTAACAGCTGTTTTCCCCCAAAAAATCTCCCAAAAACTTGGTGTATCCTTTTAAGGCAGACCTCAGCGAAGAAATACCAGAGGACTATTAAAATGTATCAACTACGTCTGGTATGGGGTCAAGGGCTTGGTTCTGGACCTGTGTAGCTTTTATGTGGCCATCTGTGTTGAGCCAAACTAGCACCACTGTAGGTCACAGTAGAGCGATGGGGTTTAGAGAGGGAAAATACCAACAGCTGCTGAAGCCTGAGGAGCCTCTGTACTGCTCATGTGGCATACACACACAAGCCCATGCAAATGTGATGCAGTCACTCATGCAGATATGCTCATGCATGCACATCATTATGAGCAAGCACTCACACATACTGCACAGATAAGCACATAAGGAAATGTACATTTAGAGGAATTTGACTGCTCCAAAACAAATATGGACACACACATGACCCATTTGGCCTTGGCCTTAAGTGCCAAAATCCAGATGGACTTTTATCTTGCTACCTTCATTGCACATATATGTGACACACACACACACACACACACACACACACACACACACACACACACACACACACACACACACACACATATACCATCAGTGCCAGTTAATGGCATTCCACTAATTTAGATATGATCTGTAGAGTAGGCTCCTTTGAGTTTGTGATATGATTATAATTTCATTCGCTACGCTGTTTTGATTAAAAATAGAGACATCTTATTCATCTCTGCGATATTATGCAGTGTACACTTTTGTAAATACTCCAAACAGAGTGTTAATGTCTGTGTGGTGTTTTTCAGAGGTATAGTTGTCCAATAAATAAAAACTGCCCAGGAAAATGCTACATAATATACTGCCTTCATGATAACAAAAAACATTAATTTGGAAGCTCAAGGAAGCTTGTCTTCCTTGTCCCAGCAACTGCCTAATAGGTGTCTTAAATCCCAGACTGCGTCCATCAGGATGACTGCATTTCTTTGGTTAGGTTCACCATGGTGGGTGATGCTCAAGCTGCTTCCCACCTTGTGTGGGCTTGTGTCACTACTGGCAATTTAGTTGTTTAGTCAAAAAAAAAAGAGATGAGACAAGGTTGACAATTAGTCAGCCCAGGCCTTTCAGCCCAAGTTTTCGTTTGGGTGAGGTCAGATTCAGTGGTGAAATTCCGATGGGCAGGGATATTAGTTCACTATAGGCCGTTGGTGATAGCAGGTTGGTGATGTGCAAGTGCAGACGCTCCTAATGAATTTGGGCACCATCTCCCTTGGAGATAAACTCTCCACCAAGATGAAATACTAAGATGATAAGAGAGAGGTCTTTTGAAGTTAGTCAATTGAATAAGAAAGTTGTAGATTAAGAGTTAGCATCACAAGTGTTTGAGGGCCATGTTTCAAGTCCAGAGTGCAATCCATTGATTCAGTTCATTTAAACTTGACATTGAAAAATGTAGCTAGCGGTGACACAACAAGCACAGGCTAGTTTTGCAGAAGAGAAGAGGAAGAACAAAACAAACACCAAGCCAAAAGAGAGCAGGTGCCTGAAATTGCTACCTTAAGAGGTGATCTATGAAGGCTGAAGTGAAGAGAAACCCATTTTGACACAGATCCATGACAACCTTAGGGAGCACATTAAAACCTTGCCCTGAGCTGAGTACCATCAAAGAGAAGGGAGGAAGCAAATGAAGGCAGGACAGACTTCACAATGAACCCCTTCCAGTATGTTTGAAAACTCCTGGGAGACAAATGATCTGGAAAACTGGAGACAACAAAGAATGAGGTGGAACAGCATCTCCATGGAGTCCACAGTGACCCCAGACGCAAGGAGGTGCTGGAGGTGATGGCTAAACTCATGAACCCAGATGAACCCACAGTCCTTTTTGAAGAGTCGGAACCTTCTTGGCAGGAGGTGAAGTTAACTTTTTCAAAGCTAGGCTTGAATTAGCTATCTTTTTTGAACAACAGGGGTTATGACTTCCTGAGAAAGGCCAGAGTAAGATGGCCTTCTGTGCATTCCATACAAGGATTGCAAGTGCTACAACAAGCTGAGGAGGAGGCTTTGAAAGTTATTGAAAGTAGCATGGAGGAACAACTACCTTGTGGAAAGCCGGCTGGTTGCTGGGGGTGCTTCATTCCAAAAGAAAAGGATTCTGCAAACATCAATCAATACTGACTGGGTCCCTGCTAGACAATAATTACATTGACACCTTGGTTCAAAAGGGTGGTATCCAGGAGTGTCCAGTTGCCTCGAGCACACAAGCATCATTTCAAAGATCATAGAAGATGCTAAGCGGAACCAAGGTGACCTTGCAGTCATATGGTTAGATTTAACCAACGCCTATGGAACCATACCTCACAAGATGGTATCTGCCAAGCTGAGGACCTACCATGTCCGAGTGCGTTTCCAGGGTCTCCTCCAAGGTTACTTTGACAGTTTCAAGATGTGCTTTACAAACAAGGACTTCACCACCACCTGACAGAGACTGAAGGTAGTGTACCCAGCGATGATCCTTATCTCAGTCATCCTGATCTCTGCAACAATGAACCTCCTTGTGAAATGCAGAGAAGCTGAGTAGGCACTACTGACATATGGCACCAATCAGAGCTTTTATGGATGAGTTAACAGTCACAGTCAAATCAGTACCAGGAGGAAGGTGTATCTTGGAAGACCTGGTTGAACTTACAAGGTGGACTTGGATGGAGTTCAAACCTTAAATTCCAGAAGCCTAGTCCTGAAAAGTGGGAGAGTTCAGGACAGATTAAACTTCAGTATTGGGGAGGACATGACTCCCACAGTCAGTGAGAAACCAGTAAAGAGCTTGGGTATTATAGGCATTATTAAGTATTAAGTATTATAGGGCAGACCTCAGGCAGAGTGTGAAGGAGAGGTTTCTACAAGCTGATACTTAAATGACATTTTTGGTGAGGAGTGGCCTACCTGGCAAGTTTGAGGTCTGGAGTTATCAACAAGGGGTACTCCCCAGACTCCTCTGGCCTCTGCTCATCAACAAGCTCAGTGGAGGCACTCGAGAGGAAAGCAAACACATTCCTCAGAAGATGGCTGGGCGATACCAGCCATACCAATCCCAATACTTTTCATTATTAAAAACTGTGAATGTACTTTAATGGAGGGCAGTTTTTTTTGTAGAATTTGGAATAAATGCATACAGAAAAATATCACAGAATCCTATTACAATCCAATAGGATTTAAGAGTAGCCTAACATTGGCTGCCTCATAGCCTATACCATTGGCTATGGTTTAAAGGAGAATTCCAGTATTTTTAAACCTGGGCTCTATATCTCCAAAATCGCCATTTATACCACAAAATAGGTCCAAAAAGTTTCAGAATTGCTCCGGTAGATCGGCTCAGTCGGCAGTCGCGACTGACAGGCTCAGATTGTTATTCGTGTGTCCGTCCTCTTCCTGCAACAACTGAACCCTCTCGCTATAGACTACCTTTGTCCACTGTCCATTTCAAGTAAGACTTCTCCTTGAGCGAGACTAGGTGTTTTCTGGTTAAAAAAGGTCTATATCTGTAGTGATCCTTTCAGTAATGTTGTCAGACACTTTTCAGACACACGAATAACAATCTGAGCCTGTCAGTGGCAAAAACAAGCACTTTTAGTGGACGTACTTTGATCGTGTGCACTTGCCCCAACAGATTACGTTGTAGCCATTGAGCCCTTTCGCGACTGCCGACTGAGCCGCTCTACCGGAGCAAATCCGAAACTTTTTGGACCTATTTTGCGGTATAAATGGCGATTTTGGAGATATAGAGTCCAGGTTTAAAAATACCGGAATTCTCCTTTAACCGGAAGTGGTTATTTTTGCTTTGTTTTTTTGCTTTTTAGCCTTATTGAGATAATAAAGCATGAAAATCATGCTTTTGTAATGGCCTATTATACTTATACAGAACAGTTAATGTAGTTAAGTTAAGCTAATGGAGGCCAATTTAGCCAATATCTATCAGCTAAGCTAACACCTGCTAGGAACAACTGTTAGCAGAAGCAGCAGCACCAACAAAATGATAGAGAGAGAGACAGTTCTCGACTGCAAGCTAATGTGCGCCTAGCTTAGCTTGTTGCATGTGCTTAGTGTACAGTTATTGCAACTATTGTTAGCTAAAGCTGCTCTTATGTCTGTGCATGGAGCAAGGCAGTTTCCAACCATTAATGATAGCACTGCTGCTGAAAGGGTAAAGCTCTGAGAGATTATACAAAGCCTTATACAAAGATTATACAAAGTAAATGTCACATAACAAAATACATGTTTTAAACACATTGAACAATTAAATGCAATACTTTGTATCTGTAACCCACTGTTTGAAAAGGATTTGTAAATACAGTATGTAAAAACATTAATGAATAATTTCGATTTTTGGTCGCGCACATTGGACTGAAAAGGAATTCAACATGGCCATTGGATGGCTGTGATGGACAGTGTGTCTCCCTGCCTTCCACCCAATGCATACTGGGACAGGCCCCTGCCACTTTGAAAAGGAGTAAGTGGGGTAGAGAAAAGGAATGAATGAATCCAATCTAATCATTAATGGCACAGGTTATAACAGAAAAATAACAAATCAGATCATCAATTTGTAATGTCTAACAGACGTGGCACCAACAGGTATGACAACTGGTATCATATACCTGAAGTGCACTGCGATATATTACCAGCAGATTATAAGCCCATTAGAAGCAGAGATAAACTTTTCTTTATTTTGTCATTAACTATACCGTTGCCCCATAAAATATTCAAGCCCCTCCATTTTTTTATCATATTGTGTTTATTATATCATTCTAAGATTATAATGATTATCATGCACTCACAATGTGCTCATATTGTGCTTATGATGATTTTCAGTCCCTTATGAGCACTACTTCAAATAAAGTGTTACCCAATTTCTTAATTCTCTAATGTGGCAAATGCTGCAGACTTGCACTTATGGGAGGTAGCACAAGCACATTGCTCTCATTTTCAGTCTAATTCGAGACATTCCACTTGAATCTGAATTGTATACCCTGAGACTAAATTGTTTTTTCGCGCCCTGACATTTTTAATTGACCCAATTTACCTAATTGGGAACAAATTCTTTGTGTTTGGCCACTTCTGCCACCAATCCTCATCCTTTATGATTCCTCGCCACTGGCTCACATCCAATTCAGCCATAAGCTACCCCATAAGCTATCTCCTCTTCGCTGAGCCCTCTTCCGTCATCTTTCAACCCTTTATACACTTACACACACACACACACACACACACACACACCACCTCAAAGATTGCCACTCCAAAGCAAGTGTTGACAGTGTTGTGAATCTTAACTTTGGTCACAGAAAGCAGTTGGTTCTCCTCTCAGCCAAATCAAATACCTTGTAATGCTTCTTCAGGTAATGGGGAGATTAGAGAGGGAAGGAAATAGGGAGATCGAGAAATTAAATAGGGGTAGCAACCGGGTTGACCTTGTTCATTTTCCCCTTACTCCATCTACTCCTCCTTAGAAAATGGCAGAGAAAGTTAGTGAGACAGGAGAGATTATCTTGTTTTTTCCCCAAGAGTCCCAAGATGCTCTGCTTGCCTTAAAGGGAAATTCCACTGAAATTAACATTTGGGTTCTTATGCTGCAAATGTAGCACATTTTACTTAAATGTGCAGGTTTTATTCTGTTGCTTTATGAGTTTTCAGTAATGAGCACTCAAGATCAAGGAAAATGCAATTTGATGTCATCAGTTTGCATTTCTGTAGTTTCACATAAGCATGTGAATTTTCTTTCTTTCTTTCTTTCTTTCTTTCTTTCTTTCTTTCTTTCCTGCATAATCACTCTTGCAAAAAAAAGTCTAATGTATTTGACCAATTACCAACCATTTTATAGAGCTGTTGAAAATGTTGTTCCCTTGTTTATCTTCCCACTTCAGGGTCACATTAAAAAATGCATTTCACTCTGAATTTGTGGTGTGCACCTCACCACACACACTTTCTCTCTCCCATTCAGACACACACACACACACACACACACATTCATTATGGGTTAGGCTCTGCGTGGTGAGATAAGATAGGTCAAATGCAGCACTGGGCTGAGCGAAGGGGGGCGGGGGTGGGGTTGTACAGTGAATAACAATGCCCAAAACTAATCGGGATTAACTTCTAATCACTTCAGCCACTGGGCCGCTATGCAAATCAGCTAATTTATAGGCACAGGCCCCGGCCCCTGATTGGCCCTTATCAGGACTTGGGGTGGGGGCTGAGGGGGTGGATTAGCCAGCCTCAGCCACAATATGGCTGGACACTAGGAATAAACACTGTCTCTGCCCATCTGTCTCTGTGTCTATTTGATTTATTTTTTATGTCTAAAACTGGATGACATTCTCTAGGCCTTGTCTTTTTTTTTTTTTTTTTTAATTTTAATTTATTTTTTCCTTGTTATGTTCTCTGTTTCTTTGTGCACACAGGCTATTATCTTCTCACTGTTATTCGTTCACATTTGACGTAATTAGATTGAAACAATCCTTTACGAAGTCATATTGCTCCATACGGACTGAATCTCCAGCTGTGATGTTAATATTCTCATTATGTTGAAGATAGTGAGAATACCCATACTCATATTTACCTTATGGACATTTTTAGGCTGACATGAATCTTTATAATATAAATTCATTGTATACGTCATATTAACTCATGTAAGTTATATGAATATATCCTTTAAAAAAAAGCCTTAATTAACATTTCTGGAAATATATATATACTCAAATTTTGTTTGGGGTTGTTTGCCTTCTGATTATCATCAAGTGGAGGTCATAGTTAACCTACCTTTTAATTTAACACTACATCACTGGTCACTGGGGAGGAAATTAAGGAAGAGATGATGATGAATTCATTGTTAATTAGGTGTTAGCACTACAAAGATTTACATCCGGAGTCTTGGATCCACTGACTTTGCCATCTTCTGTTGTCTCCTGTGTTTCCATAGTTACGGACGAGTATATGCTGCCGACCCCTACAACCACACACTTACTCCAGCAGCCACATACAGCGTTGGTGCCATGGTAAGACCATCCCGCTAGCCATTCATCTCTTGTTTCCATCCCCCCTTACCTCTGGCCCTCTTTCCAACTGCCATTATATGCGCCTCCCGTTTCTGGATAATGTCCAAATCTGATTTAGCTCGGATTACATTTACACCCGACATTAAAATGTGTCCCTGGTATACACATTAAATTGGGATTTCTATTTCGCTGTGCACGTCGCTAATCTCGCAATATTCATGTCTTTTATAAGCTTTATTAGGCAAGATTTGTATGTAAAGAAAACATCCACCCCCTCTAATCGCGACACCTTAGATTCATCTTATTTGCTGGTGTCGCTTATGGTCACCGGTGTGAAATCTTCTCCACACAGGAAGTGACGATTCAAAACTTAAAGAGCGAAATCCAAAAGTGTCTCCTAAACAGCAGCGAGCGCTCCGTCCAGAGAAGGCTGGACTCACCGATGATGGCTCAACCTCTTTACTGACGTCACCTTATAGGATTTCTAGGTACTGAAGTCCTTCAAACTTTCAAAAATACAAACATTTATCTCTTGCTGCCACTTGGGGCCGCCAAACGAATTGCCTAGTGCAGCTTTAAAACAGTGAAACACCTCATCTCATTTGTTCCACCATGCACCAATATTCTGACAATCCATTTTTGAAGTATTTTAATATCCTAGCTGCCTTCAAACTGTGTGGATGTGGATTGGAGATGCATTACATTTGTTGTTGATGTCAATTGGAGACACAATGCATTTACACTGTGTCTCTGACCAGCTTCAGGGCTGATTTGGGTGATCCGCTGTTCAGTGCATCTGCATTTACACCTGGATGTTTTTGGTCTTTATCAATACAATACAATCAGCTATGTTAATGCCAGGTGGAAACAGGGCCTCTGTTTTTAACCTTTTTTTGTTCATTTATTTCTCCAACTGCTCTCTACAATCTCCACATGTTCTCTCTCTCTTCAACTCCCCCCTGCCATCCCACCACCCTCCCTTTCGGTTGCTCTGCATGGGTTTTTCTGCAGTGCCGACGTCTCCTCACTTAAACTTAATTGAATTTGTCTCCGGCGCTAACGGCAGTCCAAATGCCACATTAATTCCGCCTGTAAAAGGTGATGAATGTCTTCATGCCTTGGCAGCCCAGTCCATGTTAGTTATTATATTTCTAATTTGGTGGATACCACCTCGCCCCGCGCTCCCCGGTAATGGAATAATTAGTCATTTTGATAATTAAATCCCTTCACCTAAGTGGTGTGGCAGCCGTGGGGAGGAAGTGAGGGAGGGAAAGAATTGAGCAAGAAAGCTGGGAGGACTGGAGGGATCAGAGACCGTGGGCCAAATAACACACAACCTAGTAAATAAGAGACAGAAATAGGCAAACAGAAAGATGCAAGGCAGAATGATAAGCTGGTAGTTAGACAGACAACAAGAGAGGCTAAACAGCAGGCCTTTGTTAAATAGCATTCACAAATAATTCTCTCCAAACTGGAGAGAAAGCAGACAGGAAAACAGGCTCAACGAATGAATTACCAAATTGTGTTAACAAAATAAAACATCTTACAGCAATCATGGTTCAAGGCTCTAATCCACGAATGGGTATCTACTGTATGTTAATCACGTGTTGATACAATAATTCAATATGTCTTGTTAGGTGCTTGTTAGGTGATGTTATTTTTAAACATCAATATAATATATATATCAATATATAAACTCAGAAACTCTGACAGCTTTAGCTGCATTAGCGCTGCAAGAACAACGCCCTGATCCTGTTCTGATTTCCCTCCAAATCCAACCAGGTGACAAACAATCTTAAATGCAATGTAGAGGTGGCAGAGGCAGTCAGCATCCAATCCACCATCGCCTCCAACCCGTGAATACCAGCACGATCCATCAGTGACACTGCAGAAACCCATACAATTTCGCTTGTCCTTGGTCACATTCTGTTTATCACCACCAATTTGACTTGATTTCTTTTCTCTTTTTGATTCATCTTCTCCACTTCTTTTTTCTTGGTTTATTAACCAGATTTCTTTCACATAGCTGTTGGCATGTACCCCTGGCATGAAGCATCTCGGTGTGCTTGCTGCATGACGATTGCTCCGGTCATGGGTCATTTCATCGCCCATGGGTTTGCACCGGAATAACGGTAATGTAACGTTAAAACTCCAGTTGTGGCTGGTGCAGGACTGAGGGAGGCTAACGTGTGTGTGTGTGTGTGTGTGTGTGTGTGTGTGTGTGTGTGTGTGTGTGTGTGTGTGTGTGCCTTTGGGTATATACGTATGCCTTTGTGTATGTGGATCTTGGTGTTTCTCTACGTATATATGTGTGGTTGTGTTCGCGTGCTGTTCTGGATGTATATATGCCTTTGTATGTGTTTGTCTATGTGTGTGTGTGCGTGCTGTGTGTGTTTCAGAACGCTTTCGCCCCGCTGACAGATGCCAAAACTCGGAGTCACGCCGACGACGTGGGGCTGGTGCTGTCCTCCCTCCAGGCTAGTATATACCGGGGAGGCTACAGCCGCTTCGCACCCTACTAACAACACCTCCACCTATACTCAACCTTCCAACAGGGCAGAAAGAAAGAAAGAGTGTGTATCAGCACGTGAATGAATGAGAACGACGAGACGAGACGAGAGAGAGAGAGAGAGAGAGAGAGAGAGAGAGAGAGAGAGAGAGAGAGAGAGAGACATAGAGGAGACATTACCAAGGCCTGGGTATTGCAATACATGCAGTTGTGCATCATTTTAGCATCTCCTAAGCGAGAGGTACAGAAAAAAACAAAAACGAATAGGAATAAAATGACAGCTGATATTTTTCATCTTATACCTCAGATATTTTGTGCTGTGTATTTTGATATTGTGGGTTTTTAATTTCTAAAGATTTAAACATAGATCGTCGGCTGTAGAGGTTTTTTCCGTGGTACTAATAGAGAGCTGCTAGAGTTAACGATTAGGACACAACGAAAAACATAATGAATTTAAAATTGTTAGGGCTTGTATAGAATTCCAACCCTGTAAGATAGTCATAGTCATAGTTTCATTTTGGGGTCATTATGTTTTGTAAGAGTGTTTTAAGTGACTATGCTAGTCAAGTGTTGTATTTTTTTTTGTTTTGTTTTGTTTTTTTAAACTTTCTCAGTTTCCTTTGGCGCTTCCTCAGTCAATATAGCAATGTTAGGTTTTTGGGCAGTCGTGGGGGTTCGGGGGGTAGTAGGAAAAATGGGGATAGACAAAGGTTGGGGAATGATAGGGTGAAGAGTAGTTATTTAGCAAGCGATGTGTAGTCATCAGCGGGTTATCCAGGCTGCTGATTTGTCGACTTGTGTTTATATCTTACATCACTCCAAGCCAAAGGTTCTGGTGGACATATCTGGGGTGTTTATGTGTATAGTCAAGATTTTACATAGATATGAATTATGAGAAAAGAAAAAACGGCAGGTTTAACTGTTCCACCATTTAATTGCTTAGTCCAAACCCTGAATAGTGTTGACCATCCAAAAACAGATGTTTTTTATATTAACGTCCAGTATATTGATTGGTATAATTGATGACTTTTATATTATGGGAGAGATTTAAAAAAAAAAAAAATTAAAAAACGGCGGTGTCCTAAGCTGCTGTCTCTATTTTTTTGTTTTAGTTTTGTTTTGCTTTGTTCTGTTTTTTTTTTTGTTTTTTTTTAAAATAATACGACTATGATTATTTGTAATGAAAGTTGGGGAAAAAAGTATAACAAACCAACAGTGTATTATATTTGAACTGTGCAGTGAAGATGTTCTCTTATATGAAATACACAACGGTATAATGTTTTAGATTTAGACAAGTAGAACAATTGTTAGGGAGAGCTATCTCATTTTCTATCGAATCATATTCAGATTTATATTATCTCTTTACAAGTAATGCAATCACAATGTAGATATTCTCATTGAATTTTTGTCAACTGTGCTCTTTTGCACACACACACACACACACAACCTGTAATTTTTTCATCACCTCATAAGCCTGTGAGACATATCAGTGCTGTATGTTGTACTGTTTCTCAACTTTTTTATTTTGTCAGTGCCACAATTTGTCTATTTCTTGTTTTTCTTGTTTTGTTTAGTTTTTTCCCCCACCGCATTCTTAATGTGACATCCTTTTTATCATTATTTTCTAGAACTCAGCCTTTACACTTTGAAAGTTAACTGTTTGAATATTAAAATATGAAATAAATATGACAAATATGATTTGTGAATAGGATAAATCTATGATGTAAATAGGAGTTATTAAAACAAAGCCGTGGTGAATTTGAAAAAGCGCTACATGTGTGAGAGGAGCCTGGCTAAGGCTACATTGCAAGCTAGCCTGCTAGCCACTTCCTTCGCCACATTCTGTTTACAACTATTCCCAATTAGTGGTGTTGTCACATATCGCCCTTTTTGTATTTATAACAAATAAAACAGGAGAGACATTCAGATGCAACACATTATTATAAAAATAGGCAGCGGCAAAAGCCTTCGGAGCTCCTGGCTCCGCGGTTAAAGCCTTCGTCTGTGTGCTGTGTGTGCGGACCATCAATCGAAAAATGGCGGACTTAACCCTCACTTTGCAAAATGTCCGACTCCGTAACTACTTTATACAATCTCTGCTTCCACTAGGTGTTGTGGTTCAAAAAAAGGCTTCCTACCCCGTCATTGTATGTGCATGCACTATGGTTCTTCCACCTAACAATAACCATCAATAAAGTTTGGTTTTCTCAAGACATGGAGATGCTGTCGTCATTTGTCAGTTTTCTGTCTTTTGGAGGTGTTTCACAAAGCAGTGTTAGTGAATGAACACTTAGAAAACACCATGGAGTGTATTCTGAAATTGTGTTGTATACATTCAAATCAATGATTTCAAGATATAGCCAGTTGCTTTTCAGTTACTTGCTAATCTTGCTTTGTCAAATATCACATTTGTTTATTGGAATGTATTGTGAGTTAATGGTCAACTCCACCCAAAGAAAGAAAAGTGGGGATTCATTTTCTTATTTCCTTATGATGATCACTGACGGAAAGTCATAGTTTACTCACCTTTTTAGAGTGCTTTGCCTGCCTTGGTTCATCTCACTCATGCTATGCAGTCACTACTCTCTATTTTCTATCCATCTCCTTTTTTCTTTAACTGTGTGAACTTCTTATACCAGAAATGTAAAAATAAAACAGTGAGTGGGAAAACTGTGATTAACCACTTTGCAGTTCAAGAGTAAAATTTTAATCCCTCAGGTAGTTGGCAAGGCACTCCACAGTCGAGCAGAACGCCAGGTCCCCCATGGTGCAAATCTTAGTCCTGGGGGGCATAAACCAGTGCTTGGCTTAGGGGTGTTGAATAGCGGTTTGTTGGATAATAACTACCTTGAGGTACAGTGGGGGCATTTCCCTGGAGCCAGTTTTGAAAAGCTGGCTCAAAATCAATGAGCTCATTCTGATCCTGGGTTGCAAAAACAGTGGATTTGATTATCTGGACAATTCTGATCCAGATTAAAAGTTTTGAAAAACTGGGCCCTGGAGACTCCTGCCAGGGATTCCAATGACTGTGTTACAGTAGTCCAGCCATGAGGAGATAATGGCTTGAACCAATATTTCTCAGTCTGCCAGAGTTACAGTGAGGTGGAGCTTTTAAATATTCTTGAGATGGAAGGAGGAGGCTTTATGCTGCGTTCATGTCGGATTTGATGTAAATACGAGCTCCCGAACAGAAAAAAAAGTTCAAGTTACAAGTAGGACGTGGGAATTTGTAAGCTCTGATATCTCCCAGCAAATAAGATGAATCTATGGTGCCGTGATTAGAGGGGCTGGATGTTTTCTTTACATATATCTCCCATGCAGTCCAAGGTAATACAAATCAAAATGATCAATAATATTCACACTAATACAATCAACAGTACTCATGAAAAGCAAGAAATATCTGCTGCAATTAGTTTATGGTTGATTTTAAATTCAGTGAGTTAAATACATGAACCAAGTTGTAGCATCAAGTTCTTCAGCTTCTGATGATGACGTGAAAGTGGCATTACAGAAGTGTTTCAGGTGGGTATCAAAGCTCAGATGGGGGTCAAATCTGATGCCCAGATTAATTACTGAGGAGGTAAGGGGGATGGTTTGTCCAGCAAAGGTTAAATGGATTATGATGTGAATTTGGGTGCCAGAGTTTTGCTGAGCCAAATGGAGTTGTGCTTCATCCAGGCTTTGCTTTCCTCGAGGCAGATGTTGAAACATGGAAAGACAGTAGGATTTGGGACACTTTTTATGCCATGTCATCAGTGTAGCAGTGGAATACAATTCTATGCTGGGTGATGTCACAGCTAAGAATAATCATGTAGACAACAAACAGGATGGGGCTGAGGACTAAACCCTGAGGGACTTCGCAAAGGCTTCCAGGATGTGCAACCTCCCAGTGAGACACTCACTCTTACTAGGAAGGTAAGACTGAAACCATCTCAAGATGGATCTAACCAGTCAAATGGTGCTGTGGAAGCACATGGGATAAAATAGCATGGTCAAGGCTGTGATGAACTGATGTCTTCTATTGTCATTATCTTATCTACAGCCATTATCAACAATTCAGTTTGTCTGATATGTATTTGACCTGGTGTGTAATCTCACACGTTTTATCGATATTTTATATGGATTTTATATATTTATTGACGGCTGGAATTGGATGTCACTTGTGGTTCAACTAACGTGTGACTTCCTGGGTTTTTGTAAACCATCTCAGTGCTGTGATGCTGCACCCAAAAGTCTGATGAGGCTAATCAACCACCTGATCACTTGTAGGCTAGACTAATGCCTATTGGACTGGGCCACCATGACAAGGATAGGCCTATTTATGAACCAATATAAGTTGGAAAAGAAACACCACAGCACAGCCTCTTCCACGAATAGCATCTACAATTTACACATGGATAATCTAAGCTCTGGAAGAAACAAAATCTGGAAAATTGGTGTGAAATCTTTTAAGAGCATATGCCCAATGAATAAGGTCATTAATCTATTTCTTGCCAATAGTATTTTGTTGTCCGTTTTAATTATATTTGTTGTGAGTTTTTGTCATTTATAGCAAGGTACATCTGATTCCCTGTAGGTACATCTGGATTTAACCTGTGCCAAGAGACACAAGCCAAGGAAGAAAACAGCCATTTCCCATTATTTAACCTTGTCGGTGCTGAAGTATTTTGGAACCCAGTGAAATATGCTCGTCTTCACTGGTTTTTAATTGAAGCAAAAAGAAGAATTACTCTCCTATTCCCAATTTGATTAGTGTAATTAGAAAAAACGTAGCCAGGGGTTAGGCAGAAAGATAAGCAATATCAATGTTTAAATTTGATGAAGGGTTCACATTACAGAAGGTAATTATGTCCTGTTCGTGCAGAAACAGGTAATCAATAATTAATGCACACCAGGTCACATGTCACAGCGATATAATTCAAATTCGTTATTAATTCTGTAATTCAGGAGAACAAAAACTCAAGAGTAAAAGAGATAGTTTCCGTTTCCATCTTTCAACTCCCCCCCCCCTTTCATAAAAGACAGAGGCACAGTGAGGTTCTCTAGGTTTTCACATACACACACACACACACACACAAACAAACAAACACAGTTAGCTAATTATGACTGACACGTGATGCCTTCATCGCATTTGAGTTTAATTTTCCCTGTTTTCCTGGAAAGGACACATGAATGTGTTAATGACAGATTTTTGTGGGTGTGTGTACTTTGCAAATTGTAAGTACATTTCTGTTGTTATGAAATTCAATTGGGAAGACTACCTGGCTCATTTTACTTTATTGCTACTTCATGTATTCTCACAGCAATCGTCCTCACTTGTTATTCAATAAGCCCTTAAGAAAGGACACTCCCTTTCCTCCCTCTAGGGCAGGGGTGTCGAACCATGTGTATGCAGGTTTTCATTCCAACCAAAGACTGCACCAGGTGATTTCACTGATTAGTCCCTCCTCTCTGGATGAGGGTGTGATAACCAGTCGAATCACCTGGGCCCAGTATTTCAAAACCTTTAATCTAGATCAGAATTATCCAGATTTTGTAATCCCTTTTTTTGCTATCCCAGATAAAAGTGATCTTATAGGTTTTGTCCTGGTTTTTCAAAGACTTTTCGGATAGGATCATTCTGATCCAGATACCTCAAGATCAGGATTACAGAATCTAGATTTGCAGTCTTTGGATAGGCCGGCATCTGTTGGTCAAAGTAATACAACATTTCATTAACACAGTATGTATATTAAATGTCTCACTAGGATTAGAACACAAACACTGTTTTGTCAGCACACTCATGTTTTTATTGATCAAAACACCCTAAGTAAAATAATGGTTCACTAGAGCGTCTCGCATTGACCATCCAGCTGCTCCATCCGGTTGCAGTGCTGCCAGTGGTAGGTCAGGGCCATCTACTTGGGGTTGTGAATGACCACCCCTTCCATCACAGTGAGGAACCTTGTGGTGGATGTAGAGATACCCCAGCTGAAACACATGGCTTGATGGACGGTGTAAGGGCAATTTATGGCAATATGATGGCTAAACCTGGCACCTCGGTAACAGCCAAGATGAAACACAAGATCTGGACTGACATCACCAAGAGTGTAAATGCCACAGGGAGTGGTCAATTAAGAACCCTGGACCAGGTAAAACTGCGCTGGAAGAATTTAAAACAGAAAGCCACAAAAGACCATAGTGAGTCTCAAAACCCTGAAACAGGCAACAAACCATTTAAGCTGGGGGAGTTCACTGATGTCATTCTAGACATCATTGGTGGAAAAAGATCCCAGTCTTTATATGGCATTCAGTCAGTCTCACAAGGTGGTGAGTCTGGACTGTGTGGGACTGAGACTCAAACTCCAGACTCAGAGTTGGGAGAGCAATTTGTTATCCTAACTCCTGTTGAGGCAGAGCCTGAAGACCCCCTGGTCATTGACAATCAACAGCAAGAGGACCCTCACTCTTCAGGGGTAGAACCACCCCATAAGAGGCGACGTCTGGAAAAAGACCCAAAGAGTCAAGATGGCTATGGGGATCTGGTGAGGAAAGAAACTGAGAGGACAGAGAAACAGATCTCTCTAGCTGAGAAGCAGATTAAACTGACCTTGCTTCAACAGAGGGAAACCAAACTTCGCATTCGCCTCTTAGAAGAGAGGCTGAAAGATGCTGGCATTGCACTTTCGGAGGAAGAAATGTGAAATTCTTGTTTTTGCACCTACCCATTTTTCTAACAGCTTGGAGTTTTTTGGTGCTCTAATTTAAAATATTTTATTGGTTAATTGTTTAATTTAGAATGGATATTGTTTTGGCATGGTCTGTTTTACTTGAATATGCAAGCATTGAATAAAAGAATGATTAAATATGTGCCATGTGTCCTACATGTCTCTACATCCACCTTTTGTAGGATCAGGATCACATCTCTGGTTTTGAAATACCCAATTTTGAGATTTAATCCTATCTGGATAATTCTGATCTAGAGTAAAGGTTTTGAAATACTGCGCCCTGGTGTATTGTTCAGTTGGAACGCAAACCTGCATACTCTGAGGCCTCCATAGCACATGGTTTGACACCCCTGCTCTAGGGGAACCAAATACAAACAGCCACATCCCTATTTCAGACAACCAACTCACGTATTGATTATGGCATTTTATATGAGAATAAAATGTAAATGCAGATTTATTTTGGCGTCAGCCAGCCGAGTGAGGCAGGGAGCGATCCGCAGTAATCCCCCCTAGGGGGACTAAGAACAGAGCCCACAGATGGATGCCAGGGCGGTGTGGGGTGAGAGCTTCATCAGCATCTGCCTAAACAGCAACAGAGCAACACGGCGTGCAGAATGACAGCAGAGAATGGGCAGTGAGTTTGACGGCTTAAATAGACCGCGTAATTTGCAGTGGCTATGCGTACGCTCAGCTGACACGTCAGCTGACTGAGCTGTAGCACCACTCGAGTGTGTCTGCCTGAAATAGCTTTGCAGGCTCCACTCTGTATATACGGGTACCTGCCCTCATAGGCGCCGATTTTTGGTTTAGCCGACTCTAACGTTACATTGGCAGTTGGCTACGTGACTACGCCCCTTAACGTAGCCTACACACGCACACACCCAGTTGTAACACGTTTAATTGTATAATGCGATTTGTAGTTAAAACGTTTTTTAAAAAGATGCAGTTATTTTATTAGATGCAGTTTTTTAATACATTTATTTATTAATTTATTTTTTAATCGGCCGTCCCCAATTAAAAAACCTTTTCGGTGGGTGCTCGAGCACCGGAGCACCCATGTGATCGGCGTGTATGCCTGCCCTATACGTGTCTCTGTCATTTCATGCTGTCATTTCCAACAGTGCCAGGCTCCAGTTGGTCATCAGCAGACCCATTCTGCCCATTCAAGATTCAAGATTCAAGAACTTCATTTGTCACATACACATACAGGATGTATAGTGAAATGAAAGTGGCAATGCTTACGGGATTGTGCAAAAAACAACATACAATAAAGAATCAACAATATTTGCATTAAAAAGTAAAACGAAGCAACCCTATTTACAATATATTAAGAATATAAATACAAAAGTATGAAAAATATGTAAAAAATACATAAATATGTGTTGTCACTATATGTATATCTATGTGTGTGTGTGTGTGTGAGTGTGTGCGCATAAGAGGGACAGTGTGTGGAACTTGGAGGGGGCCCTGGTGAGATCAGAGTTCAGAGTTCTGATGGCCTAGGGAAAGAAACTCCGTCTCAGTCTCTCTGTTTTGGCTGCACCCCCGCAGCAGCTGAAACAGTTCGTTGTTGGGGTGGTGAGGATCCCTCATGATCCTACAGGCTCTGGTTCTGCACCTCCTGGTGTATAAGTCCTGCAGGGAGGGGGATGTAGTTCCAACAGTGCGTTCAGCCAAACGCACTACTCTCTGCAGAGCCCTGCTATCCTGAGTGGAGCTGTTGCCAAACCAGGCAGTGATGCTTCCTGTCAGGATGCTCTCTACAGCTCCAGAGTAGAAGGACTGGAGGATCCTCAGGGAGACTTTGAATTTCTTCAGCTGCCTGAGGTGGTAAAGGCACTGCCTTGCCTTTCTCACCAGAGGTATGTATTGACCATGTCAGATCCTCTGTGATGTGGACTCCCAGGTATTTATAACTGCTCACCCTCTCCACAGTAGTCCACAGTAGTGTGTACGTCCTCTGTTGTTGTGCCCTCCTAAAGTCCACAATCACCTCCTTGGTTTTGGTGACATTTATGAGGCGGCTGTTGACCTGGCACCAGAGTGACAGATCAGCAACTTCCTCAAGGTAGGCCTTCTCGTCGTTGTCGAAGATGAGGCCCACCACCACTGTGTCATCCGCAAACTTGATGATGGAGTTGGAGCTGAACCTGGCCACACAGTCATGTGTGTACAGGGAATACAGTAGGGGGCTGAGGACGCAATCCTGTGTTCAAGGTGAGGGGATTAGAGGTGTGACTGCCCACCCTAACCACCTGGGGCCTGGCGGTCAGGAAGTCCAGGATCCAGGCACACAGGGGGGTGTTCAGTCCCAGCTCAATCAGCTTTCCACCCAGTCTGGTGGGAAACAACAGTCTCACATATCCCCCTTTTTCTGGCTGTCAAGATGAGAAAGTGTGGTGTGCAGTACAGCATCATCCATGGATCTGTTTGGCCAATAAGCAAACTGCAGTGGGTCCATGGTACGAGGAAGGAAGGCACAGATGTAATCCGTGATCAGCCTCTCGAAGCACTTCATGACCACCGAGGTGAGTACCACTGGTCGCTAGTCATTCAAGCAGGCTGGAGAAGCAGTCTTAGGCACAGGGACAATAGTGGATCTCTTGAAGAAGGTGGGGACCACAGACTTAGCCAGGGAGAGGTTGAATATTGTGGTGAACACTGGGGCTACCTGATTAGCACAGGTCTTCAGTACTCGCCCAGATATACCATCTGGACCTACAGCTTTCCACACTCGTCAGAGCCCTCCTCAAGTTGTGCTCAGTCACAGAGAGTGTGTGCTCATCCCCAACTCACTATTACTAGCCTCAAACCGTGCATAGAATCAGAATCAGGTCATCAGCTAGGGATGCATCGGCACTCACAGATGAGGGGAGACTGCCCTGGCAGTCTGTTATAGTCTGTAGTCCCTGCCATAGGCGTCTGGTGTCGTGCTGCTCCATCTGCAACTCCACTCTGTCTCTGTACTTCCTTCCACTTTGGAAGTGCAGTCTACATAAGGGGGAGTTTCCCGCTCATTTGAGATTCACAGGGTTCTCCTTTAACCCATAAAATTGATTTCAACTGGAGTCACCGCCAATGCTCACCTAATTTATATTCACTATCCATTAAAGCTTGTGTTCAAAGTTACAAATCTAGTCTCTGCTGATTTGAAATATTTGCATGCCTATCTTGTCTGCCAATCCTAGTTTGACACCTTCAAAGTGTTGATTTATAAGTGCTAAGTTAGGTTCACATTTGTGACATTGTTAAGATAGTATGTTCAAATTGGTGAACCATCTAATTATTTCAAATGGTGTTCACCACATGGCAATGTGTGCCTGTATTTTGCAGAGCAGGGCAACATAGTTTAAATAATAAAAGTATATAGTAAGTATATTTTAGAGACTGTATAATATTATTGTTTCAGTCTTTGTCGCTAATGTTTATGCTATTTTGTATCCAAAGGGTTTAATATTGTGTTGAATATTTGCCTTGCACAACCACACACACAAGTCTCCATTGTCTAAAACAGGAAAGAATGAGTGGAATTGTGGAAACAGCCATATTGCATTCTTGCCAGATTACTAGGGGGAACACCTTTATAAGTCCCTGGGCTTCCTGGTTCCTCCAGTACATCATGTTTCATTTTATTTCTACAACTATACCTTTTTTTTGTGCAAATAACTAAAAAAGGAATAAATCTCTTTATTATTATTATTTTAATTGATTAATAAGTGCTGTCAAACTACATCCAAACTATTTACACGCATCCGATTACTGCCAGATCTTTACAGTAACAGTCTGATGGCAACAATTTAGATTGGTGGATCAATAAACAGTAATTCTGAAATCACCAGAAGCTAGCACACTAATGATGAATGTGTTCATAAAATGTATTAAGTCCTTTACACCAGTATAAAAACCAGTAATGCTGTGTGTGGAACATGATCTGGGGTTTGCTCCTGTTAACCACCACGCCTGCATGGGGATGAGATGATAGCTTGCATCCCACTGTCCCATGAGGTCCATCCACGAGATACGAGTGGTTGCCAATCAGTGTTCTGGGTGCTCTCTGGTCGCTCACCCATACTTACTGTCCTGGTGGGAGCTTGTTGAGGCCTCTTGTTCGATGGTGCCGGTTATATTTGTTGTTTGTCCATCTTTCTCCTCTCCTTTTCCTTTAGGAAAACCCTAACCTTTCCTTTCCTTTAGGCGATCGCCACATACCTTGATGCGTAGTCCACTACCAGCAGGTAGGTCTTGCTTCCCAGCATGAAGAAATCCGCCCCCAACTTCTGCCATGGTCGGTCTAGGTATTCTGATGACATCAGCGGCTCTTTGTGGTTCTGTCTCTCTTTGCTGCATGTTCGGCAGTTGAGGACTAACTCATTTAGCTGCTGACTCAGCCCAGGCCACCATACTGCTCATCGTGCGTGCACCCTGCATTTCACCACGCCCTGGTGCAGTTTGGCGAGCACGTCGTTTCTCATTGTTGAGGGGATAACGAGTCTGGTTCCCTTCAACAAAAGTCCATCTTGTACTGTGAGGAATGCCTGTTCCGCCCAGTACAGCTTGAGTGTTGGTTCACTGTTGCTGTGTGCTGGCCAGCCGTCCTCACACAGCTGCATCACTGCAGCACACACACTGTCTCTCCTCAGCTCAGCCAGGTAGGTAGTGCTCGTTGGCAGGTTCTCCATGATCATGTCCACGTAGATGTTTGTGATCTCAAAGAGCTCATTTTCATCGGGTGTTGCGCTCTTTTTTTTACAGGCGCGCATGTCAGTTGTCCACAGACACTTTCCTGGCATATGAGCAATGGAGTAGGAGTAGCGCATGAGCCGCATCTGAAAACGCTGAACCGTGGGGGGAGAGCACTCAATGTGTTTGCCCATGAGAAAGTTTCAGAACCCCTCACAAGCCCAGGTCAGGCCCAAGGCCTCCTTTTACACTTGCATATATTTCTGCTTTGTCTGTGTGAGAAACCACGACATATAGGCTACCGGCTTCCATTCTTCCTCACATTTTTAAAGAAGCACACTTCCTATAACGTGTCTGCAGAGACTTTGCATTCCCTGTTTGGATCATACCTGGCTAACACAGGTGGGGATGACAGCGCATCTTTCAGGTGTTGAGAAGCTTTGGCCTGGTCGAGTCCCACAGCCAGCAATTCTTCAGGTCTTGGAGCCAGGTCTCGGAGAGGCTTGTCTTTCTCTGACAGTTGCGGGATGAACTTCCCCACCTGATTGACCATTCCGAGAAAGCTCCTCAGCTAACTCAAGTTCGTCAGCTCCTCTATTTTCTTTATGGCCTCTGACTTTTTCGGGTTGGGGATCACATGGCCCAAAAAGGTCACCTCTTGGTCACACTTGTCGACGTTCAGGGTGATGCCCGCTTTCTTCCCAAGCACAAAATGCAGTCGAGCGTCGTGCTCCTCCTGTGTTCGGTCCCACACCAGCATATGTGGCAGACAACACCCTCGAGTCCATCAGTGTTCTGGGGCAGAGGCAATGCCGAAAGGAAGCTGATTGAAATTATATTGGCCAAAAGGTGTGATGAATGTTCAGTCAGGGGTAAACCCCATATTAGCATCCAACTTGCTAAATATTCTGGCTCCAGCCAGCATTCCCAGTGTTTCTTCCACAGACGGCAGGATGTACTTTTCTCAACACACTGACTCGTTGAGCTTTGTGAGATCAACACATATTCGTACTGCGCCTGTCTTGGCACCACCACGATGCCAGAATACCAGTCTGTAGGCTCCTCGACTCTGCTGATCACTCCGAGGCCTTCCATGTGGGACAGTTCTTGCTTGACTTTGTCCATCAGTGGCAATGGAATCAGTCTGGGTGTCTTCAGTGAGAATGGTTCAGCCCCTGGTTTCAGCTTGATGGCACCGCACTTCTCCAAGACCGCTGCACAGCTGTGGATAACTTGTTTTCAGCGTCTCCATGGTGATGCTGTCTAGATGTGCCACAAGCTCCAGCTTACCGATAGCAGGCCTTCCCAGCAACGCAGTGTGCAGGTGCCTGGTGACATAGACATCCTCCTTCACCTCTTTTTCTCCCCTTCTCAGCAACAGCTCGGCGACGGCATCATTGACAGGGGAATCATGCTTTGGAGATGGAGAGCTGCCCCATTTATGGCACTGAACACTTTTCCCCTTGCTGAATTGAGCATCGTGTAGCTTAGCTGAGTAGCTATTAGCATGGTGAGGTTTGATTTTAGCTTTCTTACTACTGCCTTTAAACACAGTGAAGCTAGATCAACAGATCACTTGCCTCTGTCCCGGTGCCACCACACAGAGTTGTTTGCTGCCGCTTTACCTCCTCACTCTGCTGCGCCATTGTTAGTGCCTTTTCCAGCGTCAGATCTCTGTCCAGCTGCATGCGTTCTGACAGCCTCACGTCCACGAGCCCCACGACCAGCCTCATCATGTAGCACTCCGTAGCTACAGTGTTCTGCTAGTGCATAGAGTGCAGTGACAAAAGAGTCCACAGTCTTCTTTGCACATGTTGAACTTAGCCCACTCATAGATGACGTTTTTCTTGACAATGAAAAAGTTTTGGAAGCCATCGCGCACTCCTTCTTGTATTCCTTTGTCCTTCCGTCAGAGTTAGCCCGCGCAAAACATCCTCAGTGGCTGAATGCTGAACGTAGCACTCAATCCTGCTGCTCTCTGCGCAACAACCGCTGCCTCCTCATTCACGTTGATATCCGCCATGTTCCGCTAATGGTCCCTTTTTTTCTTTTCACCATAAAAGTAACTCCAAATGATACTAATTTTTCCAAACTTCTTCACGCATTACTAACCTACAAGACCTCTGACACCATGACACCATCGTGTTATTGAGTATACGCAAGTCCGATTGTATATATTAAATGTGAAGGTTTATTTCAGACCTATGAAGATGCTTTATCCTCATACCTCGTCCATCCACATACACCACAACAATTTTACAGGTGTCTCCCATTTTAACCTGGTTCTTAGGCTAATTATTAGCCATTACTAGCCATTATCAGACTTCCAAGATGGTTTCAGCTGTGGTTGTAGGAGATTTGTAAGACAACTGTAAAGCCTCTATCGAGTTATTTTTACTGTGAGTGGTGAAGAGTGTCCGGCCTCATGCAACATTGGTTGAAAGGATCCATTCATGCAAGTGATGGTGGCAATGTCAGCCATTAGAACTGAAGTGATCTCTGCATTATCCTGCTTCCTGACCGCCCAGCTCTGCAATGCTGATGTTAAGAGCAAAGCATTTCATTTTCAGTTTTCAAGTAGGTTTTAATGTTAAAAGTTGATATTTCATGGGCATGTGAGCCCATGACAACTTATTGTAGGTGACAATTTAGTCTGTGTCATGTATTGGGACACTTGTGTCAAAATGTTTCTTTTTCTATATAGTTAGATTCTGTGCAAGATAATAATAGTACTAATAATGTATAGGTCTTTCCAAAACTAAGCTCCAAAGAGCTTTAGGGCGTTTTCACACCTGAAAGTCCGGACCAAGGTCCGAACCAAGGTTCATGTTTTTGTTAATTGTATACATTTGATCCGGTTAGTTTTGGTTTCACATTGCAATTTTGCGAGTGCACTAAAGACCTTTGGATGACATACCTACGTCCTGTCGTCATCACCTATGTGGGCTGCGTCTCCCTATACTTGACATTGATCAGTTTGTAGACGGGCGTGCGTCTGACGTTGACATGTCAATTCGGCGGATAGCCTTTTCCGTTTGAATGAAATGAATGAACAGAGTCATTTCGTTGCCACTATACAGTCCCTCCAGGATGGTGCGATCGCAATAATTAACGCAAATTCAACTAATTGCCTGAATACTTGCAAAAGCTTCCATTTTGCCAAAAAATACCCCGCAATATTCCTGCATAAAACAGTCAAATTGGCACAATGCTTCCACATTAATACTCCTACATGTTCGGGAGGTTGTTTTTTTATTTAAATATGCAATTTGCACCATTTGCTTTCTTGTTATCCTGAGCCTTTGATAGGACAATGCCGGAGTGGCCAATTGGGACAACCGGGACGAATCCCGGTGGGCTGGTTGGTCTTTGGGCCGGTGGGATGGGCCGCGCCTTGGTGAAGCCTAATCATTTCATAAACTGTTCAAGTTGATTTGCTGCTAACAGGCCAGTGACTAGTTAGATGTGTGTTCTCAGCTCCAGACATCTCTCTCCTTTTCTCTGTGTCAAACTGGCAGCACTGACAGACCTGACAGATTAGAGCGGGACGGGAACGTGACGGGTCAACTAATGATGTGATGGTAAATTGTAGATATGCTGCATTGCAGCCTAAAGGGAAAAAACAAACAAAAATAATGCAAAGAAAACTATTAAAGAAAAGGTATTAATGTGTGATGATTACTAGTGGGCAGTTTACAATGTTTTGGGGAGGAAATTTTCATCAATTCCTGCTGTTTTACCACAACATAACACGAAAAATATTGCAAATTGCATCGCAATTTTTGATAAAAGCCACTGCAAAATCAATCACTTTGGGCCGCAACAATCAGAAAAATACTGACTATAGTATTATTATTATGGCATTACTACCAGCAGCACCAACTTCAAGCACAGTACTCTAGACTAGTTCGAATCCGCCAAATGAACGTCCTTGTCATGCAAAAATTATATCGTTGCTGACGATAGCCTGCCTCAACTTCTTGTAATTGGTCCGAAAGTTCAAACCATTCAAAAAAGTGTTTTCTCACTGCAAACGAACCGAACCTTGGTTCAGTTTGATCCGGACCGAGACCACCTCTTTTGGTCGGACCAAATTCTGGTCCTTTGGAGGACATCCGAAGGTCCGAAGGTCCAGACCAAACAAGGTAGGTGTGAAAGCACCCTTAAAAAAAACAAAAAAACATGATAAATAAAACACTCTACAAATTAAACAGTAAAAAGCTAAGCAGAAGCATTGTGACAATTAAAGAAGAAAATTATATATGACTTTCTTTATACACTACTTTTGCAATTGAGTTAAATGAGCCATGGCATTGTTCTGTTGCATGTTGGTAAATGGGAAGTATGTGGTTTGTAATATGGTTAAATGGTGTGTGTGATGTTTGGTATGTTTCCAAGCTTTAAACCACTGCATTGACTTTGCATTCATCAACTTACTACATCAATCAACAACAAATACAATCAATACTATCCATACAACAAATATTACATGTATATCACTTTTGTCTTTACCATAAATTACTATAATTTATCACAATTTACTTTTGTTTCTACATGCTCTATTTTGTAAATTTTATTGTAAATATATTTTCATCTTTTCTTAAGCAATGCTATAATACACAAAGTCCAGTGGTAGAACTTACACATTGAAACATAGTGAGTTGGTAGTCCCATTATGGTTGTCAATACCTGGACGAGCAGGTTGTGATATTTATTGTTCTATCGCCATCTAGTGATCACACAGGTTCATTACAATGTGTAAGGATAAGGATTTATTAACCCTTCTGTTGTGTTCCAGTCATCTTTTATGTCTGAAATCTTTACTTTATTTCAAATCTCCATGACTTTGTCCACTCAGGGCATCTGAACACACAAACTAAATTTTTATCATTTTCTATAGTGTTCCTGGTCAGAAATGCATGCATGCATGGTTGAGACTACAAGTAGGAGAAAGTGAGTGTTCAGGAACATGTCCATCCATCAGATGGACACACTGCCACTCCCAGACCCCTATATGCATGTGCATGTGTGCGTGCACACACACACACACACACACACACACACAGACCTGGGGCCAGATGTATAAAACTCTGTGTAGATTTAGGTGTAGAAATCTGTGTACTCACAAAACAGGAAACATGCATACGCTCAGATGTATAAAACCCCACGTACGTCTGTTCCCACGTGTTTTTTCTTCATACATCTCAATCATCCTTGAACTGTGTGCACGTGCACGAGCCTTCTGACCCACAATTTACTATAAATGGCTTCCAACACACCCCCAACTGCCTGGTTTGCATATAAAGGGACAGCATTTAGTTTAGTTTTAAGGAGAAACGGCAGAAGCAATTTTACGACTGTGAACTTGAAATAATGATTGATCAAAAACGCGTATTATTTAGAATCCCAAGCTCTGTCATTACCAACCAAATGAAACAAGTTGAATGGCAGAAAGTAACCAAAACCATCTCCCTTTTAAAAGCCCAATGCAACGCTCTACCACAGAGCGCATGGCTGTGCACCACATTATAGCGCATCTGTTGTGTGCTCTGGGGGTTTGTAAATGGCATAAGTAGCCATGGCTTCAATGCATACCCATTGTCACCTGAGGGTATAAAATATTATATACATATTATACAAAACAATATTATATACATATATTACATTTGGGAAACCGGACACAGCTGCAAATTGCATTTTGATGTTGGCCTGTTCAGCTGCTGTGTAAGGGAACCTGATGTATCTATTACTCAAAGAAATTATGCCACCCCACGCCATGGGCATGACCCGGCTCAGGGCAGCTCAGGATATCCCTGATCTGTCCGCAAGCTTCAGCTGAAACGTCCCCGTCGCTAAAAACCCGATTGTATACCTGTAGATGGACGGGGATGGCAAGGTTTCTCCGAGAGTGCCGTTCCAACACAGGGCCCAGTTCAGTACACAATTCGAAGAGAACAGCTCTTGGAAATCCAAAGCGGCGCATTAGCCAGTCAACATCATGGACCAGAAAATCAGTACGGTCTCTGAAGACTTGTTCTTGCCTAAATTGCGCATCTTCCAGCAACGCCAAAGCAGCCATTGTATTATTTGGCACAGCCATTACGCACGGCTACAGCCTTTATATAGTGTAGGTTACTCCCCAATAATACAGAATAATAATCTTTATTTATATAAAGGTCATGTATTTATTTGTTGATTTATATAAAGATCATTATCATTATAATTGTTATAATGCATAGTGACAAACATATTTACTCAAGATAGAACGAAATGAAGGCTTGTCAAAAAAGGTTGTTAACCACTCATGCATCACTATGTAATCATAGTGAAGTTTTTTTTTAATACAATGTAGTGAAAGAAAAAAGCTCTAAATAAAATGTCACCCAAATTCACACTTTTATTATCCTTTTTTGCCAACGCACAACAAAAAATGCGTATGGTACACATGGTGTGAAGGATGCGTACCGGTATGCACATTCTCGCCGCCCGTGGATTTTTATACATTCGGAACCTGCGAAAGTGACGTAAGTACACTTTTCGTGCGTACCCATGGTTTATACATATGGCCCCTGATCTGACGGAAACCTTTCCCCAATAGACTCCCCATGGGAACCACACCTTTCAGACAAAATATTATAACATTGTTTCAATAATATACAGAAACTTTCCCGTAGCTCAGGTATATAAAGCTTCTCTAGGACCTTGCTCACCATTTATTCTGTGGCAGCACAATGACCAAAGCACTACCCTCTGCCGAATTGGTGAGAGACATACATACAAATGTGCTGTCTAAACTTTGACACAAAGTAGTCTGTGATAAATAGTACAGTATGTTTCCTCTGGTATTGACTATAGTCAAAATAATCCATAAATTATGCTATTTATACTCAAAACTGAGTTGTATTAGATCAGGTCAATGAGGCCTACAGGCCATAAGTTCCAAGTAGAAGTGCAAAACATGTCATAAATACTAGAAATTAAGTTGATAAAAAGATCTAGTACAACATCAGGTGATAATATATGTATAATGATAGATTTATAGTTATAATGGGTCGGTCATTTTTGACTGGGAACACTAAAGTAGGTAACACGAAACGAACACAACACAAAGGTTAACAAGGGCATGTAGGGAGTTAAAGGGTAATTCCGGGATTTTTCAACCTGGCCTCTATAGCCACAAAATCGCCTATCATACCGCTAAGTAGATCCCAAAAGTTTCGGAGTTGCTCCGGTAGATCGGCTCAGCCGGCAGTCACGAAACGGGGGCTCAATGGCTGCAATGTAATCCAGGGCATATCAATGCGGTCAAAGTACGTCCACTAAAAGTGCTTGATTTTGCCACTGACAGGCTCAGATTGTTATTCGTGTGTCTGACAAGTGTCTGACAACATTACTGAAAGGATCACTACAGAAATAGACCTTTTTTAACCAGAAAACTAAAGTCTAGCTCAAGGAGAAGTCCCGCTCTGAAATGGACGGTGGACAAAGGTAGTCTATGGCAAGAGGATTCACTTGTTGCAGGAAGAGGATGGTTGTTTACACGATCCTCATCCTCAACCCTCTTGTTTTCATAGACCATCTTTGTCATATTTATAACAACTCTGAACTCTGAACTCTGAACTCTGACGTGACTGCCGGCTGAGCCGATCTACCGGAGCAACTCCGAAACTTTTGGGATCTACTTAGCGGTATGATAGGCGATTTTGTGGATATAGAGGCCAGGTTGAAAAATCCCGGAATTACCCTTTAAGCGCTCTGCACATTTTCCCAGTTACCTTGTTTGGTTGGGCTGGAACTCAGTGTCTAGATTCCTAGTGTTTGCATTAGCTCATTACCCCAACCCTTTCACACTAATTTTCGTATCTGTTTATAGGTCATTTGTGACCACAAGTCTTCCAGGTCTCTCTGAACGCCAGTAAAATCTTGTAATATCAACCTTTGATATTAAGTTGTGCCCCCCAATTAGTGAGCAGAGTTGTGTGTGTGTGAGTGGTTAACAAGCTTTTTGTGACAAGCCTTCATTTTGTTCTATCGTGAGTAAATATGTTTGTCACTATGCATTATAATAATGATAATGATAATGATCTTTATATAAATAAACAAATAAATACATGATCTTTATATAAATAAAGATTATTATTCTGTAGCCTATTATTGGGGAGTAAGAATAACCTACACTATATAAAGGCTGTAGCCGTGCATAATGGCTGTGCCAAATGATACTGTTGCTGGAAGATATTGCTATTGCGCAATTTAGGCGAGAACGAGTCTTCAGAGACCGTACTGATTTTCTGGTCCATGATGTTGACTGGCTAATGCACCACTTTAGATTTCCAAGAGCTGTTCTCTTCGAATTGTGTGTTGAACTGGGCCCTGTGTTGGAACGGCACTTTCGGAGAAGCCATCCCCGTCCATCTACAGGTATTGACAACAATCGGGTTTTTAGCGACAGGGACGTTTCAGCGGGAGCTTGAGGACAGATCCATGATATCCTGAGCTGCCCTGAACTGCCCTGAGCCGGGTCATGCCCATAGCGTGGGGTGGCATAATTTCTTTGAGTAATAGATACATCAGGTTCCCTTACACAGCAACTGAACAGGCCAACATCAAAATGCAATTTGCAGCGATGTTCGATTTCCCAAATGTAATATATGTACAGTGGTGGCCAAAATTATTAGAACACTTGGCATATTTAAGAGGTTTCAGTTGTTTTTGTTCAATTGTCCATTAAAATACCCATAAAACAAATGAAATATATACAAAGTCATCATTATGCTCTATAAACCATAGAATAGAGCCATCATAAGGAGATTTACGTCATTTTCCTATTTCACTGTCAATGTCACACAATCATGTTCCATTCAAAGGAAAGCTTTCGGCTTGAGTTGCAGAAGGCATGGGATTTCTCAGGAAATATATTGACACTACACTGCTGTAATTGCTGCAAAAGGTGGACATACCAAATATTAAAGTTAAAAGTGGATAAAAACAGTAGGACTCACTTCATCTGATATTTGTTGTGCTCAGAGCAACCATCTGCATGTTTCATGAATATTATGAAATGAAATCATGTTTTGGAGGCAAGAAAAGGTCAATATTTTCAGATCTGTCAGGTGTTCTAATAATTTTGGTCACCACACTATACATCCTGTGTGTGTACGTGTATGTGACAAATAAAGTTCTTGAATCTTGAATATATGTTTTTAGGCTATAGCCTACAATTCAGTATAACAACAGCTTGCTCAAGACTCTAATTACTGCTGTGTTCTCATCCTGTGACCAGACACTGTCTACTCACAAATCATGTATTATCATGGCAGTGGATATTTTTCCGGATATTTGCCAGTGCTCCACTGTAGTTGCATTCTGGTTAGGGTGGCTGTGGATAGTGGATGGTGGGACAGTGGATAGGATATGTGCATATGACTGCTAAAAGATTTTAACTCTTCACCTTAACCTCTAGCTACAATGCACATATTCTGCACAATATGAATAGAGTCATGTTGGTGGGACACATTGGTCAATGGCAATGTGGCTTCCTCATAAGTTTAGTTCTATACTTTGTACCACACTATATCTTCCAGAGAGTTCGAAACTACCAGATATGCTTAGTCACAATCCCAACCAACAGATATGATAATAAAATAGTTATAATAGATACTAATCAGAAGAGTATGATGTCCAAGACTAGCCCAATTAGATGACACTGTTGGTCATCTGGCAGTCTCATTCCTTTAGGAAATGTTACAATGTTAGCTTATAGGGAATAACGTGCATTGTAAACCAAACAGGCTCAATGGACAAATGGGGCGGGACTTCCTTGTAGTTCATGTCACTTGCAGTTCCTATTGTTTACATTTTTCTACTCAGGTACACTCTTGTCACAAAGTTAATAAAATGTATTGCACAAATACTTGTACAAATACAGCTGTATTTGACAGTACTGGTTGTGCTCTCTATAGTGCTCCCTGTATGATTTCAAGCATTATGCTAAAGATTCAGTGGGTTGCGCAACCACTCCGCTCCCGGCAAACAGAACACAACCCAGCAGACACGAACTATTGAGATATGGAATAACTTAACGCAGGGATTAATGCAATAATGGGCCCTTCTCGAAGACTAGGCTTGGTAAGTGATCTATTTTTTTTTTTATACAGCTCTAAATAAAATGTATTAATCAAAAGCAATGGATTGTGATTTTGAATCACACTTGTTGGACTATGTTGGGCTGAGTCAAGAAAGTATGTTTGACCTATATTTATACTATGCATATCAGCTTATAAGTAAGCAACAAAAATATTTGAGATGTCTGAAGGTACGCTGTTCTTTAAAGGTACGATAAAGTTTGCGCTTGCCCGGTGTTCTTTATTCGTCCGTCCATTCCATGCCTGCTGTGGAGTTTATCTCAGTGATAGGCTGAGTTGTGAGAAGGCCTGGCCTGCCCCATGCATTGTGTGTGTGTGTGTGTGTGTGTGTGTGTGTGTAGGTGGTCATCCCAATGTTCCCTCAGCCCTATGTTCCCTAAGCACCTATGAATTTTTTTTCCATCCAAATTAGGCCCTATGTTCCCTCAGCCCCATGTTCCCTCAGCATCACAGCCGGCCTATCATAACGCGCATAACATGCTGTTCCCCCGAAGGGAAGTTATGCACAATTTGGCGCAACAATTTAGTCAGTTCTTCCTGGCCTATGACAAACTTTTCCACAAAGTTCCATGTAAATCCGCCCATAACTTGTGTTATGTGCCTTTTTATGACATGCCATGCCCATTACACCGCCCCTTTTGGCAAATATGCGTGGAATTTTAAAAAGTTCTTCCTTGGCCCATGGTAAAATCTGTCTATAAATTTTTGAGATATCGTGCTAACAATATCCGATAACAGACAGACAGGGGCAAAAACATTACCTCATTGGTGGAGGTACTGATCTGAGGGAACATAGGGCTGAGGGAACATAGACACACTCCCATGTGAAGGAGGAGAGGAACTTCAGTCTTTATACTTCATTAGCTAACCCCGTTATGTATGGTACAGCTCTGATTCATTGTCTTGTAATTGATAACGCTCATTGGCATAAAAAGTGACACACTAACTAACTAACTAACTAAAAACTAACACAACTACACTGTTGTTTGTGTTGGTGAATGTGTGCACCCTGAAATGCAAATAAACTAATCTTCTTCAATAGTTTATCTGGTCTGCATTTACTGACATCATTGTGCATTTCAGGAAAGCAGGGGTTGTATGGTCTGCATTGGTCACTGCACCTCCGTAGCATTGTTTTTGATCTGGCAATTGATAATTTACAAATCAAGCACTGACCATAATGGAACTCAAACAGAAGGAGGCTGGGGGTATGGCATGCATGACTTGCCCGTCCAACCTGAACTAACGTGGTGCTTCATTTTTGCTAGGTTGTGTTTCGATCCTGTTCACAAACGTAATGCAGATTTCATCTGTCATTTACGTCTTTGTTTGCGTCTGCTACCAGCGGCATGAAGTGAAAGCAGTCCTCTTGTATGCTGAAATGCAGAATGCCTTGTCAAGGATCAACGGGCTTCCCTTACAATATAAGGGGAGAGAGTCAGGGAGGTTTGTCCACCAGGAAAGTTTTGATTGTTCACAAGTGTCAGGGGAAAGGCTAGAAATGTTACTTTAGAATTATATTAATGCTTTATAAAGCTTGTCTGTTCAAAACAGAATGAGTTGATTTACTTTCATTTAACTTTGTCTCCCATATGTATGTATATTATATTATTTTGCATGTGAAGGAATATAGAATGAGCAAGTATTGAACCTACACAGTAAAGCATTTGGGCTGAGGCTGAGCTACTGGCCACGGGGCTTGAGCCTTTGATTGAAACTGAAACTGATGCAGTGGAATGATGATCTTCCAAATTGCAATTGTCTTTTTACTCTGAGCCAGTTTGTGGCAATCCCCCACCCCCCTCCCTCAGCAGAGAGCGTGGACAGTAACAACAGCACATACCGGCTGAGAGTAACAGACTAGTGCAATTTATAAGCACATCATTACACTAATGTTAAACATCCATGAAGATTTCTGTCAAATACCACATGAAACCATTACATACCATCTGCAGCCATAGTGGGATTGTGATCTGTCTTATTGCAGTCAGATGGTGTTTTCTATTCTAATCGGTCCGTTGCTATCACTTGCCCACTGCTGTGGCTGTACCGCATGCACACGTATTAATGCGGTGCAGCTTTTCACTGCATAGAACAGACAATGCAGTACAGCCACAGCAGTGAGAGGGTGGTGGCCACAAACTGAGTGTAAAAGACTGATTATAGGGACGATCATTCTACTGTATTTAATATACACAATACTATACTTGTACTAAAATGATGCATATTAGTCAGATGATGGAGCCCACAAACAATGATTTTGTAAAGCAAATGAATTTAACTTCATATTTCAATGTCACTGACTGATCAGATATGAGAACTTTGTCAAAGTCAAGACAAATACGCCGATCAGCCATAACATTAAAACCACCTGCATAATATTGTGTAGGTCCCCCTCATGCTACCAAAACAGCTCTGACACATGGAGGCATGGACTCCACAAGACCTCTGCAGGTGTCCTGTGGTATCTGGCATCAAGACGTTCCTTTAAGTCCTGTAAGTTGCGAGGTGGGGCCTCCATGGATCGGACTTGTTTTTCCAACACATCCCACAGATGCACGATCGGATTGAGATCTGGGGAATTTGGAGGCCAAGTCAATACCTTGAACTCTTTGTAAGCATGTGTGACCAACTGGAAATAAGGTCTTGGCTCTAGAGTGCTGACAACGCCACTTGGGGCCTTTCACACCAAGATATATGACGAGTTCGGGTATATCCCACACAACTTGAGACAAGTGGGCTACGTACACAGATAGGATGGAGACGTGATTTCAAAATAAACAAACTTTTATTTAAAAATAGGTCCAGTTAAAAGAAAGCCAAACTGTTGTTGCACTTTTTAGTCAGAAAATCACACTGATTAGAGATGAGATCACCAGTACACTCTCTACTGGTGGTGCCGTCGCACCCCTGAGAAGTCCACTTGGTGTTTCCCAAACTGAATCTCTTTTCTCACAGTTTGAGTTAGTTTCCTTAGACTCTCTCACCAAGCTAACTCTGTCTTCAAAACCCACGACCTGCATGCTAGACCCTCTGCCTGCTAAACTGCTTAAAGAAGTTTTTCCTATCCTAGGACCCTCCATTCTTTATATGATCAATCAGTCGCTCTCCACTGGCACTGTGCCCTCTGCCTTTAAAGCTGCCGTGATCAAGCCACTACTGAAAAAACCGAACCTTGACCCCGAAGTACTCCAGAACTATAGACCAATCTCTAATCTGCCGTTCCTCTCCAAATTGCTTGAACGAACAGTAGCGAGTCAACTTACAGACTTTCTGTCAAAAAATAACCTACTTGATCCCTTCCGATCGGGTTTTAGATCCTTTCACTCGACCGAAACTGCACTTACGCGAGTGGTAAATGACCTTCTGTTAGCTATTGACTCCAACTCAACCTCAGCACTATTGCTACTTGACTTGACTTTGACACAATTGATCATACGATACTCTTGAACCGCCTTGAACATTATATTGGTATCCGGGGATCAGCCCTTTCTTGGTTTAGGTCTTACCTACTTGATAGATCACATCGCGTCTTTTACAACAACATGACCTCAGAGTGTTGCAATATGGACTTTGGTGTCCCGCAAGGCTCTGTCCTAGGACCACTGCTATTCTCTATCTATATGCTACCACTTGGTGGCATCATTCGCAAATTTGGAATTAACTTCCATTGCTACGCCGATGACACCCAAATTTACATACCAGTCAAACCAACCGATAACACCCAATTCCAAAAACTAGAGGCCTGCCTATCAGAGGTCAAATATTGGATGTCCCTAAACTTCCTACTTCTTAATGGCAGCAAAACTGAGATGCTGATTGTGGGACCAGCTAGACATAGACACTTATTTGAGAATACTACTCTCAACTTTGATAGCTGTGTAATCTCCCAGAGCCCATACGTTAAAAATCTTGGGGTAAAATTCGACCCTACCCTCTCATTCGAGTTGCACATTAAGGAGATCACTAAAACAGCGTTTTATCATCTTCGTAATATTGCCAAAATTCGACCCATGCTAACAGAGGCAGACGCAGAAATTTTAGTACATGCCTTCGTATCATCCAGAATCGATTATTGCAATGCCCTTTTTTCAGGCTTACCTACTGGGCGAACTAAAAAATTACAATTGGTTCAGAATGCTGCTGCCAGAATCCTGACCAAAACTAGGAAATTCGACCATATAACTCCCATTCTATCCTCATTACACTGGCTACCAATTCAAGCCAGATGTGACTTTAAGGTGCTTTTACTTGCATATAAATCATTACATGGGATGGCACCGTCCTATTTATCCGATTTGATCATACCATACAAACCGCCACGTGCCCTTAGATCTCAGGACGTTGGCTACCTGTCTATCCCAGCAGTCAAAAAGAAAACTGCAGGTAACAGAGCCTTTTCTTACCGGGCTCCCTATCTATGGAACAGTCTGCCTGCCTCAGTCAGAGAGGCAGGCTCTATCGACGTCTTTAAGTCAAGGCTAAAAACCCATTTATTCTCTCTGTCATTTGACCAGCCCTGAGGGAGTGGCCCAGTCTCGTCTCAGAGTAAGGCTAGCCTAGTAAGGCTAGTCTAGTAAGGCTAGGCTCAGTCTCTTCTCAGAGTAAGGCTAGACCAGTTAGCTTATCCTAGCTCAGGGTCCTGCCGATGGATATTAGCATCCTGCCTGCATGTCCTATTGTCCTGGTCTACTTGCTGCTGTCCACTGACGCTGGTCATGTTTGTCTGTGTGAGCGCGTGTGTGTGTGTATGGGTGTGTGTGGGTGAGTCTCCTATCTGTTCCAGGCTGCAGCCCGGCAGAGTTGGCGTCTGCGTGGTCCCGCCTCCTAGGACGATGCTGACTGAGCAGGCGGTGCGTTCTCCTATCTGGGCAGAGTTGGCGTCTGCATGGTCCCCTAGTCCTATGATGACGTCGACTGAGTTGCCGTTGCTGTGATGCCCCATCAGATGTGGATGTCCCGCCAAAATGAACTTTCATATATTGTGTATACTCTGCTTGCCCAAACACGGCATCTATTGCACGCCCAACCGTCCTGGTAGGGGGATCCCTCTCCGAGTAGCCCCTCCCGAGGTTTCTCCCACTTTTCCAATAAGGTTTTTGTGGGAGTTTTTCCTTGTCCTCTGTGAGGGTCTAAGGCTGGGGGATGTCGTGTACTAATCATTTATTATTTTCACATGTTGGGCATTGTGAAGCCCTTAGGGACTGTAACGGTGATTAAGGGCTATACAAATAAATGTGATTTGATTTGGAGCAAACACACATGTACAATAAGGGGAATGAGTTAGCTGTGGGGCGCGGTTACCTGTCCAGAGAAAAGGTGACACACCACCCGTGATCCTGGAGTGCCTACAGTCACACAAACACACACGCACACAAACATAGGCACTACGACTACAAACGGGAATAATGGTGATTACACTACAAACATGATATGCTCGTTACCACTACAACAGGCGAGGTGCGGTGCGCGAAAAGGACGACGGCGACCTGCCCTTGAACAGCTTCCCTATGAATCTGGGGGAGGGAGAGGGAACAACGGGGGAGAGTTGATTAAACAAATGAAAGAAAAGAAGACACAACCAAAGGCAATAGCCAAATGTACCATAGGCTACTTTAGCAACAGGCAAAACAGCAGTGGCATCTCACTAAGGACAGAAAAGTTAAAATCAGTATTGCCCAAACAAAATACATAAGCAACAACAAATCAATCCTGCATCATGTTGGACAATAAAATTAACTACTTTTACCTCAGTGCCCACTGAACACCGTAAGGATGGCAACTGGAGGAACCCTGGCGCTTACCACCACAAACCCCCACACACACTGACAACCGCAGTGTGCGCCCAGACCTACGGTCCAAACATCAATCAACATACAATGTCAGAACACAAAGCATGATGTCGCACTGACAATGATCAAAAATTAGCGTACCACTACCTTCGGCAGTATTGCAGACCACCCGGAAGCATCCGGCGAACAGTCGGGACACCTGTTGCCCAATAGTTTAACATTAGACACAACAGTTCACAGAAATAAAATAGTATATCACGGGAGGAAATGACACATACCTTTCACAGAGGATCAAACCGACATTAAACACACAGAGGCTGCAGCAGACACAGAAAACCAGGGGATCTCAAAAGCCTACCGGTGCGACCTCTTTTATAGCACTAAAGCTAATGATGTGGGGGCGTGACAGGGGAGGAGGGAGCTACAGTGACAGCAGAGGGACAAAACTCAAAGCAGTAATTCTGCCGGTTACACATGTTCCTGAAACCATTGCTGAACAATTTTTGCAGTGCAGGGATCGGACCAGATGGGATCCCCATGCGCATCAGTGAGCCTTGAGCACCCATGACCCTGTTGGCGGTTCACGAATTGTCCTTCCTTGGACCACTTTTGGTAGGTACCAACCACTACATACCAGGAACACCCCACAAGACCTGCAGTTTTGGAGATTCTCTGACCCAGTCTAGCCATCACAATTTGGCCCTTGTCAAAGTAGCTCAGATCCTTACACTTGCCTATTTTTCCTACTTCCAACACAAACTTCAAGAACTGACTGTTCACTTGCTTCCCAAGGTGTCCCACCCCTTGACAGATGCCATTGTAACGAGATAATCAATGTTATTCACTTCACCTGTCAGTGGTTTTAATGTTGTGGCTGATCGGTGTATATTAAGCGCTTTTGCACATCTCAAGAGTTGCACCCCACATGTCTGTATCAAAGGGAGTGCAAAACACGCAGATATGTGCTCATGTGCTGTGCTGTCCACAGACATTTGCATGTGTATTAAAAGGCTGAGAACCCTTGTGCCTTTTAGTGTTAATGCGTAAAGTAAGTAATATGAATGGACTGTGCCTGATTTGAGGCAATGGACTCTGCCACAAACCTTGAAACTTTCCAAAATATGTTGTCAACATTTTGTAACAAGCAATGTAACATGCTATCAGGGTGTGACGAGGGCAATAAAAAGGGAGAATGGAGAAAGACCGACAATGCCACCTGGGGAATTGCAGCCCAGGAAAATATTGTCCCAAGAAACTTTAATATGGTTTTGAAAATTACTGATGAGGCTCATCAGACTCATTACTGACACCAGACAGAGACGTGTTTCCAAAATAAACCAAATGTTTTATTGAAATCAATATAATGCAATAGACAGGGACTGGAGCTGTTAAACAGTACTTTACATTCTATTACATTCTGCGATCACCTTGGGTGCAACACAGCAATCCTCACAGCATTAAATGGTGAAATCTACAATTGTGCCCCAGTGCTTTTACTCACATGCATAACGTGTAGGAGCCTCACCATGGGTGCCTAGCCTCTCAACAACATGGCACTCTGCTTCACTTAGAAAGAAACAAATACAAAAAGCAATCAAACAAACAACCCAGCTGGTTGAACAATAGGTTACAGGCAAGGAACAGACAACTCAAAGAAACTATAGAGCGCAACAGTGACCGCCCACTTTTTTTACAGCTCTGGTTCCAGAAGTAAATTTCCCATTAATTTACTCCATAGACATTTCAGAAAATCCTGATATAAAGAGTTTTAAGGCTGGAACCAAGCCAACCAGCTAGACGATGAATCGTGACCATTCATTTTGTTTTATTATACAGACCAGCACATAGTTTTTCATTTATTTATTTATTTAAATTTATGTAGCCTAGTTAAGAGAGAGAACGGTAAATACACTTGAAGGATTTTTACATCGGATAGCTTAGTGGCGTTATTGTCATGACAACAGAGCCAGAAATAATTTATTCATTTATTCACAATCAGTTGTGGGAAAGTGGCAGAAATATGACTGTATAACAGTTATGAATTATGTTCATTCTTTAGGCTATTTGTTTATTTATTTAATTTAGCTCTCCTTAAATTGACCGCTGCTGCAGACAACACGCCAAACGCGCAACTTTTATTTTGAAGGCAAGCTGTCTCTGGTTGCGGCTCTCGACTTCCTTGTTCAATTTTCATTGTACAAATTGGATAAAGAAACAAGGTGACGCTTTGGTGCGCTGAATTGCATTGCACGTCTTCAGTCAATGCGACAATAACACAGGCAAAGCGGTAACAGCGTTTAGGCAGCATCGGCTATCGAAGAACGAGCTCACATGCGTCAACTTACATTTGCATTAGCACAAGTAGGACAATGAAATTAGGCAATACCCCCTGAACTGGTATTCCTCATTACACAACTTGAACAACTGCAGATGAATTATACTTCATACACGGACCCAACAGGTGCCTTATATAATCTGGCCCTGATTAGGTAATTGGTTGGTTGGGGGAGGAGTCAGGCCTGAGGCTGCATTCACTAACAGCACACATGATACTGTATTCACTTGCACTAGGGGAGCATTCCCCACCACAATTGCAAATACTGTAAAACATACACCCACAATCACAAAAGCAAATAAGACAAATAAGAAATGGAGTTGCTCACTAGGCCAAGGTTTACAGGGCTCTCGACACTGACATTGAATTGAAATGGAAAAACCTATGAATGGTGATACTGTGCAGGTGTTTTGGTCACCTAATCATCCTTCAACGTTGGGATGGTTGTCTGACTATAGGCTATTGTGTTCACTCAGTGTTTCTTTCGGTGGAGTCAAATGGAGACACCCGGAAGCCAAAAGAAAATATTATAGAATAAATACAATGCAATGTCTGGACTGTACTTCATATTTTATGTTCTGTATTTCTTTATTTTATGTTCTTTAATGGAGTCTATATTTTTTTGGGGTGATTTTTAATGTTTAATTGTCATTTGAGGTTTCATTAGCCTCATATAAGCACCGTGGGCAATTGTGTTTGCAAAGTCAGTTTTCTCATATAAATTTTACAGTTTAAATTAGGGTCCAAAAAATATGAATATAGGTCCCATGTGGCAGTAAAGCATAATCTCTAAATTTCAGGCTGGTCAAAATTTGCGATTAGTGAGGAAAAGCTTTGCTTGGCCCCAGTCGGGTACACTGCTGTCCCTTGATTGTATTTGCCACCTAAAATGACGATGACAAGGTATTTTTCGGTTGTTAAAGGGGAATTCCGCTATTTTTAAACCTGGGCTCTATTTGTACAAATTCGTCATTATACTTCAAAATAGGTAAAAGTTTTGAAATTTCTCCTTGAGCGAGACTTCTGTTTCTGTTTCTGAGACTGAGAGTCTCATGCTCTACTGTATTGCTTCCTCTAACCATCAGCTGACATAGCTAGGGCATATGAAGTACTTGACATAGCATAGCTCCTTCTGCTTGGAATTGCAGTAGGCAAATTCACAGAAGCTTATGTGAAAGGTGTCCCCACAGATAGTGCCTAACTGGAAACAAAATCACACTGTGAAGAAAAATTACATTTTATTTAACTTTTTGTTATATAAAGAGAATAATCGTTTTACCCTGCCAGTTCAAAGAGATCTATCTATCAGTCTAGAGGGGAGAGTTAACAAAACAAAAGTTAGAGAGGTCAATATCAACAGTCCATGAACAATTTCAATATTTAGTCAATCTAAACTCAGTCAGTCAAAGAGCTGGCACTGACCATTCCATTTTCATTGCATATCACTGCATATGTAGGTGGAATTGGCTTGGCAAATCCATTAACCATGACCTCTCTGTCATGGAAGACATTCCTCTTGTGAATCACCAACTCACAAGCAGAACAGAGGAATTCAGTCTATGAGGGAAGACACTCCAGGCACTGTATCACAGCATCTGCGGCATTGCACTGTTGGCAGACATGGGAGTGGTCTTTCCTCAGACAGCATCTGTCTTCTTGACCAGGCAGATGTTTTAGGCATGGCCAAGAAGTGAGACATGTTTGCAATGATGCATCCAATGTTGAATGCCTAGATGCAGATCTATTTCAGGTGAGACTTTAGATGCTTGTGTTAGCAACATTTTACCAGGGGCTGTATTCCAAAAGGAGGAGGCATTATTGTTGGACAACAGTTGCTATTTACTGAGCAGGAGGGAGTGCTAATAAGCAGGTGGTACGCCAGTACACATGTGCAGCTGAAATTAGGAATGCACGTTTGAAATTCCATTAGAACATCAAAGTGTCAATTTTCAAATAAATCGGATCGAGGAACATCATTGTATGAAGCAACCCCAAATTATCATTAATATACCCTCGATGCCGCGATAAGAATGGACAGCATCCAGCCTCCAAACCATCATCAGGCCTGTTTACTTTATTAGCAAGGCGTATCAAAAAGCTTACAAAAAGCTACATATAGAAAGCTACAGTATATATAAAAAAATTAGTGGACATGGGACCCCAGAGAAATCTTGCTCTTATTCCATTCACCAGTTAAAAATGTATGATATCTGTGATGATCACAAGGAAATTGCATTCTTGCTTACTTCTATAGAAATCTCTATAGTAGTATGTGTTGTATAGTATGTATTATAAGAGAGTGCATTCTGTTAATCCTTTTAAACCAGGGGATAAAAATATTGTGATAGTCCCATAACTTTTAAATTCCATTAGCAAGCTTAAGGATAATAAGTCTCCTGGGGGAGATGGTCTTACTTCAGAATTCTATAAAACGTTTGATTAGCTGGCCCCTTTTCTTACAGAAGTATATTCAGAAAGCATTAAAAATGAATATAATGCAAGGCCTAATTACCCTTATCCCAAAACCCAAGAAAGACCTTCTACTAATTGATAATGGGCGCCCCATTTGTCTTCTGAATGATTAGAAATTGCTAGCCTCAACTGTTGGAAATTGTTTAAAAAAAGGTCTAGCCTCTATTATAGATGAGACCCAGTCTGGCTCTTTAAAAGACAGACACATCATAAATAATGTTCAACTTGTTCTAGATATTAGACTACTCCGATCTTGTTAATGATGAGAGCTTTATACTCCTTCTCGACTGCTATAAGGTCTTTGATACCATAGAGCATGATTTTATTTTTCTTAGTATTAGTATTTTTATTATTAAGACTAAAAATGGTCTCTTGCTATCTCCACCTCATTGTGGCTCAACTTTTCATGTCAAATTAAAAATAGCGATTCTCAAGGAATGTAAATTGCTGGGAGAGAAATTATAATCAGCCAATTAGCAGGTAACACAATCTTATTTTTTCAGATTTCCTGTGCTCTTAATATTATTGATGTGTTTTCAAGGACATCTGTTCTGCATTTGAATATCAACTAGTGTTAATTTATGGCTTTAAAGGGCTGTATACTACCTGAAATTTGCAACATTCCAATAAAAGATTATGTTGTCTATTTAGGAATTACTGTGAATAAGGATCAGCAGCTCTGATGCTCTTTAAATTTTACCCCCATTGTTGAGAAAACAAATTATTATTATTATTATTAACCAAGGCTCAATGTATTTTGAGGCTTACATATACAGCTCTATTGATTCATTTAGACAACAATACATAAAAGCATTGATAAGATTCTGTTTAACCTTTTGTTGAGGAATCGCATACATTATATTATAAAGTAATTTGTAAAGAATACCTATGAGAATGGGGATCTCAACTTCTTAGACTTTTATACCTTAAATAACACTTTAAGATAAACTGGATAAAGGGTCTTGCATTTATTTTGATGTGCAATTATAATATAGATAATTGGTTTGATAATAAACTTTTTCTTTCTCTGTGCAAAATCCCTGTCACTGACTTTGCAATGGTGTCTCATACAATATCTATAGATGTTTTGTTATTAAGAGGTGTATCTTTGCATATTCAGTCAATAACAGAATAACAATAGACCATTATCTGTTTTTCAGAGAGATGTTACCTCATTACCTTATATTTATGCTTATTGGAATAATGTTGTATGAGATGTGCTAGAACAAAGTCTGGGGCCGTTGTGGTAAATTTTATGAGAATTATGGTATATGAACACAATACATAAAGGCATATTATCACTATAATATATTAGGAAAGTATTGTAGTTATATAACCATGTTGCGCAATTATATGGCTATGTGCAGAGTTACAAACCGTCTTCCTCCAGAACTAGTAAACAGAACCATTAAATTTCGGCAAAGCAGGAGTGATGGCTCCTTTGGGATTACGCAGAACACCATCTGTAGTAAAATAATTATCATTGCTTTGCTGTATTCTACTTTATGCACTTTGATGTATTTTGCAATTTTATAAAGGAAAAATGTCAGGCCGACAGATATAAAAAGAGTGTTTTTGATTAACTATATAACCCTCACAAGTATATAAAGTGTGTTTTGATTGAAACGTGTAACCTACAAGAAAACCCAAAATAATCATAAAAGTTTGAAAGATGCAGGTTGAGGCCCTCTCATGACAGGGGTGAATAGACGACAGCAAGATGGTGCGTTCATGGTAGCAAGACTGCTCGTCAATGGTAACAGGACTGCGTGCCTTGATGTCATGATGGTTGGCCCTGATAACAAGGTGGTGCGTTTTAGCGTTTTTTTGCGCGTTCACGTGAAGGGGTAGGGTCGTCCCAATACTCTTGTGATCGAGGGGTAGGGCCAAGTGCGAGGGCTACATAGCCCTCGAAACAGAGATTTTTCAGAGGCACACTTCAAACCAAGGGCTAGGAGAAATCTCCCAGAATGGCCTGCGAATCAACAGGAAGATCATGGGGACCGCTACACTACCATCCGAAGTGAACCACAAATGTAGTATTTTCTTCGTTAATAAAGATTTTAAAAATATTCTAACCGTGGTATTATCTTAGTTTAATGTCGTTTCAATGTATTATGGACCGTTTCTTTATAACAAGCATAACAACAAATCGCTAATATGCCGATGTCTCTACTTCGCTAGTTAGTTACGTTACAACATTGTTTTAGGCTGATTTGTGCATGACAGTCCCGCATTTTGACATATTTACGTCGCATTTCCCACTTTGCTGGCATATGACGCCCGAAATATAACTAAAGTCCATCAGCGAAGTTGCTGCACTTGTTACAGCTCCTCTAATATCAGTGCAGACTGGCAGGGTAACGTTAGGAGCACGGCTTGCTAGACTACAGAGCACCGCTAACGCTATTCTGTCATGAAGTGGACTGGTAATGAAGCAGTGGTCTTTTTTATTTGATGACTTGTTTGATCGATTGGTAGCGTGAAACGTATAAGTTGTGAACGAATTGCGAGCGTCCATGCATCATGTATTATTCAGTCTTGTACTCTGCAGAGACAAACAGGTCTTTTTGTAATAAAGATCTTTAACAAAGGACTTCTTCTGGGTGATGATTTTTCCACCACACCGTATTCACAAAACATGTTATCTTACCACTAAGAGGACTCCCAAATAGTAGTAAAAGTTTCTAGCTAAGAGTTTCCTTTTAAAACCTATTCACAAAGCTGCTGAGACCAACTTTTACTATGGACTAAGGAATGGGGAGATATCTTAAGCTTAGAGAAAGGGCGGGGTTGACCCAGTTGCTATGGATGATGTCACAAGCTTACTGCCTATGCCCACAGTGATTGGCTGATAGGGGATGGGTCTCTGTCAGTGATTTCATCATAGAAATATTGTAGAAGGAGGTATCATGTTGCCTTATTCAAATAAAGATTTCAAAATAAAAGTGTCACTGATTAAACATGAAACCAAGAATAATACAGGCTACTGACTAATCGTCAGCCTCTTACATGTCTGGCATCTCGTAAACAACCAGCGGATATACAGTACATATAAGCAGCCTTTTCATGATCAGACTAGAATAACCATGGCTGATAGAAAGACGTGTGACGCTACATTGTGAAACTTGTGCATGAAAGGAAGGACATTATTAAAGGGAAATTTGGAGTTGGGATAACTTAAAAAAACAGAAGCGTGGGAAAATAGGTGCTTTCTGAAAATAAATGTGGCTTTCCCACTTCTGTCCAGAATCACCAATGACTGTGAAAAGTGCTGGTATTCTTTGCAGTCTCAGGAAGGGCAGAGGTTGCAGAATTCAAGCGACAAACGCCACATGTAATGGGACGTTAGACCAATTATTTTCAACTACACTAGACCACAATGTTTTATTCTCTATCATTCAATGTTCCTCAAATGTTGACGTGATTACGAGGTGGATTGCCGGCAGCAGCCATTTTAGGATTGTTTGTGACTTGGTCTTAGTGACCTTAGGAGTCCTCTTGACTACCCCTAACTTTTCACAGATTTAGGAGCTGGTTTTAGCGCTGTTTTGTAAATATGGCCCCTGGCCTTTACCACACCAGTTTTGCTCTTCAAAGAGGTGTCATGCTGTATAATTCACAGATTCTACCCTGCCAATAATTACCCAAAGAAGTTTAGATTAGATTAGATTTAGATTATTGTCCCCTAGGGGAAATTAGGAATAAAATAGTGGCAATAAATTAGCTTTAAGAGTATGTACTAGGGGTGGAACGGTTCACAGAATTCATGATTCGGTTCATATCACAGTTTTGGGGTCACAGTTTTCGGTTCGGTTCGTTTTTGATACAGTAGGAAGGGGGCATTGCCAATTTCAACATGATCCTCATTTATTTGGCAAAAAAAGTTAACAACTGTTTGCCTTAACAAAATTCTGGCTAAGAACATAATGAACATAAACACTTCTTCATTGTCAAATCTTAATTAAAAGAATAGGTTTTCTAATTAGTGCAAACAAAAAATGCAGCTTTGTTATTTTTATATAAAAATGGCCACATTATAGACTAAGGCCATCAACATAAAGTGCAGCATAAACCAAACACACACTGTACACTGTTTGAAAACAACACTGCTCTGTTCATTCTATTTTCATGTTCTTCTGCAAGAAGATGAGTTTGTCCACATTCTTGGCCACAAGACAAGATCTACTTGCAGTAACAATGTCTCCTGCTGTAGCGAGAAAACTCTCACTTGGTACAGATGTACCTGGGACAGCGAGGTGCCAGCTTGGCAACATGAGGATACTTATGCTCGTTGCTTTTCCACCATGCAAGTGGATCTGCATCCACAGGAATGCAGCCCGTGGCCTTGTATGAGGCGATTTCCTCCTGTATGATGCTGAACAAAGGCTTGGTGGTGCTCTGTTGTAAATAGCTCTCCAAATAGCTCTGCCATGGCAGATTTTTTCTGGGGAGGAGATTATGTCTCTGATGCCGCTTGGTCTGCTGAGGATGAACTGGCCACCTTGGCTTCACTGGGTTGACCCTGCAGAATAAAATGACAAATAGTATATTTAGTAGTTTTGAAAATATCAACAACAATATAAAACTTTCATGGCAGCAAAGAAACAAAAATTATTCTGTACTGGGCTGTGGGAAAAAGGAGAATAATACAAAGGCACAAATATGCTGAGAGAGCAATGGTAATGATTAGTTAAGATTACATTAAATTTAGTTCTATAAAAAATAAAATCACAATAAAACAATACCTGCTCTTCAATTTCCATAATCTCTTTGGTGAGAGCACTGTATATTTTCTGATGAGAGGCTTCCTCCAGGTAAGGCAGGGACTTTAACCTTGGATCCACAGCTGTGGCTCTGTGCAGATAGTCCTGAAAATTAGGGTTTGTGTATCTGCCTTCCAGGTCTTTAGTGATGGCTGCCTTGGCATCTTTGATGGTGGAGCTATCCTCATCTCTTGGTGTCATGGATTTCAGTATAATTTTCTTCAGAAGGGATGATCATTGACACAGAGGGGGATGTCTCTGTGCTCATGAGGGTCGTCACAGTCTTCAGAGGTTTGAGAAGCTTGATGAGGTCCTCTGCTAGTTTTACCTCACAGTCAGTCAAGATGCCAATGTCCTTGACATTCTTTTTGACATTCTTGTCCATCCGGGGAGAATAGATGGCAGCCTGCTGTACCACATAACGCTCCAGCATGTCAAATATGGTGTTCCAACGAGTTGTGACATCATGTTTTAGTTTGTGAACTGGCAATTCCAGCATCTCCTGCATGGTTTTCAGGCCATGAGCAGCTGTTGTGCTGCAATGGAAAAAGGTTAGCACCTTCCTAACCCTCCCCAGGAGGCGGGATACCTGGTTTAGTGAGACTGCATTCTTGGCTGCAAGGTTAACAGTATAATCTGTGGCACCAGTCCAGCAGTTTCATTAACTGCATTCACAATGTTCTTTGCATTGTCAGTGGTGACAGGGATTGTGCTGTTGCCCCTCTCGAGTTTCCAATCTGTCACTGCTTGTGTCAGTGCTTCAGAGAGATGCTCACTTGTGTGGCTCTCATAAAGGGGGTGTGTCTGCAAAACTGAGCTTTTTATCTCCCACTCCGAAGTGATGTAGTGGGCAGTCACAGTTAGGTAACTTTCAGTAGCCCTGGAGGTCCATCCGTCTGTAGTAAGAGCTACGTCGGCTGTGTTGGACAATTATTTCACAATTACTTGTCATGTCTGTTCATAAAGTTCGGGAATTACTGTGTTGCTTAAGTGTCGGCGAGAGCGGATATTATAGCATGGCTCAAGTACTTTAATCATATGTAGAAATCCTGCATCCTCCACGACTGCATAGGGCTGCATATCTTTCGCTATAAACCCCCCCCCCCAATGCTTTAGATATGGATTTTGCCCTGTCTGAATCTGCAAGGAGAGGGTGTTTAAATGCTGCAGGGAGGAGTTGCTCTTTCCTACCCGACTCTCTCCTCCTTGCACTGTCAACGGACACACTGGAGTGATGTCTTCGTAAATGGTTCATCATATTGGAAGTATTGATGCTAGCATAAGCCATATGTGTTGCACAGTGCTTGCACACAGTCGCCGTTTTATCCACCACTTTTTGTCATTTTCATAGGTAACACTAAATCCGTAATGTACTTTGTCTTGTCCACTTGCCAAGACTGACTGATAGCTACACTCAACACTTCATCCGTGCCAACTGAGAAGCTTCACTGGGTTACTGGCGTGAGGCTTCCCCAATAACTTTACTTGAAAGTTTTTCTGCACATGCCTTTTTGAAATCTGTGAGGCTATTCCCTATTTCTAGTGTGACAATAAATAGAAACAGTAGCCTAACTCGCCATGAAAAAAGCACACAGTAGGCCACATAGCCTATTTCAAATTAACTGAACAATACATACATGCCCCAAACCATGACTAGCGAACCGAACGGTTCAGATTTTTTACTTGAACCGTTCCATTCCTAGTATGTATAGTTGCAAGTATTAAGCCTGATATTAAGTATATTGCTCCTTATATAAATAACATCCAGAAACTGTTCTTCATTTGTTTGTGTGGCAAGATACATTTGATTTGTAATCAAAAAATCCATTTAAAAAATAAAAATAGGTCTTGAGCCCCTTTTTGAGTTTGGGGTGCCCTCAGATGGTCAGGTAGGACATTCCACAGACAAAGTGCTGCCAAACAGAAAGTTATATCTCCCATAGTGGAGAGGTGTAGGAGAAGGCTATTGCTTGACCTGAGGTTGTGAATGGAGTTTTGGGGGTAAAGCATGAGCATGAGTTCTATGAGGCAGGAGGGTACCTCACCTTACCTTAAGGTGAGCAGGAGGGTTTTGAATTCAGGAAGCACTGGCTTCCTGTACACTGGACAAGATGGGTGTGGTGTGTTGTTGCTTTCACACTCGCATCAGGATTCCAGAGGCACTTTTCTGTACTGTAACTTCTGGAGACTCTGGCCATGTATCCCAATGAAGAGTGCATTGCAACAGTCCAGCCTTGAGGAGGCATGGACGAGCTTCTCAGCATCAGACAGGGGCGGGGCGGAGTTTAGATATATTTTTGAGGTACAGAAAAGAAACTTTGCACAGATGTTGGATGTAGGTGTCAAAGGTCAGGTGAGAAACAAACTTGATGCAAAGTTGGCTGAGATGGGAGAGTACTGGACCTGGTATGGGTTGCTGACTAGGAGGGCCCAGTCTTGCTACTCTTAAAGGGGGGACTTCGACAGACTTATAAAACAGACACTGGTCCCAACAAATAACTTTAAGATGAGTCCTGACTCCAACCAATAACTTTACTTTTACTTTACTTTACTTTTAATGACTCCAGCTTTAGTTTTCTTACTTCTTCCATACCCAACAAGCCCGTGGCTAGCCCCGCTAGCTCATTAGCTAACCAGCAGTCGAATATACTAACCAGACTAATTTGTAAATTAAATCAAAACATGGTGACACTTACAGATTCCAATTTTGCAGATGGGTCACGTACCCAGTAGCGGTTTTGGGCATGGGCGAACCGGGCACCCGCCTGGGGCGGCATTTTTTCATGACACATGGAGGGCGGCACGAGCACTTAAAAAAAAAAAAAAAATCATCTTGGCCGCGAAGCGGTTTTCTATTATCTATCATAACACTGTGTGGGGAATTGGCAAATTGGCGCCCCCTGCAGCTGCAGGCGCCCCTGCTTGCTGAGAAGGTGCCGTGCACAGAAGCTGTGTGAGAAGGGGAAAGGGGAGGGGGGGCGCCGCGCTCGGGGGACAGTTCACCTCTGGGTCTCCCAAATGGAACGGACGAGGGGGGGAACGGGGGATCCACTGGGGGATTTCACTCTAATGAAATTAGTGGGCTAAAGTCAGTCACACCTCAACTTTCTTCCAAATAACGCACATTTCATTCATAATATTATAATTACAGGCATAATTCCTGCACGTTTTTGTTTTTGTGAAATGTGTTAGTGTAGTGTTTATTTGTATATAGTGTTTATTTAAGTTCTGATAACTTATACTGTTTTGTGCAGAATTGTGTTCATTGATTCTCTTAAGTGTGTTATCACTTATATTGTTATAATAAAACATGACTGTTTGTGCAGAATTTTGTGGGGTTTTTTTTTATTTCGGGGGGGGGCGCTCAGAGGGGGTCTCGCCCGGGGTGTAATTCTATGTAGAACCGCCACTGCACATACCTTATGAATTGCTCCATCTTTAAGCTTCAATTTAGATTCTAATCCTGCCGTTGCTCTAGCAGTCGGAGGAGTGATCATCACACACAAAAAATGAACTGTAGCCGTTGCCGTTAAAAGTAAAATTAATCTGCTCTGTACTGGCAATTTCGTGTATTGGGAGACTGTGCAGGGATCTATATTGCTGCCTGCATCCTACAACAGAACAACTGGAGAGTTGATATATCGCAGTAGATATGTTGTTTTTTTAGCTTCACTGGTCGCAAAGTAATGGTGCATTCCAGTGTACTCGGAAAAAACGGTGTCCGAATGCGATATGCGCCGATTCTTTTCACTAATGGCGCTGTAGTAGTTGATGTTGAGTTTAGATGCTTGTAACATTCTGAGACTTGCCATACAAACATGAGTTTGCTGATGTTTTCCCGAGCAGATGCAATGGAACACATTTAGATTGGAAGTTAGGAATACCAACTTGGAATTATCGATTTCCAAGTACAATGCACCATAAGCAACGACTTGCGGCGCTGCCAAGAGCTGCATTTTGAGACAAGGTAAATGGGATTGGTTGTTCACCTGGGGGTGGGCATGTTAATTGGGCATGTGGATTATGTTAAGAAGCACCCGTTATGATGTCTAAAGGGGCTACTTTCTGAAACGGCCTGTTTTTGGCCCAATTTGGCACCGTTTTTGGAAAAAGGAAAATACAGAAAAAGGGGTTGACTTCCAGATTTCATATTTTCTCGGCTACTTAGGTCAACGATAACCTGTGGAACATGTATAAGGGCCAGGAATAAGCCATTTTCCATAATATGACCCCTTTAAGCTGCAGGAAGTTGCGCTTCATTCAGGCCTTCATCTCCTCAAGGCAGGTGTTAAGGCAAAATGTGGCAGCAGAGGGGCAAGGAGCAGTTCGTATGTCCATCAGTGTAGCAATGGAATGATATTTCATGCTGGCTGATGTCACAGTCCAGGGGTAGCATGTACAGTATAAACAGCCAGGGACACCGCAGGTGACGAGGTGTGTCTGGGACCCGCATCCTCCCAATGAGTCCTACCAAAGAGTTAGGATTAAAACCACCTCAGAGCAGAGCTGGAGAGACTATTGGCGCTGTGGAGATGCTTAAGGGTATATCATAGTCCAGTGTCAAATGCTGCAGTCAGGTCAAGGACAATCCGGAGAGAGGGGGAGACAGCATCAGCTGCCATTAGAAGATTGTTTGTCAGGGTGAGCAGTTTCAGCGCTGTGTTCAGGATGAAAACCAGACCAGGAACTTCTCATAGAGGTTGCAAAGTTTGACGTGATCCTGAAGCTGAGCAATAGCCACCTTTTCCAGTACATTGGACAGAAAGGTGAGTTTAGAGATGAGCCTTCTTGAGAACTGGGTAATTGGTTCACAATCTGAGTGATCAGAGGTCAAAGGGCAGAGATACATGATTTGAACAGTGCTGTTGGAATGGCTTCTAGGGCACATGTGCAGGATTTCATTCCGCTAATGGTCTACTCATCTTCTCCCTCACCCCACTGAAACAGTGGACAGGCTGAGAAGCGCCAAGCAAAGGGTCAATACCCGGGCATGGGGGGTGCCGAGAGGGAGAGCTGAAGAACAGGGAGCGAATGTTGTTGACCTTTGCTCGGAAGAAGTCCATGAAGCTGTCACACTGCTCATCAGTGGGTGAAGGACATTGGAGATGGTTTATGGTAAACTGATAAACTCAGTGGTCGGGCCCTGAAGCACTGCTCTGCTAGGCTAAGTGGAGTCTTCTCTCTCTTCCAGCGCTCTCTGGACACCCAGGAGATTCCACTCATTTGTCCCCATCCCCAAAACTCATCCATCTTCTGCCAACGACTACAGGCCCTTTTCCCCTCACTTCATTAGTGGTTAAGTCCCTTGAGAAAATCATTAAGACCCAAATCATCAATTCAACTAAGCACCTTCTTGACCTCCTTGCATATTGCCCTCAGAGAGGGACAGATGATGCCATAATATCTCTCCTCAACTTCCTATATATGTACCTGGAGGGCTGTAACACTCATGCCCGAGTCCTGTATGCAGATTCCTCATGCAGCATTCAACACAATCAACCCATTAATCCTAGCTGACAGAGAACTCTGGACTAGACACTAAACTAATCACTTTCTCCTCCTCTCCTTCCTCACTCAGAGACCTCAGTGGGTGCGGCTTGGTAACACATTCTGAGACACGATCTACCTCTATTACCAGGCCACAGGGGAGTGTGTTCTCTCCTCTTCTATACATTGTGTACACTGATAGCTGCTGCAGCAGACATCTGATCTGCCCTGATCGGGCACCACCTCATCAAATTTGCCAATGACACTGCCCTGGAAACGGAGGAATCTGAACATGGTGCAGCTCTGGACCGCTTTATTCTAAAACCAGGAACTGATTTTTGATTTCAGACATCCATGCTAAGAACTCATTCATCCCCATGGCAACCACTCAACTAAATATGTTGTACCATTGATGTACTGTTTTGCACCATGCAATTATGATGAATTGATAAGGGATCTGCACTTGAATCCCTGCACTTTACTACTCCAAATGGACTGCACTAGAATAATCTGCCTAGCACTGACCCATCTTAATTGTACTATATTGTACTATATGTAATTACCAGAACTGCTTGGTATTTGGAAGGTGTTTGATGTCCATGTCAATGCTGCTGTAACTGTTTTTACACTTAGTGTATTCTGTGTTTTATGATTAGATGTAATCTAATTTGACGTAACGTCAAATTACCCATGGGCTAATTTAGCTGGCTGACTTAGCTTTTGTTAATAAAAGGTACATTTTCACTGCGCTTTAACCCATTCATGCATAGTGGTCACTACAGTGGACAGCTATTCAAAAGCCATGTTCTTGTATGTGCATGGGTTTCAATGGTATAGCTGCATAACAGCCACAACTTCAAAACACTATAGGCAGCCACCTATTGGCAATCAAGTAAGTAAGTGCAACTAAAAACCCTAACAACCAAGATGGCCGTCAGAAGATCATGCAGTCCATTGCAAGTCCGAAGTCGATAATTCTGACTCGGTATTCCCGACTTCCATTCTAAATGTGTTCCAGTGCATCTGCTTGGGAAAACATGGACACCCACAGCAAACTCATGTTGCTCTCTGAATTTCACAAGCATCTAAAGAGGACCTACATCAACTACTACAGTCCCATTAGGGAAGAGAAACGGCGCATATCAGTGAATTAGTAATGTTAATATTAGTAGGCTAGAACCACACACTAGTAAAAACTTCTCGTAACGTTGAGCACAAATCAACCGAATTATGTTACAAATATAAACTACAAAATTGTTTCAACATGTTTTCATAACAAAAATGACATATGAAGCAAAAATTGAGTTTCCGACTGGGAATTTCGACTTGAATGACTGTTCTATTGCACTTTTCCGTGTCGGACAACGTTTTTTTCCGAGTTCCAAGTACAATGGATTGCACCATTAGACATGCCAAGCATTTCAGGAATATCTGCCCAATCCTTCCATGGAAGAAGACCCTTGCAGGTAAATAAAATTTGATAACATCAAGTAACATCTAAGGAATAATAGAATTGTTATATTTTTCAAATATTGATTTTATGTAAGCAATGCATTACGATTAACCATGTGTCCGCTAAATTGGACATAATGCATCACTAGTTATATTTCAACTACAAATCATACAACTTTATTGTTGTGAAAATAATATAGGAACATTTTCTCTGTAAATGAGTTGATTTGTGTTTACAGTGTGTTTACTACAAAAACATGATTTTTGTGCAGATTAGGTCTATTGTGTGTGTAGCATCATCACCACATTTTGTAGCATGTGATAGAGAGGCCTACAGGATAATGGAGAAGATACCATGTGAGTCAAGTGAGGACACTGACAGTGACAGTGATGATGAATGGCAGCCAGTAGAAGGATCTGCAAGTGCTAGCAGTAGTGACAGTATAGCTGAGGATGTGCTACCTGACAGCACTCAAGGGCAGGATAAAAGCAGGAATGTCTGGAAAACCAAAGACAACCCATTTGAGGGAGACTTGTCTCCTTTTTTAGGTGAGCGGAAAGTGAATGTTGAGGGAACAGAACCAGTAGATTTCTTTATGCATCCGTTTCCTGATGAAATAGTGATAAATAGTGCACAACACAAAGTTGTATGCACTCCAAAAAGGAAAAGAAAATGGTCATGTCATACCAAGATTAAGAATGTACTGGTCATCAGAGGAAGGTCTGTCTCGATTTGATAGCAAATGCCATGCCTGTTACCAGTGTTAGACACAGAAAGAAAACCTGAGAAAACCTTCCGTTCAGCAATAGATCCTGAATATTAGATCATTCCCTTCAAGAGCCACCTTGTCTATCAAGCAATACATTTGAAAGTGTGGGTGAGAGCAGGGACCTCTGGATACATGTATAGATTCAAAGTGTACCAGGGTTTGGTTGGGCGTAGTCAGGTCAGTGTATTGGGAATGTATGCAGACGTAGTCATGCACAGAAGAATCACAAAGTTGTTTTTTGTCAATTTCTTCTATACTATTCCACTCCTTCAGACATTGCAACAACAGGGCATCTATGGCACTGGTGCATGCATAATTAACAGGCTCAAGGGAGCACAGCTGAAACTGAAGAAAGTTCACTGATCCACATGGCTTCATCCTGCGCTGTTTTTTCATAGCCCAGAGCAGTATACCTTAAAATATGATAAAAGTATTTGTTTTACTGAATTAAAATCGACATACAAAATCAACTATTCATTAATCTATTAATACATGTTACTTCAAATTGAACACTCAAATGCATGCTGTCCCCTAGAGTGGACGTGAATAACCTTTTGAAAAATCAAAAAAAGAAAGTGTAATTCCCCCCCCCCCCCCCCCCAACTAAAGATTAGTAACGTAAATGATTAGTAAAGAAATCCTGACTCAGGTTGTCATAATTCATGCATGATAATCTAGTAAAAAGGTATTAGTGAATTCCACAAACAGTTAAGTTTAGGTACATGCAATGCGTTCAATCATAGCATAGCAGATTTGAGTTACACTATATGGCCAAAAGCCAGTGGACACCTGACCATCACACCTATATGAGATTGCTGGACATCCCATTCTAAAACCATGGGCATTAATATGGAGTTGGACCCTTCTTTGTGGCTATAACAGCCGCCATTCTTCTGGGAGGCTTTCCACAAGCTTTTGGAGTGTGTCTGTGGGAATTTGTGCCCATTCAGCCAAAAGAGCATTTGTGAGGTCAGGTAGTGATGTTGGACGAGAAGGCCTGGCTCAGCATTCTAATTCCTCCCAAAGGTGTTCAATGGGGTTGGGGTCAGGGCTCTGTGCAGGCCAATCGAGTTCCTCCACACCACACTCGTCTTTATGGACCTTGCTTTGTGCGCAGGGACCCGGTCATGCTGGAACAGCAAAGGGCCTTCCCCAAACTGTTGCCACAAAGTTGGAAGCGCCCAATTGGCTAAAATGTCTTGGTATCCTGTAGCATTAAGATCACCCTTCACTGGAAGGGGCCAAGCCCAAACCCTGAAAAACAGGGTGGCTGAAACACCTCAACTCAATTAGTAGGGGTGTCCACTGACTTTTGGCCATATAGTGTACAAGTCTTGGGGTTCAGTGATCATAGGTCTAATCTGAGATGGCTAAACTATTATTTATCTGTCTAAAACTAGTTCCTGTGACATACCTGACACCTTTGTTTTTCATTAATCCTCAAGAATCCATGTCAAGTTCTGAGCTGAGGAGACTCACGATTGTGTAATGTGTCTGTCAGTAATGCTGGGACACGATATTTTTGTCTGTTACGATGGTCACTGTGTCAGATTAGGCGATATAGAGTGATAAATTCGTGCCATGTCTTGGCCGACAGACATGACAGACTACACGTTGGTCACTGACCAATAATCGCTTGCTGACATGCGTGATGTCATCGGAAAGCAGGTGCTAGGCAATGAGAATGTAAACAAACAATGGTGTCCGAAGCGGTATGCATGATATTAGCTGTCTTGTGTTGCGAAAAGGCAAAAAAAAACAAAAAAAAAACGACTGTGGACCCGTTCTTGGGTCGCATGAAGAGAACAGTATGGGTTGTCAATTCGTCAAAGAGAACTTGAGGTAAAAATAACGATGTTTTAGCCTGTAGTGAAACCTAAATGTAGCTAGCTGGCTAGCCTCCACAGCTCGACAAACCTTTCCTCTGTTTCATAGTTCCACCTAGTGGCACCAACAACTTAATTTCTCTTTCGCTTCGCCATGTTTGTTTATAGCACTCCGTGCTCCTATTGGTAAACGTCACGGACGAGACGGAACACGTCGTGGACAGCAAAAAAAAAATTCTAACATGCTAGTCTTTTGTCGGGACGTCGTGAGGCGTCCCAGATGCGGCATTGGTTGTCGTCCACTATGTCACACTACACAACATAAACACCTTGTCGTTCCCGAATCGACCCGACGCCCTACGTCTGCCGAATCGGGCTATAATTGGCCTGATATTGTGTAGTCTGAACCTGCCTTAAGACGTGTCTCTGAGACGTTTTATCTTCATTTCTGAGGATGTGCTGTGCAGGCCTGAGTTTCACACATTCAGAAAGTAGTGTCCCTGTGAAAGGTGTTCTATCATGACATGTCATAAAGTATGTGTGTGGCTGTAAGTGTGTGCTGCTGTGTGTTTTCCCTCCTCCATTCAGGCATCTGCCACAAACTGTGACCCTACCTGGAGGAGGATCTGGGACATAGGATCTAAGGACACTTGTTCTACGATCACTGGGAGTGGTTCCTTCATGTCCTCCATGAGGCAAGGATTCCACTCTTCAAACCCTTGATGACATCTTCAGCATCAATGGGCTTTATGAAAACAAAAACTGGTTTTAGAAGGTGCCTAAATCCAAATACACACTCCCCGAATCCACACACAAATGTTAAAACTTTCTGGTGCTTAGGGGAGAAGGAGAAGAGGAGGAAAAGGCAAAGAAAGGAGGTATGACAAGTTGATATGAACTTATTTTGTCTTACAGAAAGACAGGCTGTTGCAACTATTCAGGTGCTCAAATCCAGCGCACCTTTCCAGCAGTCCCTGCAGGCGCAGCTGTTACAAATTAATTGACTGCCTGCTGGGGGTGTGGCTATCTTACAAATGTTTGTTCATTGATGTTTTGTGTGTGTCTAAGAAAAGTAAAGAAAATGTAGAAACAGAACTCAACTCTCTGTCTTCCTTAAAATACAACAAATGTCATGCAACATTTGGTGCCGAAACCCTGGGAAAGGGGAAATGAAGAGATGAAAAGTCTTATCAGATGTATGACAAGAACGAAGACAGAAAAGAAGACTGGCTGACCGTCTAACAAAAAAAAGAGCTTCAATCCGTGCTTCTACAACCAAGATACTAAGTAAGGTGGATGCTGAACTTAGTAGAGAAGCTGCGGATACTGATCTGCTTGAGGAGTTTATGGAACAGCTGCTGTTAAAAGAAGAATGTTTGGATAAAATTGATGGAGAAATCGAAGAACAAACAAAGACGGATGACTTGGAGAAAGAAGTGACAAGAGCCATGGAATATAAGGAACACATAACTCTGAGAAAAACTAAAATAAGAAGAGTGCTCAGAAAAGAGCGAGGGGATGCAGCCTCTGTGATGTCTGGTGAAGTAGACTCTGTGCGTCATAATGTGAATTGCCCAACTTGTCATTGATAAATATACAGGAGATATCAGTCTCTGGCAGTATTTTTGGGGACAGTTTGAGACGGCTGTGCATCAAAATCCCAATCTAACTAAGACAGACAAGTTCAGTTACCTGAGGTCATATCTCACAGGGGCGGCTGCAAATGTGGTCGCAGGATTGCCATTAACTGAAGCCAATTATGATAATGCCATCCAACTGCTGCATAACAGGTTTGGCCGAAAGGATCTTGTTATTAATGCCCATATGACCAAGCTTCTTAATCTTAATCCTGTTAAAAATGCCAGTGATATAAAAGCACTCAGATATTTATATGATAACTGTGAAATACAGATTCGTAGTTTGGCTTCTATGGGAGTTGTTTCTGACACATATGGCAGTTTACTGTGCCCCATACTGATGAAACTTATACCGGAGGAGATGACTCTGGAGTTTAGCCGACAAAAGGATGAGGATGATGTCTGGAAAGTTGAGGAACTGATGAATTTCATTCAGAAAGAAGTGGACAGTCGAGAGCGCACGTCTAACCTGACCCAGAGGGCAAAAGAGTGCACCGGTAAGGAACGAGAAAAGGAGACTCAGTGCATGGGAAATGCGTGTAAAACAACCAAATATGATGACAGCTTCTGCTCTTTATGCTTCAAATCAAGACAGACAAATTTGTTTCTTTTGTGGAAAATCTGATCATATGTCCAAGCGATGCAATGAAATGTCTGTGCCTGAAAAAAGAGAAAAGTTGAAAAAACAAGGAAGATGCTTTGTGTGTTTTGGAACTCGACATGTTGCCAAGGACTGTCGCACTAAAGGCATTTCTTGTGAAAACTGTAACAGACGTCACCATAAAGCTCTTTGCTCCTATGATGGAAATGAATTGACAAACAAAATTGAGACATCAGATATAGTGATTTCTGTTTCACCCAGTGAATCAAAGCGAGAGACAGTCCTCCTCCAAACTGCAACAGTCTGGATAGAGACTCCAGTGAAAACACAACTCACCCGCTGTCTATTAGATGGAGGGAGTCAGCGCAGTTTTGTGCGTCAAGATATATCTCGTACACTTAACCTCCCTAAAATAGGTGAAGAGATTCTGAGACTACACACGTTTGGCTCTAGTGAACCAAAGCATGTAAATTGTAATAAAGTAAAGCTAATATTGAGTAACATAAGAAATGGCCAACGTGTAGAAATAGATGTCCTAGAAATAAATTGTGTGTGTACTTCTATCATGAAAGTCGCGAGAGAGGAATTAAGAAGAGATCTGGAGTGCAAAGGCATGCAACTTGCTGACACAGCTGTAAGTGGAATGGAAATGCAAGAACTTGGAGTACTAATTGGAGGTGATCATTACTGGAAAGTTGTGTCTGGAAAATTGGAACGTCTCTCTGAACAACTGGTTGCATTAGACAGCAAAGTCGGCTGGCTCATACAAGGAACTGTATCCATGCTAAACGTAATTTCTGACCAAGAAATCACAGACATTGGAACGCTACATGTGAGTGTTGGGCTGGCAGAGAAAATAAATAACACACTGCGCTCCTTCTGGGAAACTGAATCCATTGGGATTGTAACAGAACGAGAAATAAAGAAAGGTGATGAGGAGACGATGCAGTTGTTTGAAAAGTCTGTCCAGTTCAATGAAGGAAGATACCAGGTGAGCTTACCTTGGAAAAATGAAAATAATAACTTGTCTTCCAATTATGATGTAGCCAAGAGACGCTTTGATCAGCTCATTAAAAAGTTTCAAAACGATGTGCCACTTTTTGATAAATACCGAGAAGTAATTCAAGATTATGACAGCCAAGGCATAGTAGAACATGTGGAGAACATTGTTTCTGACAATCCTGTTTATTATCTTCCACATAGAGCAGTCATTAATGAGGAGCGTTTAACCACTAAACTCCGAGTAGTCTATGACGCTTCCTCCCATGCTACAGGCTGTCAATCTTTAAATGACTGCTTAATGGCTAGCCCTAACCTGAATCCTGAGTTACTCAGCATACTGTTAAAATTCAGATGACACAGAGTGGCATTTATGGCTGACATCACAAAAGCTTTTTTGCAGATCTCCATAAGAGAGCAGGACCGAGATGTATTAAGATTTCTTTGGACTGATGACTTACCTAAAAAACATGGAAAAACTAACATCAACATTATGCGAATCACCAGAGTTCTGTTTGGAGCTTCCCCCAGTCCTTTTCTTTTGGCTGCAACCATAAGGCATCATTTGAAAAAATACCAACAAGCCTATCCTATGGTCACATCCATTCTTGATAAGTGTTTGTACTGTATGTGGATGACCTGATTTGCAGTGTACCTAGTGAAGAAGAAGCCATCAGTGTATCAATGCAAGCCAAAGCTATCTTAAAAGATGCTCTAATGACTCTGTGCAAATGGAGCACAAACTCTGAAGATCTGAAAACCCTGTGGAAGGACAAAATGGAAAGCACAGTAAGTGGAAATGCTGAAGTGAAAAACACTGTGTTAAAAGTTCTTGGATTAACATGGAGAACTGAGCAGGATGACTTCATCTTTGACCTAAGAAATCTGTTTGACTTTTTGAAAGATAAAAGTGATACAAAAAGTTTTACAAGCTGCTTCCCGCATATTTGATCCTGTGGGATTTCTTTCCCCTTTTACCATCAGAGTGAAATGTCTTTTCCAAAAAATGTGGGAACATGGACTTGAATGGGATAATGAGCTGCCTGAAGATCTTGCAAATCTGTGGCATCATTGGTGCAAAGAGCTGCCTGACATCGCAAATATTAAAATCTCCAGATGTTATCATGCAGGGCTTTTGAAGCAAGATACACCTGTGCAACTGGAAGTGCATGTCTTCAGTGATGCCAGTGAAAGTGCATATTGTGCAGCTGCCTATCTACGTGTCATTCCAGAAGATGGTGAGTGCATTGTAACTCTTATAACTTCTAAAACAAGAGTAGCTCCACTTAAGAAAGTTACATTACCCAGACTTGAGTTACTTGGCGCTCTCATTGGAGCTAGACTTAGTAACTATATCGTCACACATCTGGACATGGAAAAGAGCCAAGTGAAACTGTGGACTGACACAATGATAACTTTGTATTGGATAAAGAGTTCTGCTAAACAGTGGAAACCCTTTGTTGAAAACCGAGTCCGAGAAATACAGAGTTTAACTTCCCCAGCACAGTGGCGTCACTGCAGTGGAAGTGACAATCCTGCAGGTGTTGCTACTAGAGGAATCAGTGTAAACCAATTGAAAGAAAATGCATTGTGGTGGACAGGTCCAACCTGGCTCAAACAAAGAGAACTACAGTTCTGTGAAACCGAACCTGAACCACATGTGAGTGCTGAAGTTGTAAGTGAAAACGTGTCTGTTATGGAAGTTGCAAAGCTGACCTGTTCTGAAAATGCAACAGAAAGGGATTTGTTGGAGTTGAAAAATTATAGTGACCTCAACAGAGTGTTACATGTGACTGCTTGGATTAAAAGATTAATTTACAATGCAAAAGGGAAAACTAAACGTACTGGAGCATTGATAGCTAAGGAAATCTCTGATGCAGAGCTGTATTGGATTCAGGTAACACAAAGGAAAAGTTTCTTTCATGAAATCTCCAGGATAAAAACAAGCCGAGAAATCTCCATCCAGTCTAAAATCCAGCCTCTCAACCCTTTTTTGGATGATCTAGGAATTTTAAGAGTTGGAGGCAGATTACAGATGGCTCATTTGAAATTCGAACAAAAGCATCCCTGCATTCTTCCCTCTGATGATAAATTCTCCGAGTTGATAGTGAGAAAATGTCACCAACAAGTAATGCATTCTGGTCTGCAAGATACTCTTAATCAAGTGAGAGAGAGATTCTGGATACTAAGAGGAAGACAACTGACAAAAAGAACTGTAAATGCTTGTTTACTCTGCCGTAAACATAAAGTAAAACCTGCTCAGCAGATTTCAGCTCCTTTATCGAAGTCTCGAATTGAAGAAGCTCCTCCCTTTGAAACCACAGGTGTAGATTTTGCCGGACCCTTATACTGTAAGTCACAAGACAAAGTTTATATTGTTCTTTTCACCTGTGCAGTAACCCGAGCTATCCATTTGGAATTGGTGTCTGATATGACTACAGAGAAATTCCTAATGGCTTTTAGACGGTTTGTGTCACGAAGAGGACTTTGTAAAACTATATATTCAGGCAATGCAAAGACTTTCAAAAGAGCTCATGTGGAACTGAATGTGTTGTGGGATTTTCTGTCATCTAAAGATGTTCAGGAATTCTTTGCAGAAAAGCGAATATCCTGGAACCAAATATCTGGCTCTTTAGCTGCTCCACTTTGTTTTTGTTGTGTGTCTGTTTGCTGCTGAGCAGGTAGTGTACAGTGGCTTTTTACAGCTTTGAATTACAATCATATTTCTGAAACTGTGCTGATCTGTAGGTAGCTGATGCATGCATTGCATTTAAAATTGACCTAAAAATCATATTCACAGCATCAGCAGTGTGCAATGGGACCCTGACGTGCTCAGAGGCAGAGTTCACGAGTTCAAGTTCAAGAGTTTTATTAGTCACATACACATACATGCAGTGAAATGCAAAGTGGCAATGCTCACGGGAATGTGCAAAGGGAATTATACAAATTATTAACAGTAAAAAAACAGCACAATATTTACAGTATGAAAGAAATATAAAAATTACAATAATTACAGTAGAGCTCTTATATAAAGCAACACAATATGTACAGTAAGAGCACTTAATAAAATATAAAATAGAGAAGGTGTGTCAGGAGTGGCTCTGTCTGGCGAGTGACAGACTGCACTCAAGGAGGCGTTCATTTCTTCGTTCAGAGACCAGACTCTCCTGAACCCGGCTGTGTGTCCATGAAGAGGTAGGTAGGTGACTGGTCTTAGGGTTTCCCTATTGACTTAAAAGTTTGACATAACCGTGCTGATCAAATTAATCTTAAAGGGTAATTCTGGGATTTTTCAACCTGTCCACAAAATCGCTTTTCATACCTTTAAGTAGATCCCAAAAGTTTCTGAGTTGCTCCGGTCCATCGGCTCAACCGGCAGTCGCGTAACGGCGGCTCAAGGCTCCAATGTAATCCAGCGGGCATGTCCGGGCATGTCTATGTCATGTCTAAGGTCTATTTCTGGTTGAAAACGGTCTATTTCTGTAGCGATCCTTTCGGTAATGTCAGACACTTGTCAGACACACGAATAACAATCTGAGCAGTGGCAAAATCAAGCACTTTTAGTGGACGTACTTAGAGTGAATCCCAATACACCCCTTGGCCCTACCCCTTGGCCCTACCCCTCCGTTTTGCGCGTTCACGTGAAGGGGTAGGGCTGTCCCAATACTCTATTTTCCAAGGGGTAGGGCCAAGCCGAAGGGGTTTGTAGCCCTTCAAACGGAGATTTTTCAGAGGCACACTTCAAACCAAGGGCTACCCAGAATGCCCTGCGAATCTCTGGAAGTAACAGGAAGATCATGGGGACCGCTACGCTACCATCCGAAGTGAACCACAAATGTAGTATTTTCTTCGTTAGTAAAGATTTTAAAAATATTCCAACCGTAGTATTATCTTAGTTTAATGTCGTTTCAATGTATTATGGACCGTTTCTTTATAAAAAGCATAACAAAAAAATCGCTAATATGCCGATGTCTCTACTTCGTTAGTTAGTTACGTTACAACATTGTTTTAGGCTGATTTGTGCATGACAGTCCCGCATTTTGACATATTTACATGTCGCATTTCCCCCTTTGATGGTATATGATGAAATATAACTAAAGTCCAGCAGCGAAGTTGCTGCACTTGTTACGGTTCCTCTAATATCAGTGCAGACTGGCAGGGTAACGTTAGGAGCACGGCTTGCTAGACTACAGAGCACCGCTAACGCTATTCTGTCATGAAGTGGACTGGTAATGAAGCAGTGGTCTTTTTTATTTGATGACTTGTTTGATCGATTGGTAGCGTGAAACGTATAAGTTGTGAACGAATCGTGAGCGTCCATGCTTTTCTATCTCCATCAGATGAACGGCAAATGTCACTGTGATCTCCGACAACAAACTCGTCCCGTCTGCTTATCGATGACGTATCAGCGTCGAAGTGCGATCCCAATACTTAGGGAGATATTTTCTGGCCCTACCCCTTGGCCCTCGGTAGCGAGGGCCAAGGGGTAGGGCCAAGCCGATGCCATAGGGGTACAAATAAGGATTGGGATTTGGCCTTAGACTGGACATGCCCGGACATGCCCGCTGGATTACATTGGAGCCTTGAGCCGCCGTTATACGACTGCCGGTTGAGCAGTTCGTTCATCTGCTCTCTCATTCTCGAACCGTTCGGTCTCTATCGGACATCTCGGACATCTGCTCTCTCGGTTCACGAGATGTCCTATGTTCAGTCGGACTTCTCGGACATTGAACATCTCGTGAACCGAACCGAACGGTTCGAGAACGAGAGAGCAGATGAACGAGAGAGACTACTTCCGCGTACCTGCCGGATCAAGGACCCATATTGGATCGTGAAAAAGGCCAATGTAATAATGTAGCGATCTATTCTGCACACATTGACAACAGTTTTTGTTGTTTTAGATGTTGTTTAATAAATTAACTGGTAATTGGGTAAACTATAAGCCATTTAACATTGGTCAACAAAATTGTCTATTAGAAAAAGACAGTCAAGAGCACACAAAATAAAATGAAATCAATAGCAATACTCTGTGTAAATACTAAAAATATTATCATTAACCTGTGATTTAGTTGGCGTTTTACAGTTGGTTACACATCTGGTTTGAAAGGTGTGATGCTCATGTGCTGCCATATCTAGTATAGCTCAGTAGAGCATCAGACTCTCATGCTGAGGATTGTAGGTTCAAACCTCACATGGTATGTTTTTGTTGGTGAATTACAATGAATGAAAGGTTCGAAAGGTTCAATACATTTACATGTATCAACTCGAAGGAATCAGTTCTTTGAAAAGATTCGGTCCGCCCATCACTAAATTACATTTCTTGTTTGTCATTCAGGAACTAGTGCTGCAGTGTGCCGACATGAAGTCAACTTTAACCTGAAGGAGACATTCCAGTGTGTGTTTGAGGGGATTTTTAAAACAGGAAACCCAACCCTTCTGAATCAGATCTACACAGAGCTCTACTTCACAGAGGGAGGGACTGGAGAGGTCAATGATGAACATGATGTCTGACAGATTGAAACTATACCTGGCCCAGTCCCCAGGTTAACTACCTGTACCTACAAGTACCTAAAAAAAGTTTCACAAGACTTAAACAATTAACATCTCACAGTATGAAACAATAACGTGAGGCACGGTGGTGAGCTGTTCACATGAAATCCCAGCTGCCTCGGCTGTCAAACTGGCCAAGCATTTGTAATTTGTAGGGCTGGGTATTGCCACTGATTTCCCAAAACGATTCGATTCCGATTCACAAGGTCCCGATTCAATATCGCTTCGATTACGGATATTTTAGTTACAATACCAATTTTGCTAGAATATGAAAGATTCTCAGAGAACTAATGTGGTAAATGGTACAAGGAACCCTCCAACCTGTTGCATTATTAAAAATATCAATGTTTACATTAAGAATTGACCCCAAAGCAGTAAAATGAATGTACTTTTTATTCAACATGACCGGCATTGACCGTGCAACTCAGACACTACGAAAAGTGCTTTCATTAGTGCAAACAGTGTAAATAAAGTGGCTACAAACAGCTTACCTGTAAACAAAAAGACATCACTTATCCCTCAGGAAAACACACTTTGCTGTAGTGTGACTGTCTTGCATTAGAAATTGAAATGTACAAAAAAAACTGAAAATAGTGCAATAAATCAAGTATTCAGAATCAGAATTAGGTATCTTGGGGAACAAATACAACTCTGGACACATTGTAAACTCAACTTTAAAGTCAATGAAACTAAAGCCCCTTCATGACTGCTTTCTCACTTCTTGGAGATGGTAAGTGAGATCTACATGTTGTGGAGTGAGGCAGCTCCTCTGTGCAGTAACGATATCGCCAGCGGTTGAGAAAACTCTCAGAAGGGACACTGGTCCCGGGGACAGAGATACCGCTTTGCTTGGCGAGCTAAAAGGGGATACTCCCCTGCATGCACCATCCACCAGGTCAGTGGATTTTCAGAGAGTGGAACAGGTTTTACTTCCCTGTATCTATTCACTTTGTCCTTTGCCTTGTCAGCTGAAGTTTTCTGTGGTTCCGTGGCTTTTTGGGTGTAGGCTGGTCCAAGTAGAGTCATCAGTGCAGAAGATTCCTTTGACCTCTTTGCTGGAGAAGGGGCATCATCCACAGGAGGACCAAGAGCGTTGTCTCCCTGCTGCACAGGCACAGTTTCCTCATCCTCAGCTCCATCAGATTCATCAGGAATAAACTTAATTGGAAATCCATTTATATTCAAATACTGTAGTATACAGGAACAATAAGTTATTTCTATACTTCTACAACTTACATGAGATGCCTCTGCTTGCTCCAGACCAGCAGCTTCAGTCATCAGTCTAGAGAATGTGTTGTCACGGGTCTCATCAGACAATAAGGGCAGGGCCTTGAAGCGAGGATCTAATGCTGATGCTACGTACATCTTGTCCTTCAGGGCCACATATCTTAAAGAGAATTCACATACTTAAATCACTTTTATATAATTACATTACACATGCATGCATACAGTTACACACACATGCATGCAGACAGACTGACACACACTATGTATTTTCTTTAATATTTTATAATGTAAAATAACCAAGCACAGAGGTTACAAATTAATTAGCCTTTGCTATAAACCCACTGTACTGTACTGTACACACACATCACACATCTCTCTCTCCCTCACTCTCAGGCACTCACACTGCTCATCTCCTCCAGTAGCTGTGTGTACAGAGGCGCAATAACGGAGAGAGTTGGGGACTTTTCTTCAGACATTATCAGTGTGGCTACCTTCATTGGTCCAAGAGCTTTCGCCACATCTTCTGCGACCGTTATGTCAGCCTCCGTCAGAGTGCAGAGATCGCTTTCGTTCCTGCGCACTTCAGGTGACAGCAGAGTTGCAGAGATGGCTGGCTGCTGCTCCAGGAAGCGTCCCAGCATCTCCAGAGCGCTGTTCCACCGGGTCACCACATCAATCACAAGCTTATGTGCAGGCAGCCCCAGCATCCTTTGTTTCTCTTTCAGCGTGTGGTTTGCAGTAGTACTGCGATGGAAAAATGACGCGATGCACCTTACTCGGCCGAGCAAGCGCGCGACAGCTGGGATTTTGAGAGCTGCTTGTGAGGCTAAGTTGAGCGTGTGCGCAAAACAGCCAATGTGCAACAGCTCCATTAATTGCACAGCGCGGACCATATTTGCAGCATTGTCCGTTACAATGGCTGGGTCTTTGTTTGTAAGCTCCCAATCTTGTATCGCCTCGGACAACAGGTCAGCTAAATTATTCGCTGTGTGGCTGATTTCAACTGCCGTGGTCTGTAGAACATGAGACATGAGACTCCAGTCATCAGTGATATAGTGACAAGTTATTGTTAGGTATGAATCCATTGCTCTGGATGTCCAACTGTCACAGGTTATGGCGACTCTCTCTGCTGGCTGAAGTGAAGTTGTGATTCCATGTTTCACCTCCGCGTACATGTTTGGGATTATCACTTCACTCAGCTGTTTGTGTGTAGGTAAAACGTAGCGTGGTTCTAGTACATTGACAAGGCTTCGAAAGCCAGCATTTTCAACAACGCTGTACGGGCGTATGTCCTTGCATATGAAACTTGCGACAGCCCCGGTTATTTTTTGGGTACGCGGAGAACTGGATTGTAACTTGCAAACAAGCGTTTTCTCCAGCGAGGCTTGTTTTGGATCCGCTTTTGTATATTGCATGTCTGGGTGATGTCTCAGTAAGTGGTTACGTAGATTTGTGGTATTTCCACAATATTTCACCTCTACTTTGCACAACTTACATATAGCTTTGCTTTTGTCCAGCTCTTCTCTGTCGTCATGTTTTTTAAAACCGAAATGCAACCAGACATCTGCCTTTAGACCTGGCAGTGACTTAAGTGGAGCAGCCCCCGCCATGCTTTCAGATTCAACTGCATTGAGAGATCTCATTGCGCAAGATCTGGTCACGAGATCTCGTTGCGGGTTGAAGCTGCAAGCAGGCAAAGATCGAGATCGATCATAAAAGATCGATCTCGGGATTTATGAATCGATAATCGCTCATTCAAATTAAGATCGATTCTGAATCGGGAAATCAATTTTTTTAACCCAGCCCTAGTAATTTCTCAGGCCCCAATTGCCTCCTCTGGATTGTAGCACTGGACTTGCCGCTCCAATCAGGGTCACCGAAGACGCCAACCAGGAAGTGGGAGGAGCATCAGAATCCAAGGACCACACAGGCTACTTGACATGCACAAACATCAAAGACACTAAAAAGGGTTAAACACATAGGACAGGGGGCGGCGGTGGCCGTAACACCAACCTGGACATAGAGTTCACATTTCCATTCACTTTCAGGGAGCTGAATGTGCTGAAAGAGAAAAAGTACAGCTTGGTGGAACTTGATCTAGACCTCTGTTAGGTGGGTCCACCCAAATTTCCAAAGCTTCCTACGACCAGTGTAACTCTCAATTCATTAAAGGTACTACAGATTAAGACAAATAGGCCTACAAGAGTTTAAATTAAGAGGTTTGCATTCATGGTGTCTGTCGAGTAAACATTTAAACTTCTTTTCTCCCCCTCTGGGGAAGGATAACCAGTTGGGCAAGAGGAAACATTGTCTGTCTTAGCAATAAAATGTAATATCCCCAAATGGAATTTCCATTTTAATGATTCAACAATACAATAACTTATTTTTCTACAGCAAAATGTTTTAATGATACGAAACACCACTCTCACTACTGCTTGGAAAGCCCACAGCAAACTAGATGCAATGCACAATTTAATGTTATTTTGTTTTGGTAGGTGGTGTACAGTAGCTTTGTAAATGTAGTCTCCTGCATTTGATTCATTCAGTTCTACTGCAGTTACCGTAATCACCGTGTTTATGGATATTTATATGTATTTAAGACAGTTGCACTGCTCACTACAGCACATTTCTGAACATTTATTGCTGAAGCTATTGCAGTTATTGTCATTGAATTGTAAATGTGTACACCTGGGCAACCATATGTCTATAAATAAAGCACATCAATCCTAGTCACAAATTATATAATAAAGTGTAAATACACTAGTGTTTATCATTTGAAGACTAAGGCCGAATCTCAATTCACCCCTTAGCCCTTCCCTTCCATTTTGCGCGTTCACGTGAAGGGGTAGGGGTGTCCCAATTCTCTTGGGATCGAGGGGTAGGGCTAAGTGCTAGGGCTACATGGCCCTCCAACGTTACAACAATGTATTTAGGCTGATTTGTGCATGACAGTCCCGCATTTTGACATATTTCCATGTCGCACTTCCCCCCTTTGATGGCATATGACGCCCGAAATATAACTCCAGAGAAGCCATAGGGGTACAAATAAGGATTGGGATTTGGCCTTGCCATTCATCTGATGGAGATAGAAAAGCATGGACGCTCGCGATTCGTTCACAATTTATACGTTTCACGCTACTAATCGATCAAACAAGTCATCAAATAAAAAAGACCACTGCTTGATTACCAGTCCACTTCATGACAGAATAGCGTTAGCGGTGCTCTGTAGTCTGCACTGATATTAGAGGAGCCGTAACAAGTGCAGCAACTTCGCTGCTGGGGCCTCATTTATAAAACTTTGCGTAGAACATTGCGTAGAACATTGCGTCCGCCCAAACCTCAGAATCCACTAACGCAAGAAAAAATTCAGATTTATAAAACCGTGCGGTACACACCTGTACGCAGTTTTCTCTTTATAAATACCCACCTGCGGTGAATTGTGCGGCCGTGTACTCTTCCCAGTGTCCGCCCACTACTCCTCATAGTGTCGTCCCACAATCAACCATAAATGGGCAATGCTAAATAGGTCATGAATATGCCGACATTGTTAAGGAGCCTTTGTTGACTATCAATGAGGGAAAGACTGAGAGACGCCAGCTGCAAGAAAGCCGAAATTTGCGGAGTGCGAGATCGAGGCGCTCATCAGTGAGGTTGAGTAAAGGTGTAGCTACTGTTAGGGGCTCAGTAGAGGATCTGGGCCACATTGTGGAGAACCGCACAAACTCTAATAATCCGGCACACCTTAATAATAATAGAAATAAACTTTTGTTAGATAGCACTTTTCAAAACAAAGTTACAAAGTGCTTTAGAAGACAAAATAAAAAATGGGAGACAAACTGATGATGAACAAAATGATAAAAACAATTTAAAAACAGTTTAAAAGTTACACAACATTGAGCATTAGGAGCTACATGTGAAAGAGTAAAATATGCTTAGCCCCTTAGTTGTGTTTTTGTCCCCTCTGTTTAAGCTTTATGTATCTATAGACAAATATTTCCATTGGTGTATGTCGGGGCGTCCATAGTAGCCCACTGAAACGGAGCGGAGGAGATCGATAGACAGACAGACACGTCGCTTAGTTCGGTTTCTCAGCCTGCTTGCTTTTTGTGGTGGTAAATACAATTTACAGCCCTAATTCCATTTCCCCCGTTGGGGAGAGAGAGAGATTGAGAGAGAGAGGTTAGAGGGAGAGAGAGAGAGAGAGGCAAGCCGCAAACTGCTGTTTCTACTCCTCCGCCTGCTGATTTTGACAGAATCGGTATCGTTCATAAATTCTCTCAGTGCTCCGTTCTTATGTGAGTCTCTGATTAATAAATGTATTCTTTGATTTTGAACAGTAGCATTATGTTGTTGTTATTTAGCCTTTCTGAGGCTATTGCATGGTTAAATCAATGAGTTTTATTTCACTTCATCCTGGCGCCGCCCGGTAAAATAATGAATAAAATAAGAGTTAAGAGAATGCCTTTTATAAAAATAGGTTTTAAGTAGTGACTTAACAGATACAACAGACCACAAACCCTGTGAAAGCACACTTATAAAACTATGTTTTTAAGAGGACTGAGCTTTATTTTGTGATCTTCCCATCGGGCGTCGCTGATTCCCGTGTCTGAAAAACTTTGCGGTAAGCTCTACGCATGGGTGAAAGGATGCGTAGATGTGCGCACATTTTACCGCATAGAATTTTTCTATAAATCCGGACGTTTGCGGTAAAATATGCGTACGCACATTTCACGCCCCTTAACGCCACTTTTTTGTGCACAGCAACCTTTATAAATGAGGCCCCTGGACTTTAGTTATATTTCATCATATACCATCAAAGGGGGAAATGTGACATGTAAATATGTCAAAATGCGGGACTGTCATGCACAAATCAGCCTAAAACAAAGTTGTAACGTAACTAACTAACGAAGTAGAGACATCGGCATATTATCGATTTTTTTGTTATGCTTTTTATAAAGAAACGGTCCATAATACATTGAAACGACATTAAACTAAGATAATACCACGGTTGGAATATTTTTTAAATCTTTATTAACGAAGAAAATACTACATTTGTGGTTCACTTCGGATGGTAGCGTAGCGGTCCCCATGATCTTCCTGTTACTTCCAGAGATTCGCAGGGCATTCTGGGTAGCCCTTGGTTTGAAGTGTGCCTCTGAAAAATCTCCATTTGAAGGGCTACAAACCCCTTCGGCTTGGCCCTACCCCTTAGAAAATAGAGTATTGGGACAGCCCTACCCCTTCACGTGAACGCGCAAAACGGAGGGGTAGGGCCAAGGGGTGTATTGAGATTCACTCCAAATGTCACTGTGATAATACCATTATTGCCATAGTAATCTCCGATAACAAACTCGTCTCGTCTGTTTATGTAAACGTCACCGATGACGTATCAGGGTCTTGAAGGGTCAGGAGATTTCTACCACTACCCCTTGTGACTCTGTTCCGAGGGCCAAGCCGAAGCCGTAGGGGTGAAAATGAGAATTGTGATTCGGCCTAAATTTCACTCAACTGCTTCCTGTCATCTTTAGTTAGTACAGTGTGCTAGTCACCGTTTTTTGGAGCTGATGGCCTGTACCAGCTCTAGTTGGTTATGGGACTGTCATCAGCTCCAAAAAAAATGTTCTTTTCACTGTTACAGGATCCCTGCAGTAATGTACATTGCAACATTGCCACTTACTCCCATTGCAGCCCTGTCTCCCCAGGGATTGGCACAGTGATCTGTTGCTTTGCAGCAAGAAGATTCTCCGTTGGAATTTCAGATGGTCCTTTTGTGGAGTTGGCATTAGCTCAGCTTAAATGAAGACCAAATTACATTAGACTAGTGTGTTGGTGTAGTGCAGTGTATGATATATTTGAATATATGCCATACACAAGGTGTATAGATGTTTGATATCACATACTAATGTGTATTACCTTTCATGTCATATACTTTAAAAACTTTAGACATGAGTGTAAGGAGAATCCAAAAATATTTGAGTGACTTTTTTCAAATTTATTTTTTAACATATGCCCTTAGGGAGAATTGAAACTATTTTTCACAAAATTTAAACTTTGTCCAGTGAAATTTAATAGTGAATATTTTAAAGTAAAGATATGTAATTAAATAGGCGTAATGCATTACCGACGTTGGGAATCTGCAGCTCTTTGAATGGCCCTGCCGATTCCCAGCCTACTTATATGCTATGTGTAGAAATGGAACACGATGTAGTAACGATGGTCCCCTGTAATACCAATGTCGGTAAGACGTAGGGTGCTGTCTGGGTAGGAACAATTAACAGACCTGTCCCAGATGACCTAAGTCAGTGGTGTCCAATCATGTGCCAATCATGTGAAATCACAGCAGGTGATTTCACTGATTAGTCACTCCTCTCTGGCTGAAGGTGTGCTGATTGGTGATTGGACACCACTGACCTAAGGGGTCTAGCGAGTTCATGTTGAGATAGCATGTCGGTGATGTATTTTGGACCTAGGCCATTTAGAGACTTGTAGACTAGAAACAATATTTTAAATATTTTCTCTGACACACTGGAACCCAATGAGAACTGGCGTTATGTGGTCAGATTTTTCGTCTTTGTTAGTAGTCTAGCAGCAGCATTCTGAACGAGCTGTAGCTACCTAAGTGCCTTCTTATGCTGGGATCAGACTACACGATATCAGGCCGATTATAGCCCGATTCGACAGACGTAGGGTGTTGGGTCGAGTCGGGAACAACAGGGTGCGTCAATCGATTGTTTTATCTTGTGTAGTGTGACATAGTGGATGACAACCGACGCCGCATCTGAGACGCCTCACAACGTCCTGACAAAAGATTAGCATGTTAGAATTTTTTTTTGCCATCCACAACGTGTTCCGTCTCGTCTGTGACATTGACCAATAGGAGCACGGAACGCTATAAACAAACATGGCGAAGCAAAAGAGGATTGAAGTTGTTGGTGCCGCTTTTCGGAACACAAGACAGCCAGTATCATACATACCACTTCGGACGCCTGCTTTCTGATGCCATCATGCATGTCGGCAAGCGATTATTGGTCTGTGATCAACATGTAGTCTGACATGTCTCTCGGCCAAGTCACGGCACAAATTTATCACTCTATAATTGCCTAGTCGTAACCATCGTAACAGATAAAAAATATCGTGTAGTCTGATCCCGGCATTAGTGAGACCTGAGAGAAGACCATTACAGTAGTCTAGCCTACTGTTCTAGGTCTTGTTGTGACATGAAATCTCTGAGCTTTGCTATGTTTTTAAGGTGGTAGTAGGCTGATTTTGTTACTGACTTAATGTGGCTGTTAAGTCAGAATTTGAAGTTGAGGTTTGAATCCATAATAACACCAAGGTTTCCAGCTTTGTCTTTAGTTTTCAGAGTCAAGGACTTAAGGTATGTACCAATTTTCAGCCTTTCTTCTTTGGCTCCAAAGACAATTATCTCGGTTTTGTCATTATTTACCTGAAGGAAATTTTGGCACATCCAGTCATGTATTTACTTAATGCACTGGCACAGCAGATCTATAGGATGATAGTCATTTGGGAATAGAGCTATATATATTTGGATGTCGTCCGCATAACAATGGTATGCAATATTGTTATCTCGCATAATGTGGCCTAACGGGAGTATGTAGAGGTTGAAAAGGCATGGTCCTAATTAGGGATGCCCCGATAACGTTTTTTGCTGCCGATCGCCGATCACCGATTGTCTATGGCCCATATCGGCCGATCCGATACACTGTGATACCAATTGTTTATTTTTTTTATTTTTTTTTCTTAGCGGCCGTTTTGGTGTTTGCTCTGCCTTTTTCTTTTCACTCTCCGCGGCCAGCTTAACAAACTCGCCATGCTCTGCTGGGTGATGCGACTTCAAGTGCCTTATTAAATTTGTTGTGTTGAAACTTTTTACCTTGCTTCCCCCACAAGGTATTTTTTCCTGGCACACACTGCAGATGGCAATTGTTGCATCTGTCTCACACACAAAGTTCCACACCGCCGACATGTTTTAGGTTAGTTAGCATGCCACAATGACACCGAATCTGATGAGAATAGGCTCACATTTTTTGCGTCATCGATCGGTTTTCGCAATCGGCGACTGTAAAGCATTATCGGAATTCACCGATCTTATATTTATACTGAATATCGGCCATTTCCGATTGCGGCACCCCTAGTCCTAATTGAATCTTGGGGAACTCCACAGATCACGTCAGTTAGCTCAGATACAAATTTGCCATGGGAAACAAAATATAGTTCCTGTCAGTTGATATGACTTGAACCAGTTTAGGACTGTGCCGGATAGTTCAACCCAGTTTTCCAATCTATCTAGCAGTGTATGGTCAACAGTATCAAATGCAGCACTGAGATCCAATAGCACCAGGATTTACATTTTCCCAGAGTCAGTGTTTAGGCGAATGTCATTAAGAACTTTAAAGGGGGGGTATTGTACTAATTTTGGGCTATTTAAACAGTTCCTGGGGGTCTTTACAAGACGTTTGTGAAGTCTATATAAAAAAAAAAATCCTAAAACCAGCTTCTGTGGTGTGTGTTTCAGTTTCTCATTTACTCCATTGTAAAGAACAGGCTGTTTTGAGGGCGTGGAGGTTGTATGTAATGAGCACTGCTCTGATTGGCCGCCTCACACCTCACTCATGGCATGAGGCGGCCAATCAGAGCAGTGCTCATTACATACAACCTACGCAATGTGGATGTGTGAGCAACACTCTCTGCTGTAGCTGGTCTTATGTCTCATGTCCATAAGCTTATTGAATACACCTTGCAGACAAGCTAGGATTGACAATTTTGTTGAGCTTGTTAACCAATATATTATTGGACGCAATCTATTTGCATCCAAACAGCGCAGCCAAACAACCAAACACGATTGTACTAATGGTGGCTAAACTTTACCAAGCCTGACATGTTCGACAGACTTATAAAACAGACACTGATCCCAACAAATAACTTTAAGATGAGTCCTGACTCCAACCAATAACTTTACTTTTACTTTACTTTTAATGAGTCCAGCTTTGGTTTTCTTACTTCTTCCACGCCCAACAAGCCCGTGGCTAGCCCCGCTAGCTTGTTAGCTAACCAGCAGTGAATATACTAACCAGATTAATTTGGTAAATTAAATCAAAACATGGTGACACTTACAGATTCCAATTTTGCAGATGGGTCACGTACCTTATGAATTGCTCCATCTTTAAGCTTCAATTTAGATGCTAATCCTGCTGTTGCTAAAGCAGTCTGAGGACTGATCATCACACACAGAAACAAACTGTAGCCATTGCCATTAAAAATAAATGAATCCACTCTGTCCTGGCATTTTCGCGTGTTGGGAGACTGTGCAGGGATCTATGTTGCTGCCTGCATCCTACAAAATAATAACTGGAGCGTTGGTATATCTCCAGGTATGTTGTTTTAGCTTCATTCGTCGGAAAGTAATGGTGCATTACAGTGTACTTGGAAAAAACGGCGTCCAAATGTGATATGCGCCGATTCTCTTCACTAATGGCGCTGTAGTAGTTGATGAGTTTAGATGCTTGCAACATTCTGAGACTTACCATACAAACATGAGTTTGCTGCAGGCAATTATGGTTTCCCGAGTTAGGAATACCGACTCTGAATTACCGATTTCCGATTACAAAGGAATGCACCATAAGCAACGGCTTGCGGCACTGCCGTGAGCTGCATTATGCGATGACGTAAATGGGATTGGTTGTTCACCTGGGCATAGCCATATCTGAGAGGGGCTGGATTTGCCCCTTATGACGTCCGAAGGAACCACTTTCTGAAATGGGCTGTTTTTCTCCCATCTTTGGCACCATTTTGGGAAAAAGGAAAATACAGAAAAACGGGCTGACTTCCAGATTTCAAATTTTCTCAGCTGCTTAGGGAAGTAATTTCCTGTGGCACATGTATAAGCGCCAGGAATAAACCGTTTTCCATAATATGGGATCTTTAAAGCTTTCATCTTCCCGCCGGCATCATTTTGAATGCTAGGAGAAGGCGGTAGCCGCTAGACAACAGAAAACTCGTACTCTTCTTTTGGACAGCCAAGAAACAAAGTGCTTTCGCCGGTATTCACTGCTCTCGGCACTCAGAACAAGACACAACTCTAATGTTCCTGGCCAGTTTGGAACTGGGGACCTTTCGCGCGCGAGGCGAACGTGATAGCCAGTACACCACAGAAGCTCACAGTGCTGAACCGCAAAGGGAGCGCTGATGCAAACTGAATTGCATTCAGACAAAGGCACATTGAGGAATTCCAAAGAGCGATGGCCCCGGTGATGGGTTGAACTCAGGTCAAATCGCAGCCTCGTTGGCGCAGTAGGCAGCGCGTCAGTCTCATAATCTGAAGGCCGTGAGTTCGAACCTCACACGGGGCAGAAGGGCAGTTTTTTGACCTTGCAGTTGATTCCTGCATCGGCGAACATCCATAATGTGCACACTGATGCACGACTTCTGTCCAAGTCACACCACTATCGCCTGTGGTGTCAAGTCTGGGAAATGTGCTTAAACAAACGCTACTGTTGTATACGCCTAATGCAGTCCCTGGTTTCCCCAGGCACCAATGCCACAGGCACTAAAGCCTTCATCTTTATGCCTGGTTTCAAGCTGAGGACCTTTCAAATGGGAGGCCAAAGTGCTGGCCACTACACTAGAGCAAAACCTCGCTTTGTTGTTGGACAGCCAACAATGTGTATGACAACTAATTGCCCAATGTTCGAATGCTCTTGAAGTTCAGAACAACAGGCAAATCTATAATGGCCCTGCCCAGCTTCAAAAAGGGGACCTTTCGGGTGTGGGGTAAACGTGGTAGCCAATACAACACAGCACTTTCCAAAAATGGAACTGCTGTCGGAAGAGGCGTCCTACGTGTTTATGTCTAAACAGCTGAGTTGTGGCTACTTTGTCAAACACCCGTCTCACAATGGCTACATGAGTTTTACTGAAAGATGTTAGACCAACTCGAAACTGACATGAGAGCAAAGGCCAACACCGTTTGTTACGTGAATGTGGATATAACACAGGGAGTTCTCAAATCCGCATAGCATGGAACCGGGGACCTTTCGCATGTTAGGCTATGCGAAGCGCCACAGAAAAAGATTTCCAAGAAATCAGAGTGTCAAATAATGGCATGAAATGCAAAGCCCTGTTTTCCACAACAATTTATCTCAAAAACAGCAGTTACAGCTTTCATCTTCCCGCCGGCATCGTTTCCGATGCTAGGCGAAGGCGGTAGCCGCTAGACAACAGAAAACTCGTACTCTTCTTTTGGACAGCCAAGAAACAAAGTGCTTTCGCCGGTATTCACTGCTCTCGGCACTCAGAACAAGACACAACTCTAATGTTCCTGGCCAGTTTGGAACTGGGGACCTTTCGCGCGCGAGGCGAACGTGATAGCCAGTACACCACAGAAGCTCACAGTGCTGAACCACAAAGGGAGCGCTGATGCAAACTGAATTGCATTCAGACAAAGGCACATTGAGGAATTCCAAAGAGCGATGGCCCCGGTGATGGGTTGAACTCAGGTCAAATCGCAGCCTCGTTGGCGCAGTAGGCAGCGCGTCAGTCTCATAATCTGAAGGCCGTGAGTTCGAACCTCACACGGGGCAGAAGGGCAGTTTTTTGACCTTGCAGTTGATTCCTGCATCGGCGAACATCCATAATGTGCACACTGATGCACGACTTCTGTCCAAGTCACACCACTATCGCCTGTGGTGTCAAGTCTGGGAAATGTGCTTAAACAAACGCTACTGTTGTATACGCCTAATGCAGTCCCTGGTTTCCCCAGGCACCAATGCCACAGGCACTAAAGCCTTCATCTTTATGCCTGGTTTCAAGCTGAGGACCTTTCAAATGGGAGGCCAAAGTGCTGGCCACTACACTAGAGCAAAACCTCGCTTTGTTGTTGGACAGCCAACAATGTGTATGACAACTAATTGCCCAATGTTCGAATGCTCTTGAAGTTCAGAACAACAGGCAAATCTATAATGGCCCTGCCCAGCTTCAAAAAGGGGACCTTTCGGGTGTGGGGTAAACGTGGTAGCCAATACAACACAGCACTTTCCAAAAATGGAACTGCTGTCGGAAGAGGCGTCCTACGTGTTTATGTCTAAACAGCTGAGTTGTGGCTACTTTGTCAAACACCCGTCTCACAATGGCTACATGAGTTTTACTGAAAGATGTTAGACCAACTCGAAACTGACATGAGAGCAAAGGCCAACACCGTTTGTTACGTGAATGTGGATATAACACAGGGAGTTCTCAAATCCGCATAGCATGGAACCGGGGACCTTTCGCATGTTAGGCTATGCGAAGCGCCACAGAAAAAGATTTCCAAGAAATCAGAGTGTCAAATAATGGCATGAAATGCAAAGCCCTGTTTTCCACAACAATTTATCTCAAAAACAGCAGTTACAGCTTTCATCTTCCCGCCGGCATCGTTTCCGATGCTAGGCGAAGGCGGTAGCCGCTAGACAACAGAAAACTCGTACTCTTCTTTTGGACAGCCAAGAAACAAAGTGCTTTCGCCGGTATTCACTGCTCTCGGCACTCAGAACAAGACACAACTCTAATGTTCCTGGCCAGTTTGGAACTGGGGACCTTTCGCGCGCGAGGCGAACGTGATAGCCAGTACACCACAGAAGCTCACAGTGCTGAACCACAAAGGGAGCGCTGATGCAAACTGAATTGCATTCAGACAAAGGCACATTGAGGAATTCCAAAGAGCGATGGCCCCGGTGATGGGTTGAACTCAGGTCAAATCGCAGCCTCGTTGGCGCAGTAGGCAGCGCGTCAGTCTCATAATCTGAAGGCCGTGAGTTCGAACCTCACACGGGGCAGAAGGGCAGTTTTTTGACCTTGCAGTTGATTCCTGCATCGGCGAACATCCATAATGTGCACACTGATGCACGACTTCTGTCCAAGTCACACCACTATCGCCTGTGGTGTCAAGTCTGGGAAATGTGCTTAAACAAACGCTACTGTTGTATACGCCTAATGCAGTCCCTGGTTTCCCCAGGCACCAATGCCACAGGCACTAAAGCCTTCATCTTTATGCCTGGTTTCAAGCTGAGGACCTTTCAAATGGGAGGCCAAAGTGCTGGCCACTACACTAGAGCAAAACCTCGCTTTGTTGTTGGACAGCCAACAATGTGTATGACAACTAATTGCCCAATGTTCGAATGCTCTTGAAGTTCAGAACAACAGGCAAATCTATAATGGCCCTGCCCAGCTTCAAAAAGGGGACCTTTCGGGTGTGGGGTAAACGTGGTAGCCAATACAACACAGCACTTTCCAAAAATGGAACTGCTGTCGGAAGAGGCGTCCTACGTGTTTATGTCTAAACAGCTGAGTTGTGGCTACTTTGTCAAACACCCGTCTCACAATGGCTACATGAGTTTTACTGAAAGATGTTAGACCAACTCGAAACTGACATGAGAGCAAAGGCCAACACCGTTTGTTACGTGAATGTGGATATAACACAGGGAGTTCTCAAATCCGCATAGCATGGAACCGGGGACCTTTCGCATGTTAGGCTATGCGAAGCGCCACAGAAAAAGATTTCCAAGAAATCAGAGTGTCAAATAATGGCATGAAATGCAAAGCCCTGTTTTCCACAACAATTTATCTCAAAAACAGCAGTTACAGCTTTCATCTTCCCGCCGGCATCGTTTCCGATGCTAGGCGAAGGCGGTAGCCGCTAGACAACAGAAAACTCGTACTCTTCTTTTGGACAGCCAAGAAACAAAGTGCTTTCGCCGGTATTCACTGCTCTCGGCACTCAGAACAAGACACAACTCTAATGTTCCTGGCCAGTTTGGAACTGGGGACCTTTCGCGCGCGAGGCGAACGTGATAGCCAGTACACCACAGAAGCTCACAGTGCTGAACCACAAAGGGAGCGCTGATGCAAACTGAATTGCATTCAGACAAAGGCACATTGAGGAATTCCAAAGAGCGATGGCCCCGGTGATGGGTTGAACTCAGGTCAAATCGCAGCCTCGTTGGCGCAGTAGGCAGCGCGTCAGTCTCATAATCTGAAGGCCGTGAGTTCGAACCTCACACGGGGCAGAAGGGCAGTTTTTTGACCTTGCAGTTGATTCCTGCATCGGCGAACATCCATAATGTGCACACTGATGCACGACTTCTGTCCAAGTCACACCACTATCGCCTGTGGTGTCAAGTCTGGGAAATGTGCTTAAACAAACGCTACTGTTGTATACGCCTAATGCAGTCCCTGGTTTCCCCAGGCACCAATGCCACAGGCACTAAAGCCTTCATCTTTATGCCTGGTTTCAAGCTGAGGACCTTTCAAATGGGAGGCCAAAGTGCTGGCCACTACACTAGAGCAAAACCTCGCTTTGTTGTTGGACAGCCAACAATGTGTATGACAACTAATTGCCCAATGTTCGAATGCTCTTGAAGTTCAGAACAACAGGCAAATCTATAATGGCCCTGCCCAGCTTCAAAAAGGGGACCTTTCGGGTGTGGGGTAAACGTGGTAGCCAATACAACACAGCACTTTCCAAAAATGGAACTGCTGTCGGAAGAGGCGTCCTACGTGTTTATGTCTAAACAGCTGAGTTGTGGCTACTTTGTCAAACACCCGTCTCACAATGGCTACATGAGTTTTACTGAAAGATGTTAGACCAACTCGAAACTGACATGAGAGCAAAGGCCAACACCGTTTGTTACGTGAATGTGGATATAACACAGGGAGTTCTCAAATGCGCATAGCATGGAACCGGGGACCTTTCGCATGTTAGGTGAACGTGATAGCCACTACACCACAGACACTCACGGTGTTGAGCTACAAAGGAAGCACTGATGCAAACTGAATTGCATTCAGACAAAGGCACATTGAGGAATTCCAAAGAGCGATAGCCCTGGTGATTGGTTGAAAACAGGTTAAAGTGGAGCCTCGTTGGCGCAGTAGGCAGCGCGTCAGCCTCATAATCTGAAGGCCGTGAGGTCGACCCTCACACGGATATAATGTGGATATAACACTCAAATCCACATAGCATCCAACTGGGGACCTTTTGCATGTTAGGCCAAAGATTTTGAAGAAATCAGAATGTCAAATAATGGCATGAAATGCAAACCCTTGTTTTCCAAAGCAATTTATCTTGAAACAAGCAGCAAGAGGTCTTATCTTTCCGCATTGGCATCCAGCAGGCATCATTTTGGATGCTAGGCGAACGTGGTAGAGCTACAGAACATAAAACACACAAAATTGGGAGAAACCTTGGGAGGGGCTACTCAAAGAGCAATCTCCCTACCAGGGTGTGCAATAGATGCCAAGTATGGGCAAGCAGCGTACACACAATGTATAAATGTTTATTATGGTGGCACATCCAGATCTGGGGCGGCATCACAGCAACGGCAACTCAGTCAGCGTCATCATAGGACTAGGGGACCACGCAGACACCAACACTGCCCAGATAGGAGAATGCAACGCCCGCTCAGTCAGCATCGTCCTAGGAGGGGGGGGACCACGCAGATGCCAACTCTGCCAGGCTGCAGCCTGGAACAGATAGGCATGCACTCTCAGTCACACAGACAAACATGACCAGCGTCAGTGGACAGGAGCAGGTAGACCAGGAGAATAGGATATGTAGATAGGATGCTAGTGTCCATCTGCAGGACCCTGAGCTAGGATGAGCTAACTGGTCTAGCCTTACTCTGAAAAGAGACTAAGCCACTCCCTCAAGGCTGGTCAAATGACAGAGAACTAGAAATGCATTTCCCATGGAAAATGAGTGGGATTGCTCCATCCTCCATTTCTCTCCATTTCTTTCAATCAAGTGACACCCCCGTCCATTGTTTCCCATCAAATGATGCCGAACCACCCCCTGCCAGGACGCACAAACCTCATACATCACCACATTGAAACGTCCCCGGGCATGATGGTACGTTCATGGCCCTATCAGCTGCTGAAACATAAGAGAAAAACTGTTCAGGCAGAATTAAAGGCCATGTTGGAAATTACCATAATAGAAGAATCCAGCTGCAACTGGTGTAACCCCATTGGCTCTCAGAGAGGGAGGCAAAATACAGCACCATAGAGAAGGAGTGCCTGGCCATCAAGTGGGTGGTCAGCGACCTCCGCTACTACCTGTTGGGGCTCATTCACCCTCTGTTTGGACCATGTCCCGCTCCAATGACTCCACCACATCAAGGATGCCAATGCACGTATAACTCATTGGTATCTAGCTTTGCAACCATTAAAGTTCAAGGTGATCCATAGGTGATCCATCCTGCAATTGACATTTTGCATTCTTAGATTCATGTAATTTCCATTTAATAAGCCATGTGTAGGAGACCTCAGAACTTGTCTTAGTAAATGAATTGAATGGATCTAGTGTGCACACATTCTGTTTTACTGTGGTCTGATTGATCTATAGTAACCAATCAAATCACATTAACCCTACCTGCCTGTGTCATGGGTCTGAGCCACATATCCCTCCTCAGATGGAAAGTATGCTGATTGGTTCCATGAAGAAGAGGAATCCCAGGAGGAATTATAACAGCCACTTCAATGTTTTAGAATAAATAATGTGTCACAGCCCCAGTCCCGACCCCAGGGTTCCCCTATGTTTTTACCTCCCGTCTGTCTCTATGTTCTGTCTCTATGTGGTTGTGTGTGTGTGTGTGTGTGTGTGTGTGTGTGTGTGTGTGTGTGTGTGTGTGTGTGTAGGGTAGCCACTCTCTTGGCCGCTCTTGATTATTATCAGAGTTTATCTCTTATGTGTGCCTTCGGGTTTGTCTAATTGTTTGTTCTTGTCTTCAGTGGTCCCTTGTATGCCTCCTTCCTCGTGTCTCCCCTCCGAAACCCACCAGCCTGCCGGTATCCCCTGTTCCTGCCTCACCTGCCTGCTCCAGCTCCTGTCTGCTCCCCCCGCTCCTGCCTCATCTGCTTGCCCCAGTTCCATCCAGCCCAGCCACTGCACACCCCACCTCCCATCACCTGCTCCCTCAAATAAATCCTCTTTTCTCATACTCCCTAGTCGTGGTCTGCATCTTGGGTCCAGAATTAACTGCAATTAACTGACAGAACAATCTGGCCAACATGGACACAGTGGATTACGACAGTCTCCCACCAGGGCCAACGTTTGGGCCAACACGAGCAGGCACTGCAAGCCATCCTGGAGCAGCTCAAAGACATTTCCGCAGCACTGGCTCCTCTCCACATGGGATCCGGCGGTGCCGCGGATTCCTCGCCACCCCTAGCGGCTGCTCCTCCGGGTCTTCCTGCCTCCTCCACGTCGGAGCCACATGTTCCGCCTCCGGCTAAGTATTCCAGCAATCCCAACACCTGCCGTGAGTTTTTAATTTAATGCCGACTGACTTTTAGTGCCCAACCATCCCGCTATGGGAGCGAAGCAGCGAAGATTGCTTTTATTGTTAACTTGTTGGAGGGTTCCCTGCTCAGCCTATACAACGCTCTCTATGAGCAGGGATCCCCCATAGCACAGTCTTTCTCAGCCTTTTCTGCTGAGCTCAAACATGTGTTTGATTACCCCATAAGGGGCCAGCAAGCAGGGTAGCACCTGATAAGGCTACGACAGGGCAAGCTTAGCGTTCGAGAATATGTGGGCAAATTTCGCAGTCTAGCGATCAAGTCCGGCTGGAATGACAGCGCCCTCATCTCCGCGTTCCAGAGCGGTCTCAGCCGGGACTTGAGTAGAGAGGATATCCAGCCTACTGTCAAAGTGTCCGACCAGGCTGCGCAGTGGCGAGCCCGGCCTTCCCCGGGGTTTCGCTCATCTTCCGGGAGGAAGTAATGATGTCAGGCCTGTCTCCACCTCAGACACCGAGCCCATGCAACTGGCCCGGACTCGCCTTTCCCCTACGGAGCGCCACCGGAGGATGGACTCGGGAGCCTGCCTCTACTGCGGCCAGACGGGCCATTTCCTCGCTGTCTGTCCTCTCCGGCCAACAGGGGAGACACGAGGAAGGAGGCACACAAGGGACCATTGAAGACAAGAACAAACAATTAGACAACCCGAAGACACACAAGAGCGATAAACTCTGATAATAATCAAGAGCGGCCGAGAGAGTGACTACCACTGTAGTTGGCGGAACAATCTGGCGAAGAGTGGTTGAAGAGCCGGGGTTTAAGTACTCTAGGGTTGATGACTTGATAGGAGGCAGGTGTGGAGGAGAGGCAGGGCTGGGAGAGGAAGCCACACCCACACCACACACACACACACAACCATATAGAGACAGAACATAGAGACAGACAGGGGAGGTAAAAACATAGGGGAACCCTGGGGTCGTGACATAATGACTAAACTCAGGTCACTATGTGATTTCCTTGCCTATAACTCCATCATTATTCTGAAGATATATACACTCAAGGGTAGAACACAAAGGAGCATATCAATTCAGAAATGTATCTGACTGGGGCACTAACACAATGCCAACTGACACTTCACATAAAAGATAAACAGCATTTTTAATTCAGACCCAAACTTACTACGATAATCAGCGCTTTGATTTTTTTTCTTTGTATGGTACAGATAAAAGAAAAAAAAAGCTCTACATCTCATGCATAGCGCTACATTTTGCGTCACTTCACGCGAATTGCCGTTGACTTGGAATGTCCAGATGAAAACTCTCCCCCCTCCCCAACATGCCTAGAGTAGCCTTTCATATGTAAATTAAACACTGGTTGGGTATTCAAATTCAAACAAGACGATTAGGGACAGGGTGAAAGCAACCATGGTTAAGACCTACACATTAAACTTTTTTCTCTCTGGCAGAATTGATAAGAGCCTATTTGGCGGTCAGAAAAACTTTGCACATGCAGCCATATCATGCTGCATAACAGGCTATACGAGCCTTGCAGTCTAGTATGCCAAACTATTGCCTGTTTGTTTCAAATCTCTTGGATAATTATATTATTCAAAAGCCTATTGCATTTAGTTTGAAGCAGCGATAGTGACAGTGAATTTACTTGTGCATGAGTCATGTGACAACATTGACCACATCCCTTACGTTTTCTACCAGCCAGGTGAGGTGTTCAAAGTGAGGTTATGTCATGACGAGAAAAAAAAAAGGTAAGCGAGATCACTGTTACATTCTACCTGATTAAAAAAAGGTTGACACTGGACTATACGGAGTTGACCTCGTTCTGCAACAATGTTGCAAACGTGATAGCAACATTGTGTCAATGACCGCTTGTTACACTAAATGGGGAATAAGGGAGACTACATAAGGCTATATATTCACATGCTGAGATGGACATACAGTACCAGTCAAAAGTTTGGACACACTTACTCATAGAAAGGGTTTTTCTTTATTTTTACAATTTTCTACTATTTTAGAATAATAGTAAAGTCATCAAAACTGTGAAATAACACAAAAGGAATTATGCAGTGACCAAAACAAGCATTAACAAGCAAAGAAATTCCACAAATTAACTTTTAAAGGCCACAATCACTATGTGAGTCTTTAAAATGATGATTTAATCATTGTGGTTCAACATTCTCCACCTCTAAAGTCTAAATGAAAACTACTTGTTGGGGGTGCATTTCAATTTAATTAAAATGTAAGTTTTGAAAATAAATTCATACACAGGCATCAACTTCTCTATTTGTCTAAGAAAATTTCAAGCATTTAAGCGTCAAGCCGTTACATATCAAAATGTCTTTAAGATCATGAGAAACAAAAACAGGTGTGTCCAAACTTTTGACTGGTACTGTACGTAGGCCTATTAGTTTTTTAAAATAATATTTAGTGGAGGGAGATCTCTGTCTCTGTCTGTCTATGTGTGTTGGCGGGTGTGGCTTCAGACTCCGGCTCATCACCATCTCCCGTTCACCTGCTCCACTCCGCACACCTTCCACCCATCTATCATCACCACCAATACTTAAACCCCGGATTTTCCTCCCACTCATCGCCAGATCATTGATTCAGCCAGTGTGGTTAGCTCACGTTCCCGGCCTACTACTACAACGAGTATTTCCTAAGCCTTGTGAATTCCTTCCTGTCTAACTGTGGATCCCAGGATCTCAACCCGTCACCCAGCCATACCGCTCTTCTCCCTGCTTGCCTACCTGCCCATCATCTGCCTGCCACGCTTGCCACCAGTCCCTCCGGCTCTCCCCACTTCTGCCTCCAGCTCCTTCCCCTGTCTCCGCTCCTGCCTACCCCCCGGTTTCCCCTTTCCCAATAAACCATTGTTCATTCAACTCCATGTTCGGTTCTGCATTTGGGTCTAACCTTGTGATACCATAACAAAGACACCGTTTCATTTAAAGATTATCGCCCAGATTTACTAGATTTTTTTTCCAAGAGATTTTGGAATGGCTCCTCGTAGTTCTTTCACCACCCGACATCGGCTGAGTCAGCTGATGCCACTCCGAGTCGCCCTAGTAGCTCAGGGCATCTACATGCGAATTTGGTCATGGCTGCCGTTGGAAGAGTTGGACGGACTTTGAGTGAGCTGTGACGACGTAGGGAAAACCAATGGACGATTTGATGCAATGGATACATGAAGCCTGCAATCGAGGAGAATAACAAGCGCTGCAATGGCACGGATATAATCTCTCCCCCCTCCCTAGAGGCCAGCGCCATCGACTAGACAGACATACTGTCCAAACATGGCAATGAGTGTTAAACTTGGCTATAGCTAACCCAGTGAGACCATAGCCTCTCTGTTTCAACAGCATAATCTCTTCACACAATGAGGTGGTTACATCATCACTGCTGAAGGAGGTCGTCACCAGTTTTCCTGATATTGATGTGGATGTTATCACGGGTGAGCAAAACCTTTCAAAATTAGCATGGTGTTAAAGGCTGATATTGAGTCATAACATTAGAACCACACCAGTCCTATCTAACATGCCTTTCCAGGGCATTTTTAGGTTAGCACAACTGTCGGAGCTCTGCCAGGTAAAGGAAGGGAGTGGGGGAGGAGGAGAGCGGGGGCTTCGTCGTGGTCTGGGGTTCGATAGTGGCAGGTAGGGCTCTGGGGAACTTGGGAAGACACACAAGAGGATAGGGAGTGAGAAGCAGTGGAATAGCTGCTGCAAGGCCGCAAAGCTTGTGGTGCTCCTGTGGGTGTTGTGACCCTATGCCCACAGAGAAAGAATGCATATGTTGTAGAGAGTGGGACCTATCGATGCCCGATATTGGTGGTCTTGATGTGTCCAGGGACGATACCTTGGACACTACACAAAGCTGTGTCACCACATCAGAGGATTTCCCCCCTCTGATCAACAGGGCTGTGCTGGAGACATTCTTTCATGTGCCCAAAATGAACTGGAAGAGGCGGCCAAGATCACAGGGACCAAATGGGCAACTATCCATCGAGTAAGTACACCTAACATATTTACATGCATGTCATTTCCTTCCTAGAAATGTCTGATTGATGAGTAATTACTGTTGCATAACTAATTTTGGCTTCATACTTTTCATAAATCAACCCTTTCCTCTCCTCCAGCCAGTGCAGACTTGTGGCCTACCGTGTGGTGCTGGAGTGGGCGCTCAAAGGAGAGCGCCTTGGTCGTGGCAATAGAAGTGTTGCTTAGCTGCATCATCACTGCCATCAGAAGCAAGTACCCCTCCCCCACCGGCACTTACATTGGATTCAAGGAGGCAGAAGACATGTTCAGAATTGATATAATTCTGTATACACACCTATCCCACAAGTGACCCTTCAATAACTGTACTTTTCACTGTACTACTGAACAGTCTCTTGAACCTGTTCCATCCTTTATAATAGCAGGACATCTGTTTGCCTTCCATTTCAAATCTTTGAATTACAATCATTGTAAAAGGAAATACCCCCCCCCAACTGAGTTACATTAGATTCAAGGAGGCAGAAGACATCCTCAGAATTCTTCTTTATATTTCTGTATACCTAACTGTGCCATGTTATTTTTTTTAATATACATTGTGTCAGACTGGGAGGTGTGGTTGGGCAGTTGGCGGGAGGTGGAATCGGGCCGGCAGGCGGGTTCGCCCTGCCCCGACACCGGCTGCAACCCATCGGGACTGAGTGGGACCTGATATCTGTTGTGTGTGTCTCCTAACAGTGAGCAGGAACACGGAGGCGCGTCTCCAGCGAGCGAGCGAGCGAGAGAGAGGACGGCGCCTGCAGCGAGCGGAGGAGGGCGAGGGAGCCCGCAAATACTGTCCGTGTAGTTTGTGACTGTGGTGTTGCCTACAATAAACAGCGTTACTGTGCCAGACCAGCTCCAAGTCTCCCCCTCTGCCTACCCGTGGTAGCATCTTGGCTACATACATTTTTAGATATTGATGCTGAACATTGTAAGTTGCCATCATTTACAATAATAATAATAATAATAATAATAGCAGCACACCTGTGTTTCTGTCTCTTTATTTCAAATCTCTGAATACAATCAATTAAAAAAAAAATATACAATCACTGTCTTATAAAAACAATGTATAGGGAGAATAAGAAATGCTTCACAAGAAAATCAAGCTGTTTCAGTTCAGCTTCACTATTCTTTGAACCTTGACATAATTGAGCTAGTAATGCTGCCTTATCAGGCCTTGGAACAGGAGTGAGGAAGTAGTCTTATTTGGCGTGGTTGAGGACAGGGCAAAGGCTCTGAGTACACAATACTCTGCTCTTCAGGACACTCTCCATGAGGTCATGACGGAAGGCCTGCTTGGTGTGTTCATACATGGGCTTTGCAACCCATTGTTGACTGTTTGGAATATGAATATTTGTACTGAGATTCTCCTCAGTGAAAAAGAAAAACAATATTAGTGTGTAGTTCCAGGTCACCATCTCAATGACGCACATGAATTCACTAGGTAGTTTTAGGTGAATGCTGTTGTTATACCAGGAAATAGTTGAACACAATACTGTGTATAAAAATATTTTTCTACTTTATGAGCACTCAGATTCAGAATGAGTGCTTTCTTTTCTTTTTTTAAAAAAATACATCATAGTATCTTGCACTAATGCCTTGTGATGAAGACCATAAACAGTCAAGAACAGATTTTTCCACAGTAAAGTACGAACAATACTAACAGGTTCAACTTTGGTGAGTATGATTCTCTTTTTTTGTCTCTCCTTTCTCCAGGTTCTATATGTAGAACCTTATGTAGCCTAAGCTGTAGAGCTAGAACTTAAACACTGCAGACAACGCCACCTTTTTTATACTCGAGGGGAGGTCCTCGGGACTAAACAAATATTTAGGACACTCAGGTTCAAATATGAGGAGACGTGGAACCAACTTATGAAATATAGAAAAATAGTTTTATTTTACATTCAGCAAAATATACAATCACTTAAAAACACACTGGCTAAACCTCAGGTAGCTTAGAGCATTTAAAGAGTCATTAAGGGAACAAGGCAGCTGGCTATGGAGGAGGATACTATTACCCAGCTAGGTATCTCTAGGGGAAAAGGCACACCGTGATTTGGGGGAAGCAGCCCCACACTAGACACCGCAAAGCACACTGCAACCAGTTCAACTAGTCTCACACACACACGCACAGCAAACATAACACGCCACCCAGTGCAAGCAAGGAGACTTATGCCCGGCTAATTGACTACCTCCTCGATGCCGCCACCCCCCTCCCCAAGAGAAACAATGTCCAAAGGCACCAGGACTGACCAGCTGGTTCACAAAAACAAACAGCAATTGCCCACAATGTTATGAGTTAAATTCTAGGCTAATAAACATACCAGTTAATGCTACGCTAATAAAACAGACTAGGCCAAACTGTGACTAGGAGCAAAGCAGCAGCTTAGCAATCCTATGGGAACAAAACAAACAAATTAGCACTGCTCGTGAACTACTGCTGGTAATAGTAAAACACTGTTGCTGTAGTGCTAGCCTACCTGGCTTAAGAGACCGGCTATCATACGACCCGCGAGCCTACAAACATTCACGTTTGCACTGCCTGCCTACAAACATAAACCAGAGTGATCAGCAGAACTCAAGTAGTATGAAACTAACATCTAAATACTTATTTAGATATTTTGGTTAAGTTACCTTCGAAGCCAGCAAGCCAGTATCACCCACGCCAACAGAGCTCCGAATCACTGTGTGTCAACTATGTACCTGTACGTCCCTGCATCACGGCCTGTGATTGGTCCGCCCCCAACTATCCCAACTATCCACAGCTGGTCTAACTGGCTACATATACAAAGGTAAGTATGACACATACTGTTTCTTCTTTATCTTACAGGTACTGCACAGTGTTTATTAGATGTTTCATGGAGTTCAACATTTCTCAACTATCACTAGACATTCCCAGTAATTTATCACATCTTTGCCTGCATTTGTTGTTGCCTCTGGTCTGTCAACGTTGGCGTTATGATCAATGATCCCCAGCTGGGTACGGGCACTCATGGAGTCATATCTGAAGTGCAGCCTCTTCTGAGCATATTTCAGCATGCAAGAATGGTACACCTCCAGAGATCCTGTGTTGGTGCAAGATCGAAAATCACAGTTGGTGCTACATTCACAGATGAGAAATTACCTCATAATCAAGTTGGTAGAAATATTTGCACAACTAGAAATAGAGTTGTACAACTAGAAGTGTGAGTTTGCTAGATGGGTGTAAAAGTAGCAGCAGTGTTAGTACTATTAATGTAGTGGAGACAGTAGAGCAGTAGTACAGTGTTATTACTATTAGTGTGGCGTAGACAGTAGAACAGTGGTACTAGTCCTCAAAGCAGTGGTCATTTTTTTTACTTACTAAGTGTTGAACAACACGGGTGAACTTGAATGAAACACATTTGACTCTGTAAACAAGGCATACCAGTGTGCTTGAAGTGTGTCATCTGCTTCAAGTCTCGAAGGAGATTCTTGTCCATCACAACTACTTTGAGAGCCTGGAAAGCAGGTGAATCTGCTTGGAGCCAATTCTTTCTTCTCTGCTGCTCCTCTGTCAAGGCTGGATGATGACAGGTGTACTCAACACCATTCTCCTCCCATCTATGCACGCCACAAATATGATGCAGCACCGACTTCCACTGACGCACACAATCCTACAAAAAAGTGACACATTTATCCTTTGAGAACCCAGAGTATAGGACAGGAACCCTAAATTTAGAGTATGTATCTGGGAGAGCAGATTAGGAATAATGTTTTGCCTTTTGGATTATGACAGAGTGAAAACCATTCATTCATCAGATTCCTATCAATCATTTTTCTTACACCGATAAATAAATGGTCTCTAGTCAATGATAGTGTATTAAAATTACTAAATAATCTCATTATGACCTCCTGATCAGCTTTACATGATTTGCATGACCAATACAAGTGGTTGGTGATTGATATCAGCCATGGTTGGAGATCTTTGTGATGTTTCTTCTTGATGCAGCCACAAGTTTCTTCTTCACACCTAAGTAAAACAAGGACAACAACAAATCATCACCAAAAAAACAAAAAAAAGAAGAAGTTGAAGTTAGAATAGGATGATGTATGCAACATTATACATAAAATCAATGAATGGAAAAGGGTTATGTACTAAACCTTTTTGGTCTCCTCGATATGTTACTTACTCTTGTTGACATGCCAGGGGTCAAATTCATGGTAGATATTGGTGTAGGTATTGCTCATGATTTCCCGGATGGATGGCGATCTGTCTGTCATCAAAACACCTACAGTACATCCACTCCCATATACAGGAAGTGGTTCAGCCCCCTCTGGAACCCCATGACCTCCATTGCTACAGAACTGGATGCTTCTATAACCTAGAGCACAACAATGTCTTATCAGATATGTCATATCCATGGTTTTTGACAACCAATTATGTTGGTAAATTGGTTTCAAACAGATGTGGTATTTTATTTTTACATAGGCTAATACTGCACGCGGAATTACCTTGACCAATTCAAAATAAACAATTTCCTTTGTAGCATCGTCTTGGAAAGAGTAGGTGGAGTATTTGCTACTGTAACCTGGAGAGAAAAACAAAGTTTATACTGTTTCACAGTAAAATTACAATATTAAACATTTACATTTCGATGAACAAGTAATGATGAAGGTATGATGTAGGTCGACTGCATGGCATAAAACTGGGTGTGCTTTGGAATTTGCACATCTGCTACATCCGTGTGTGTTGGTCCAGTAAAAAGTATAGCTGCGCATATCAGAAGATTGTTTTCAGCCATCCCTCTTAGATCAGGACATGATGCCACTTTTCTGAGTGTCCATTTAGGCAGGTCCACTGAATTTCAATTTGGCTGGAATTTGTTGTAACTTTTTTCTCCTTAATTTGCTGTATATTTTAAAAAGTTCCATGAGCTTTGATTCGTTCACCAGCCACTTTTTTCAGCCCATCCTCCTGGAGTATCTCCATTGCTTCCTAAGCCAGCTTCCTAAACCAGCTTCCTAAGCCAGCTTCCTAAGCCAGAACCAGATCCTGGGCTAGAAGATGAGGTGGTGCTGGTTGGTGCAAAACTGATGTCTAAGGGATTCAGAGACATCTCCCCAAAGCTCATGCTCATGTCGCTTGCTGCATGTTCCACTACGTCTTCCCGTTAGATAGTTGTGGAATTTAAAACTAACAGCAATGATGTCTTCATAATGGAATTTGAATCTACACTGAACAAAAGTATAAATGCAACACTTTTGTTTTTGCTCCCATTCTTCATGAGTTGAAGTAAAAGATCTAAGACTTTTTGTATGCACACAAAAGGCTTATTTCTCTCAAATTTTGTTCACAAATTTGTTTAAATGTTAGTGAGCAGTTCTCCTTTGCCAAGATAATCCATCCACCTGACAGGTGTGGCATATCAAGATGCTGATTAAACAGCATGATTATTGCACAGGTGTGCCTTGGGCTGGTCACAATAAAAGGCCACTCTAAAGTGTACAGTTTTATCTTGAAAAAAGATATTTATTAGGAAATGAACTATGGATCTCACATGACTAAGGCTACAGATATGCCTTTTTTGGGGGGGGGGGCAGAAAACCAGTCAGTATCTGGTGTGACCAAGGTCAACAGATGAGAGCTCTAGCCCTAGACTTACCAATTTCACCCTCATGCATACTGTACGGTTAAAGTGACGCAACAAGCTTGCTTAAATAGTCTACATCACAAAAGCAATTTGGTTTTAGTGCAAACACAATTGGCTGGCTTCAGCTTCTCAATAATAACAAGCTCACCAAGGGGATTACAAGAAGGCACATACTTATGCTTCCTCTAACATGCAACATATTTAGACAAACCGCAACATCTTTCAACAACACCACAAAGCGGTGAAAACAGGAAAGCTACTACGTCCAGATAAAATGGTGAAATTTGCTGTCATGAATTATTGAAGATTTACGGTTATCAATCAACAAAATAAAGACATAAGGTCAACAATTTCACCCCCTGCAATTACTCCTGTTATGAATGACCTCACTGAAAACGATGAATTATGATTTTGGTGGACACAAATTCTCTACATAGCCAATGATGTTGTGTGTGTATATAACAAAAGATGCATTTGGAATCAATCTTTTTTCTAAGAAGTATTTCATTATTGTTTCACTTTAAAGCCTTTTTTTGTATCATCCCAGAAAAAAAGCACTCAAGGTGACCAAGCGGAGATATGACACGATTGTTTTAAAATATAGTTGTGTGCATCAGTGGACATTTGCACGTTTTAACACGGGCTTATGTTTTGGTATCACATTGTCTTGAACTATCTAGACATTTTATATTTAATGTATGAGAAATGCTTCCTTCCCCTTGTACGTCCTGTCTCTCACTTTGGATTTGCCAGAACTGCTTGATTTGTCCAAAACAATCACAGGAGGAAACAATTGTGTTAATGTCCCTCAAATCTGGACACTTATACTCGGGGTATTGCTGGGTAAAACCAGTTATTAACAATGTGTGGATTTCTAAGTTCACGTGCATTTAATAGGTAAGATACTCCAATTTTGTACCTTTTATATAAAAATGCTCAACTCCAAACTTTTCAAATATCACCATTTACTCAGCATTCCCCTTGTGGGCAGACAACCCTCAGATACTGTGGTTTCGAAACGTGTCGAGTGATCTGAATTATATTGCTTTTGATAAAAGAAGACCAAAATAAGTCTAGTGCAAATCTCTTTTCTGGTTTGAGAAGTGGTGGTTGGTGTAATGAGACTTAACGGTAAGATCTGCTTCACATACCAAGTGATGTTGATTACTGGATAGCTGTCAAATGGTATGCCTTCTGGACTTTCAGAATATTTGAGAGAACCATACCCTTGTTTTAGGAAATAACTCAATTTGTTAAATTTTTACCAGTCCATGCCATGCAACAATTTGGAAGGAAAACCTAATAAATATTTCTTATTGTGTGTAACCCATCACCCAGTCAATTCAATTAAACAGCACTGCTGAAATTTCCAATGTCTTACTTCTATATTTTCCCCTATTTTGAATGTGAAGGGTGGCTATCTGAGTACAGCTGGAAAGATGTGCTTCATCTCTCAGGTCATGTCTGTGCTAAGGGATGTCGTCTGTGCAGTTATGTCTGTCAAATACAACTCTCTCTCAACTTGGAAATGTTGGAAAACTCACTCCAGTCCAGTGTTTATAATGAACTTTATTAAAGGGATAAACCCCTTGAGATGTCGCATCTCGTTTTCGAGGGGGTCCCTAGAACATAGGTGCATCAACTGTACAACAGAAAAATACAACACGTCAACAGAAATACAAAACACAAACACAAAAAACAACCATCATACAATCCCAGACCATGGCTCACCCACATTCCACAGTTTATAAGTGAGAAATATAGTAAGACAATCAAAAACAAGAACAAGTTGTCTTAAGATGAGCAAATAATAATGTCCTAAAAATATGCAGTGAAGAACTGGAGTGAAGCAAGTTGGGCAAGTGGTTCCAGTCCGATGGGGCTTTAAATTTAAAGGCCCAGCGTCCAACTTCTTTAGAGATACGAGGAACAATGAAAGAAGGGTACTGTACATGTCTGAGTAAGTAAGAGGATCTGCAAGGAACTAAGTGTTGCTTTAGGTAAGTGGGATAATTGAAAAAGATACATTTAAAGATAACTTGCAGCCAATGGTAGTGCATTCTGGATTGTAATGAGAGCCAATTAAGTGACGCATACATAACACAGTGATGAGTGCGATATGGACACCTCAGAATGAACCTACACAGTTTATTGTAAACTACATTAAGCGGACGTAAATTTGATTCTGATGTATTCTGATAAACTATATCTGCATAATCGAGAATGGGAAGTACTAACTGAGTAATAATTATTTTTCTGACCTGAAATGTGAAGCAGTTTATTGAACGGTAGAGTGAGCTCAGACTGTAGTTTAGTTTTTTTTTTATAACAGAATCAATATGAGGTTTGAAGGAAAGTTCCGGGTCAAGCCAAATACCAAGGTATTTGAAAACCTCGACTTTCTCAAGTGGTGTCCCATCAGAAAAATAAATACTTACGTTGTTACATGAGCGAAGTCTGAACGTAGTCCCAAATAACATCAAGGAAGACTTCTTCTTATTTAAAATAAGTTTGTTGTTAAAAAAACAGTTTTGAACAGCATTAAAATCAGATTGCAGTGACAATTGAATTTGTGATATATCAGAGTTAGATGTGTAAATAACAGTGTCATCAGCGTATAGATGGACATGACAATCAGAGCAGATTTGTGGAAGATCATTGATGAAAATAGAGAAGAGGAGAGGACCCAATACAGAGCCCTGGGGCACACCCTTTTCCATAACTGCATAACTGGACTGTTTGCCATGAAATACAGTACAATGACGCCTGTTATGAAGATATGCATTGAACCATAATAGGGCTTGCTGAGAGAAGCCAATAGAGTGAAGTTTATCTAAGAGTAGATAGTGGTCAACCAGGTCAAAAGCCTTGGTGAGATCTATAAAGATTGATCCAGTGAACTGATTGTTATCAAGGGATGATGACACATCATTTGTGAATTTAAGGAGAGCAGTGGTAGTAGAGAAATTTGGCCTAAAACCAGATTGGGATTGGGATAAAATGTTAAAGTCATTAATATACTGAGATAATTGATTGAAAATTAACTTCTCAAAGATTTTAGCCACCGAACTAATGATTGAGATAGGTCTATAGTTGTTGAGGACTAAAGGATCACCACCTTTATGAAGTGGGGTTATTTTAGCATATTTCCAGATGAGGGGAAGGGTGCAAATTGAAAGAGATAGATTAAATAGGTCAGCAAGGGGAAACATTAATATATGAGAGGCAAGTTTAATGAACTTAGCCTCCAGTCCATCAGGACCAGCGCTACTACTCTCCTTCAAATCACCAATAACCTGAAGAACCTCGGAAGCTGAGATTCTTCTAAATGAGAAAGAGCCTCTACTACAGTGTGAATTAATAGATGAGCTGACATATGAATTGGTGGTGCCAGAGGAATCAGAGAAGAGAGAACTACTAATAGAGGAAAAATAGTTATTAAAGGTATCAGAGATAATCTGTGACAATTTTGTTATTTATTCTCATCGAGTTTGAGGAGCTTTTTTCAGATTTATTAAGGACACTATTAATTCGCTTCCAGAATTGTCTAGGATTAGTTTGATCACGAGAGAGGCAGTCCTTGTAATAATTAGATTTCGCTAATCTTGTTTTTGTCTAAGACAAATTCCTTAAGAATCTATAGGATTCCCAGTCAGTGGGATTCTTAGAGGCACGATATTTTGCCCAGGTCTTGTCTCGCTCTCTAAAAAGATGGATGAGATCTGGATTGATCCAAGGTAAGTGTCGGCCTTTAACTTTACTTGTCCTCCAAGGTGCATGTAAGTCAATAACTTGAGATATTTCTGAGTGAAAGAAGTTCCAGGCTTCCTCAACAGAGGGAATTATTTCAAATCGATCCCATCTAATGGAAATTATATCATGAAGAAAGTGATCAACCTTTAAATTTTTCCATTGTCTCGTTCTGACACTAACACAGTGATCACTAAAACAGTCTGATAAAACCCCAGATTTAACAATCCTAGCAGGATCAGAGACAAGTATCCAGTCGAGGAGAGACTCGGACCTCTGATCGATTCTAGTGGGTTCACTAATGAGTTGTGTGAGATTCACACCACCAAATACATTTCTGTCAGCAGAGGATGAGCGATCAAGCCAGTTGCTATTAAAGTCACCTAAAATTATCATCTCAGTCTGGCAATTCAAAGAGTTAATAGTTGAAAGTATACACTTGGTAGAGTTAGCAGGGGCAGAAGGGGGCCTGTAGATATTCCCAATAATCAGATGTTTGTTTTCATGTAAAAAAATCTTAACAAAAAGGCATTCAAAAATATTAGGGTCAACATTAGGTATTAAATACTCAGACACAAGGTTAGAAGCCACGTAGGTGGCAACACCGCCTCCTCTGCTAGGCCTATCTACTCTGTACAGGTGATAGTTATCAAATTTGACATCATTATCACAAATATTGCTATGAAGCCATGTTTCAGAGAGTGTAATTATATTTGGTTTGTGCTGTGCAACCCAGGCTCTAAGTTTGTCAATTTTCAGTCCAAGGCTCCTAACATTAGCATGAATTATTTTTAAACCTTTTACCGTATCCATCATGAGCATCTAAACACAATCTTGTTAGGACAAAGAGTCATTGGTGCGGTGGTATGAAGGAGAGGGTAGGTAGGGGATGGGGACAACACCCACATACATATGCACGCATGCACGCACGCACACACACACACACACACACAAGACAGACAACACAAAAAACAAGGATAGATAAAGGTAGGCAACGAATCAAATAGAAAGAAATAAATAAAAGGAAAGAACATAAATCAAAATAGTTGGGCCACTCCCCAGCCAATGTGGCTAATCCAAACTAAACTGTGAAAGATGAGAGATGAAGGGGAAGAAGAAAAGAGTAAAGTCAATGAAGCAACAGGCCAGACCGGGTTAACAGTTCCAAGGTGTTACCATGGTGAAGAACGCGACGGTGACGTCATCGGAGCGCGTTGATGTTTACACCGGCAGAGAAGGCATGCTGCTGAGAGTCCAGACAAGTCATATTATAAAACTTCCTTGCACATACATTAAAAAACCTTATCCCCTATTTCAAAACAGCAGTCAATACGTTTCAAACAAGCTTGTTTCATAACAACAATAATAATTATAATAATAAAATACAAACCAACTTGGAGCATAAATTAACAAGGATAAACTGAAAACACATTACTGTAGCATATATTTCAGGGTTGCTTAGTTGTGATGTTAACTACCTTTACTACAACAGCTCCACTTCTGCCAAGTTCATATCTGTATAGGAGAAGTATTTTTAGGAAGATAATAAATTAGCAAGCTAACGTAGGCAATAAGCCTAACAAAATATACACATATTCATAAGCACATCTCATAGTTCAACTCAAGTGCATTTTTACAAAAGCATCTACATACTAGATATGGCAGCAAAAAGCTTGAACGTCAGATGACAAAACCTAAGCTTCTATTAACCAGGCCACATTTAATTTCTGATTTGTAATTAAACAAATCTTATGTCAAGATTTAACAAATGCCATCTTTACTCCAGATTGTGAAACATGGCCCCAATTAATCAAATTTCATATTTTGAACATACAGGATGAAAATATACAGCAGATTCACCTAGAATTACCCCTTACATCAACAAAATATTGTGAATACATTTGCCAAAGGGTTTACATTCTGCTTTCAGATGATGTGTCGCTATTACAAAAATATATTGTTTTGTAATCATTTTCAATGATACTGACTTATCACACATTTGGACCACATCATGACTTTTAAAGTCATCTTACAGTTTGGTTTTAATTTATTTATTTTTTCTTGAAAATACTTTTAACCATAATCAATCATCAAGTGATGGCTGGCTCTAATGCTTTTCAGTGAACATGAAGGACTGTAAAATGCACTCCAAGATGAGCCTCAGCTAAATCTGAATTAAGTTGTTGAGATTGAAAGTTGTGTATCATTATTCTCTCTTTTTTGGCTTAATAAACTACCTACAAATATGTGCAAACTTAACATCTTGGTCCATCTCAAGTATAAATTGGTGATCGTCTACAATGTTAGAATAATATTTTAGGGATAGCCTTAGAATATCAGTCAGATCCTAAAGATATTTGATAAAAACTGGTATAACAAACAGTTAATGTCCAACAAAGACAAACTAATTAAATATAATTGATATTTAATTATAATTGACTTTGAAAAGGACTACACTGATTGACTAAATGTGTGTGTATAGAAAACATAACCGATGAATATTTAGTATTATGTTTTGTCAAGATGAACAATGCAACATTTACAATATTATACATGTTTTGACATGTAATAGTTTACATCACAGCTACTGCGTCAATTCATTCTTATGTTTTGTTGCATTTCTTATAAAAAGCTATTTTGGTCTACAATAGGCATATTCAAGTGTGGTTATCTCACTATTAAGGGCGCCCAGGTCCAACACTGCATCCACCCATCTTAATAGGTCTACATGGTCTATAGGTCTATAGGTCTAGGTCTATAATGTACTATGTGTTCAAACCTGTAATTGAGGGACACTTAAAATATAATTTGTGCTCCATCAAAAACAAAGTACTCCCCAAAGCAAGGCTGTTTAAACATGCCTGCATGCTTAATTTGTATTGAGGTGCTATTCTAGCTTGTTAATAAAACTTCCATGATCACATACTCTATCTATCCTCAGGCCATCAGGCCTGTGAACTCTGACCTCACCAGGGCCCCCACCAAGACCCACACTGCCCCTCTTATACACGCACACACACATACACACACACACACTTAGGTAACGATTACACATAACTTATAGCTCATTACATTCATACGATTTCCCCCATCTACCCCTTATTTTATATTTTATATTTCACTTCAAAAGTGCTCTTACTGTATATATTGTGTTGTTTTATATAAGAGCTCTAACTGTAATTATTGTAATTTTATTTTTTCATGCTGTAAATATAGTGTTGGTTTTTTACTGTTAAATACTATGTATACTGCCCTTTGCACATTCCCGTGAGCATTGCCACTTTTCATTTCACTACATGTATGTGTATGTGACAATTAAACTTCTTGAATCTTGAATCATACTCTGGTAGTTTACTGACATTAATGTTTTAATAAGAATGTCAACAGGGTAGTGTAATAAATACACGTATGGAGAAAGCGTCATATAGTGAATATAATCTAGATGTTGTTATGGTTAGTTTAGCTGTGCCCTACTTTAAAATCCAGTTGTTTCTTGTGTGTGTTATGGTATGATAGTTGGATGACAGGGACTAGCTATATCGCATTGCCTATTTAATGCTTTATTTTCAATATTAAAATGTCTATGAAACTAAACCTCCTTCAAAATGTGTATTTAACATCAGTTAATCATAGCTGTTTTATCCTATTTACTCGGTTGAAAACTATGTATTATGGAGGATTTAAAGATTCAAATAAAGGCAATCACTACTTTGATATGATAAATGCTTCATCATTATGAATGACAAAAATGCTTCATCATTATGAATGACAAAAATGCTTTTGGGTTTTACAGGAATGCTTTAACTAATCACTGTTTCAGTATTTTTTTCACTTTTTTTGTTTGTCGGTTGTGTCCAGCTGAAAAAAATAGCACTGCTCTATATATTATGTTATGTTTATATTATTATGCCTCCTAGGGACCCAAGGAACCCCCCTCTCTCAGCAAAAGATGAATTTCCCATAAAACTGTCAAAAAGTAACACATTGCAGGGTCGACTAGCCACTGACACTGAGCATCAGGTTGTAAATCTGATGCATGCAAGTGAGCGAGACACCTACTCTCCTGACTTGCCACCTCCAAGGGAGACACAGAAGTAGAGAACAAAGAAAGTCTGGAATGTGTTGCAAAAATGTGCTTTCCTTATATGTTTTATTAGATTTGAATAACACATCCTGTGGCAGATGATGTACCCTACTTCCCAATGTATTATCTTGCTTATTCAAAGTACACAGCATGTGTTATTAAGATGTTTAATTTACTCGCCAGGATTTTGTGGTAAGACAGTGCTTATTGGTATCATACAGACACATTTGTGGTAAGGTGATTAAATCACTTGCATCCCAAAAGAATCAAGAAAAACAAGGTTTTCCAAAACTAAGCTGGAAATGCAGTTTTAGAAGGGCAAAGGTCATCTTCTATCAATTTTTGACAAACTGTCTATCAACTGGCAACTGTCAATTTTGACAGGTCATCAAACATGTTGGGGGTCAAAAAGGTCAACATAGGTCATCAATCAAATTTGCTTTGACAGAAGGCGTCCCATATTAACTACTTGTACCTGTAAGCACATTCTCGCCGCCCGTGGATTTTTATACATTTGAAACCTGCGTGGAAAGTGACGTAAGTACACTTTTCGTGCGTACGCATGGTTTATACATCTGGCCCCATGTCTCCCAACTATACCGGCAAGGGTAAGCATGGCTTCTTGTTCTCCGTGCTCCTCTTGTGTGCTTGTTTTAGAGAGGTTGTCTCTGTTAGAGAGACGTGTCCATCAGTTAGAAGCGGATAGGCCGATTACCTTAGACGAGACGGGCACCCCAGACAGCCTAGTTACGTGGCCATCTAGCCGGCTCACGAGCGCTAGCAGTAGCCCGAGTGTTAGCGAAGATAGCGTAGCTCCATCGGCGGTGGGTGACGAGCTTGTCCCGGTCTCCGGACCTCGGAGAGCCCACCGGTTCCAGCCGCCACTTGTGCGGTCCGATTCGCCACCGGTGCTACCGATGGCTAATTGTTTTGCTGTTCTTGCTAGTCCCTGTGGTCGGCCCATCTCCCCAGCTCCCCGGACCCGCCAACTGTCTCGCACCCTAGTTATTGGCGATTCCATCACCCGTAATGTTAGGCTTGAGTCGCCGGCCAAGGTTTTCTGTTTACCCGCGGCCAGAGCTACCGACATTGAGGCTAACTTAAGGGTGCTGACGAACAATAGGTTCAGACACAAGGGTAAGAAAGAGGCAAACGGTCCACCCAGTGAGTATAGCAACATCATAGTACACGTCGGCGCCAACGACATCAGGATGAGGCAATCGGAGGTCGCCAAGCTCAACATAGCCAGGACATGTGACCTCGCTAGGAAGATGTGTCGGCATCGATTAATTGTCTCTGGCCCCTTACCTTTCGTGAGGGGCAATGATGAGTTATAGCAGATTAGTCTCCCTCAACCTCTGGCTGGCGAAGTTCTGTGATGAAAAGGGATTAGTCTTCTTAGATAACCCTCCTTCTGGGGCAAACCCGGCTTGCTGAAAGCTGACGGCCTCCACCCTAATGGGGTAGGCGCTGCTTTATTATCTAGCAACATAGATAGATGTTTAAGGGAAAGCATCTGTCCGTAGAGCTCACCGGGATGCAGGCGATTAGAGAACCTGCTAGGCCTAGAAAGGGTGTGGAGTCTGCCAGGTTAGAGCTTACAGCAGAACAGACTGAAACTGTGCCCCCCCCCTCGCCATTTCCCCCCCATATCGACTGAGTTTTACCAGTCTGCATCTACTTTATCCTCTGGCAGCGGCACCTCTCGATCTGAAAACTACAGTACAGTCCTTCCAATTAAGACTGTATCTTCCTCCCACTGCGCCCGTCAAATTTCCTACCGACCCACAGTAAATTACAGCAATTTAATTGAAATTAGACCCACGCATACTGCCATTAACATTGATAAAAATTCTGGCAGTTCATCAATATAAGATCATTGTCAACAAAAGCGTTGCTGATCAATGATTTGATTATTGAACATAATCTAAATATGATGGGTCTCTGTGAAACCTGGCTAAAGCCAAATGATTTTCTGCCTCTAATTGAAGCCTCTCCCCCAAACTTTCTTAGTTCTCAGGTTGCCAGGGAGACGAAAAAAGGAGGGAGTGTTGCCCTGATATTTAACCCTATCCTTAGTCTTACTCCCAACACGAGCAACAAATTTACATCCTTCGAAGTCCTGATTCTGCGCCCTACAGCTATGAATCTCCCGTCATTCTACCTAGCAGTACTTTACCGCCCACCTGGACCCTATTCGCTCTTCTTAGAAGAGTTCTCCAATTTCATTTCGGACTTAGTGACCCGAGCTGATAATATTCTCATTATTGGTGATTTTAACATTCATCTGAATAATCCCACCGATCCTCTCAGTAAGGCCTTCCTAGATCTTATTGATACTTGCGGCCTCACTCAATTTGTTAATGAACCAACCCACCATGGCGGCAACACCCTTGACCTGGTTCTGACCCACGGCATTCCTGTTTCTGCTTTAGTGGTCTCCTCTTATGTGCCCGCCCTATCTGATCACTATCTCATTAAATTTGAAATCAAATTGATCTTCCCACGCCAAAAGTGTGAAGATACATAATAGCCGTCGTATTAATGCCACTACGGCCTCGTTACTATCTGAAAAACTGCCCAGTTTCCTCGCACCACTCTCTGGTCATGTCGGCTCACTCGACAATTTCGCCAACGAACTAAACGCTAGCCTTACCAACGTGCTTGATTCAATTGCCCCATTAGTCACTAGAAAACACCACGCTAGGAAGTTTGCACCGTGGTTTACTAATGACACTCGTGCACTTAAACAAGCCTGTAGAAAACTAGAACGTAAATGGCGATTGACCAAACTTGAAGTCTTCCGGCTTGCCTGGAATGATAGCCTCCTAAATTATAAATGTGCACTCTCATCAGCCAAAACTGCACACTTCTCTAGGTTAATCAGTGCAAATAAAAACAACCCAAAATTTCTATTCGACACTGTTACTAAACTAACACGGAATCCCTCCCCCTCTGATAGCTTTTAAAAAGCTTTATTTTAAAGAGTATAGCCCACCCAGTCCTTCTTACCTGTTGAAATACCCTTTAAAGGGTCAATACAACCCATGAAACTGAGTTTTCCACTTGCCCAAAAGTGATTGCAGCTCCTCCCTTGTGACTGAAAGGTTATTTATGTCTCAAAATGACTGATTTCTCTGGGTTATTTTAAGAGTATGCCACCAGTCTTCTACCTGTGATCTTAAGGGCATACATGAATGAGTTTATTGCAAAGTGATTACAGCCCTACCCTAGTCGCATCTTAACCTGTTGTTAATACCTTTAAAGGCCAATACATACTCCAATGAATACTGGAGTTTCATCTTGCCAAAAGTATAT
>JAXDDW010000036.1:3375000-3377314 GCA_034670385.1 Hoplostethus mediterraneus | reverse complement strand
ATCGGTGTGGTTGTGACGCCGGGTTCATTCCCAGGCAGTGGGTCTCTGTACAAACCCCCATAGAGAAACGCACTGGGGATCTGCAGTGGAGGGTGGTGCATGGGCCGTGGCTACAAACAGACATGTGGCACATATAGATCCTAGGGCTGGGAGTCAGTGTTCATTCTGTCATCGTGAGGAATCTCTGCAGCACTTGTGGCTCGGATGTCCAAGACCGAGTGGTCTTTTCTCTGCGCTGCAGCAGATGTTGAGTGGTTTAGGAGAGGTTCTGGAAGACAGTCTGTTTGTGTTTGGACCTCGGTACACAGCAGCCCAGCGCAGCCGGGTTTCCTTAGTTCACTTCTTGATAGGGCAAGCCAAGATGAGCATCTGGCTGAGCAGGAGGAACAGGATGAAAGGTCGGGGGTCGACCGATGCCACGCTTATGTTCAGGGGTTTGGTTGCCACTCGGCTAAACGTTGAATTTGTATATTCCAGAATGGTCTCTGATCTAGAAGAGTTTGTGTGTGTGTGGGGGGAGGGGCATGTTTTATGCTCTGTGGTCGACCAATCCCTGTTCTGAACTTCTGAAGCTCAGAATGTCTTTTTCTGCTCTGGATGGTGGCTGATTTTGTGCTTTTATGTAAGTGATATTTCTGACCATTAAAGGAAAAGTTAAAGGTCAAAGGTCTCTCTCTCTCGTCCTCTCGTCTCTCTCTCTCTCTCTCTCACTCTCTCTCTCTCTGTTTTTTTGCCCCCATCTCCTCTCCTGCTCTTTTTTTCCACACTTTCCTCTCCCTGCTTCTCATCTCCTTCCCTCTCTCTGCTCTCTTTTTCCTCTCTCTCTCTGTCCTCTCTCTTCTCTCTCTCTCACATCTTCTCTCTCACCTGCTCTGTCTCTCTCTCCACATCTCTTTTCCTTCCGTCTAACACTGTCTCTCTCGTCTGTCTCTCTCTGTCTCTCTCCTCTCTCTCTCACCTCTTTCTCTACATCATCTCTCTCTCTCTCTCTCTGCTCTCTCTCCATGTCTCTCTCTCTCTACTCTCTCTCTGTCTTCTATCTCTCTTCTCTGTCCTCTCTCTCACACTCTTCTCTCTCTCTCACACTCTCTTCACTCTCGCCTCTGGCTACACTCTCTCCGCTCTCTCTCTGTCTCTCTCTGTCTCTCTCTCTCTCTCTCTCTCTGTCTCTCTCTCTCTCTCCCTCTCTCTCTCTCACACTCTCTCTCTCTCTCTCTGTCTCTCTCTCTCTGTCTCTCTCTGTCTCTCTCTCTGTCTCTCTCTCCCTCTCTCTCTCTCTGTCCTCTCTCTCTCTGTCTCTCTCTCTCTCTCTCTCTCTCTCTGTCTCTCTCTCTGTCTCTCTTCCCTCTCTCTCTCTCTCTCTGTCTCTCTCTCTCTGTCTCTCTCTCTCTCTGTCTCTCTCTGTCTCTCTCTCTGTCTCTGTCTCTCTCTCTCTCTCTCTCTGTCTCTCTCTCTCTGCTCTCTCTCTCTCTCTGTCTCTCTCTCCCTCTCTCTCTCACACTCTCTCTCTCCACTCTCTCTCTCTCTGTCTCTCTCTCACACTCTCTCTCTCTCACACACACTCTCCCTCTCTCTCTCTCTGTCTCTCTCTCTCTGTCTCTCTCTCACTCTGTCTCTCTCTCACACTCTCTCTCTCTCTCTCTCTCTCTCTGTCTCTTCTCTCGTCTCTCTCTCGTCATCTCTCTCTCTGTCTCTCTCTCTGTCTCTCTCTTCTCTCTCTCTTCTCTCATCTGTCTCTCACTCTCTCTCTCTCTCTCTCTCTCTCTCACTCTGTCTCTCTCTCTTGTCTCTCTCTTCTCCTCTCTCTCTCTCTCTCTGTCTCTCTCTCTGTCTCTCTCTCTCACTCTCTCTGTCTCTCTCTCGTCTCTGTCTCTCTCTACACTCTCTCTCTCTCTTCTCTCTCTCATCTCTCCCTCTCTCTCTCACACTCTCTCTCTCCTCACACACTCTCTCTCTCCCTCTCTCTCTCTGTCCTCTCATCTCTCTCACACTCTCTCCTTTCTCTCTCTCAACTCTCTCTCTCTCTCACAACTCTCTCTCTACCACTCGCTCCTCTTCTCTCTCTGTCCTCTCTCTCTCTGTGCTCCTCTCCGTCTCCTCCCTCTCTCTGTCTCTCTCTCTGTATCTCTCCCTCCCCTCCTTTCTCTCCCTTTTCCCTCCCCTCTTCTTCTTTCTCTCTCCCTCTCTCCCTCCCCCTTCTCTCCTTTCTCCCTCCTTTTTCCCCTCCTCTCTCTCTCCTCCCTCTTTTCCCCTTCTTTCCCCCCCCTTTTCTTGTCTCTCTTCCCTCTCTCTTCACACCTCTCTCTCTTCTCTC
>JAXDDW010000036.1:3342500-3367500 GCA_034670385.1 Hoplostethus mediterraneus | reverse complement strand
TGTCCATTACAGTGAGGAAACACTTCTGTGGGAAACACTGGTGCTAAATGAACACCAGATGTAGAATAGAACAATCAAATCAACCAATGTACACACAGTAATACACTAATATACTGTAATAACCGGGTAATTAAAAAGTCATTTGAAACCTTTTGAATTTTCATGGTTTTTCCGTCTCTGATGGTACTTTTTTTTTACCATTACTACTTTTACCTCTCAGTAGAAAAGTTGAAGTATTCTGAGAGCCGGTTAGTGTTGGACTGTAGACAGCACTACCACGCCCTCATGTGCACATGAAGACCAGCCAGCGCAGTGAACAAGGACGAGTGAGAGCAGTGGCAATAATCAACTGAAACGTTGTGTGTCTATTTAATGATGGCGGAGCTGCAGTGTGAGTGTTGAAAGTGAGTCCTTGACACACACACACACACACACACACACTGAAATCGCCCCTTTGAAAAGGTATTCAAGATCTGTTGTCTCTCTTTCTGCCCAAAGGCGTTTTCATGTTCCAATAAAGGCAATGTTCTAGGCTATACACCGGCCTCCAGGTTTAGCTGCATTTGTTCTCTTCAACAGTTTCTAGCTGTATTCTCTATTCAAGCATGCTGCCACTACTGCAGCACCAGATGGCGAGAGGAGAGGATCTAAGTGACGTTGAAAGAGGAGCTCCAGTCACACTGTGTTTCAATAGAGACAATGAAAACGCTGCATTTTGAAGATACGTTTGAACTCATCGTTAGCATGAGATATTGGCAGCTTCAATCCGAACATCAGCAGCAGCCTTCGGAAACCCTCGTTGGTCGAACTGAAAAGTAACTGTCCGCTGTGCAAGTTTCACTGTTCACATAGTGAGATAGAAAACGGGCCAAAGGATCTTTAGCAGCGGACATCATGGTTCTCTTCCTCCCTCCCTGTCTCTCTCCATCTCTCCCTCCCTGTTTCATCACACCTCTCCCTCATTCTGTTTCTTCCTCTTTCTTTCTGGGTTTCAACGTCTCAGGTAAAGTTTTGTTATTTTTGTTGCTTCCCCTTGCTGCCGTACACCTCTGGGAGTCTTTTGGTGTGTGGGGGGGGGGGGGAGGGGAGAGAGAGAGAGAGAGAGAGAAGAAATGGAAAAGAATGGAGGGAAAGCAGGGAAAACAGATGAAAAATTTTCAAAAAAAAGAAAAGTTGATACAGGAGGAAAAACAGATTTTGGGGGAGAGGAAAGGAAATGGGGGAAGTTTAAAGAGCAAGGGGCAAACAATGTATGTCTGTTTGTGTAAACAGGAATAAAAAACATTACCCCCCACACCAAAAAAAAACCCCACTCCTTATTGCTTTGAATTTACTTTGTTTTTTTTCCTCTGGAAAGGAGGGCCGGCCGTAAAAGAGCAATTTAGTCCAAATGGGTATGTGGTTAAAGTAACGCCGGGGAAAAAAAAGACACAAAAAAACCCCACAAAAAACCACCAAAAATTTATTCAAATCAACTCTTGTTGTTTTGACTGTCCAAAGGTCAGCTTTTGGAGGGTGAGTAGTAAAAAAATTAAATTTTCCCTTAAGGGGACCACCCTTTTTCCCTTTTAAAAATAAAGGCCCCTCGATAATAACTTCGGGAAACTCATTCTTTTCAAATAAAAAGCATTTTATAAAAACTTTGGGTGGGACTAAAGAGATTTTCCCAATCAAACAAATTTTTTTTTCCCCCGACCCTCTACCAAAATAAAGGGTTTTTTTTTTTGGGAAATTTTGTGAATTTTCCGGGGTTTTTTCGTAAAATTGTTTGGGTTTTTGGGGGGTTTTTCATAAAAAAGGGGGCCTTTTTTCCCCCAAAATTTTGGGTGACATTTGGAAAAACCCCCCGGGAAAAAGGAAAAATTTAGTAAAACTGTAGTGGAACATTCCCCGGGGTGTAAAAAAAAGAAAACCCTTGAGTGAAAGTGGCCAATTTTCCCCGGTTTTGGAAAAAATTTCCAGTGAAATTTGGCTAAATTTTGCTACAAAAACCCAAAAATTTTTAAAAAATTTTAAAAACATTTTTCCTTTTAATCCTTTTTAGTGTATCCGAATCAGGGGAAGGGGTTTGGTTTTTTTCCCCCCAACGGGGACCAGTTTGGGGACTTAGTCCCCAACACAAGGGCCACCAAAACACAGCACAACTCACTGTAAAAAAATTGTGCTATTTGAATGTCAGGCTTTGTTCTGTGTTATTCCACTGTCTGCGCTAAGAGGGATCCGATGGCCGTCTCGTGGATGGATGCAGGTTCAGTGCCCACACATGGAGTATGATGCATTCAAGGTCACGCGGGGAAAGACAACAGACATGGGCTTTACTAAACCGCTCACCTCAGATAAATCCTACTCGGGAACTCTTCATACAACCTAATACAACTCTTAGTAAAAGCATTTGAAACTGTACGGCAGTGTTCAGCTTTTTTGGGAGACGCGTGAGATGAGATGAGACATAATCAATCGATATCCGCCTTAAGGCCTCCACCTACCAGTATTGGCTCTTTGCTGACCACAATGGAAAGGACCCCTCTGTATATGTAACTGTGCTGAGAGCTAAGCATGTCTTTAGGGCTCAGATAGCAAAAGAACATTGTTCATCAAAGGGCTTTGGGATCGAGGATCTAAAGAGATCTTTCTTCAATCAAACAATCTTCTCTCTGTGTCCCGATGACCCTCTACACACAGGTCCACTACGTTTTTGGTTTTTGTGATCAAGATTTTGTGACATTTTTCCAAGGCGGTTTTTGAACGTAGAGGTAATGTGAGTAATGATTGTGTGGACGCCTCCCCGTGGTGCTGTGGTCATTAAAGGGGAAAATGTGAACCGTTTCATTCTGAAAATGTGGAAAACGTGACACCTACTTGGAAAACTGCGACACCTGGCAAAATGAAAGTCAAAGTCACTGTGGAAAACTGTAGATGATGAAATCATCTGCACTTTAGCGATAGTACCAAATCCTCTCACGCACACATATGTTATGATGAAGCATTGTGTTTGCCATGCATCTCTATGTGTGTGTGTGTATCTTGCCAGCAGCTGATCATTAGTGGCTAGCAGATGTCTGCTACATGACAACACCAGAACCAGTTTGTTACTAGGCCATAATGCAGCCACGGCATCGTGTACTCTTACAATCCTGTTACTGCATGTAGTCCAGCATACTGAAGGGGTTAGTGTTTTGGGAGGCGACCCCATACTGGGGTTTATCCATGGTTGGGGTCACATATCAGAAGGTCCTTCTAATTCATTCATTCATTTATTTACTTATTTACTTACTTATTGTATTCTTGCCTATTTTAGAACATTACATTGATGCACTTTTTGTCATCTTATAATAAGTAGTTTCAGCCAAGCAGTCCGATTGGTCAAGATGCTTCCCGAGCGTGCTGATAATTCCCGTAAAGCACAGCTATGGGTTACCATGCCTCCTCTCCACTCCTGTGGTAACCAGGGAGCTAATGAGTGAGGACGTTTTCAGTAGTAGGCGTTGGTAACTGTTGTAAAAACACCACAAAACCCTTGAGGGTTTTCAGCGTATTATAGCATTTTGGGACTCATGAAATTCTGGCTTTCCAGACTGACTCCCCTGAAGCTGTCGAGGAAAATCTTCCCACACCACACTGGAATGATTTCTCTGGTCAGATATCGATATAATAATAATAATAAAAACATATCAACGACATACCAACTATGGTCAGGGAGGAACCTCCATCATATTGCAGGTGGACAGAATGACTGACCGATAGGATTTTCATTAAAAGGCCAATATCGGTATATCTAACCCAAGGCACCAGCGTGAGGTGCCGTCGGGTTCTATTACAACATCGCCGCACCCTGTTATGTTTTTTAACAGTGCAGTCTCATGCACTACTGTGTACACATTGGCCCCGTCTCCACCTGCCAATAACATCTGCCTCATATCCGAATCGTGTCTGGATGTGATCTAGCTGGATTATATTTAGATGTGACAGCAAAATGTCCAAATCCGACGTCACCACAAATGTCACTTCCTCTTCCTCTTTCATCCACGAGTATAATGGCAATCATTTGCGCTGCTGCCGGCTGCCTGTTTGATGTGTTTCCATCCGTGCATTAAAGTGTATTTCCGTCTCCATAGCTGCTATCTTGTGGATTGGAGACTGTTAATGTGGCCAAATGCTTCTCTAGCTACCTCCACAAGTGATTGGGTGAATGGATCTTCAATGCGTCTTGTGCACGTGCAGCAGCTTGGCCCCTGTGTGTTATATACATGTTTTGACCAGAAGTTTCTTCTTTGCCATTCAAGTTCGCTAAGTAAGCTACGTAACTTGGGCTCCAGAAAACTGAGGTGCTTTGGCGAACTCAACCAGATTGTTTCTGCCCCCAGAGCAGCCCTGCCTCTGAGACATGGTGGTATGGGATCGGCTCCTGGATTTGATGCGTTTCTGCTCTATCCGATCACAGTCCGATCACCCACAGGACACAGGTTAGTGTGTGGAAAGGAGGCCAACAGACTACTGAGAATTCAAAGTCGTACATGCAGACGGATGCAGACGCGCTGTACTTCCTTACTCCACCGAGCCACAGCGCTCCCACTGCATTCATAAATTATCACTTAAACAAGCTGACAAGATGACAGACTGCAGCAGCGAGAAAAGAGGGAGAGCTGGGGGAGGAAGAGAGGGTTCAGCCTGGGGAAAGGAGGGAGAAACAGAACAGGAAACAGAGGGATGGAGAAGGGAGGAAGGAGGAAGGAGAGGAAAGCAGACAGGAGTTGAGGGGATGCAGGAAAGGAAAGAGAGATTGATAGTGGCTCAGCTAAGAGATATTTGATGAAGCTGGCAGGGTCTTTAAAGGGCCTCTCTCTCTCTCTCTCTCTTCCACACACACACACAGACATGATTAAAGGAGGTCCCACAAAGCGTGATCCCTTCATTGTATTTATCTATTCACTGACTCTATTCTATAACTATTCACTATTCTCTCTGTTTTTCTCTCCCGTTGCTCCTCCACTCCCTTTCCCTCCGCAGTGATTGACAATCTCGTTAACCAGTTATTGAGCATGGAGGGTAGTGGGTGGGGTTCACAGAGACGGAGTAATGGCATCACTCAGGCTCAGCGCACACACACACACACATTGCAGTGTTTCTGTTCTGCATATCAATCACTGGGAGCTGTTATGCAGCTATGCAGTAAGTAACTAGTTTCTACCCAGTTACTGCCCACATACTGTTTTCACGAACCCAAACATGGAAACTCAATTGCTGAATTGCTGAATTTATTTTTATACATCTTTTGACTTTGATACCAATACTAAGTTTAATATCTAATAATCCAATCCTGTTACGACACCACAGCAAGACACTGTGCTTTGCTTTAACCAAAAGCCCCGGTGGAAGAAACCAAAGTACCCAAATTAATATCAGGAACTTAAATCCCTAACTATCAAAAATGTGAATCAACTACTTGACCTGCTTTGTTGCAGCTTTTGCAGGGTTTTGATGTTGACTGGAGTTTGTCTTTGGCTTTGTAAATATTCCATATTTCACTCCTGGTGCCAGTATGTCAACCGGTTTAGGTGACAGGGATCCAGTCCACGATGTGCTGGACTGTTTGAAGCTGTTGCCAGACTCCGGCTCTGTCCTTAGCGAGCCGAAGCAGAAGTGAACCAAAACCGCCCACTGGTTTACTAGCGGCTAGGTGGCTAGCGTGGTAGACACCTCTTATATCAACTAGACCTAGCAATAGATTGTTGAAAGTCATCTTGCGGCGTCCACAGTTACATAAGCAATTATGGCACGTACATATCTTCGTAACGTTTGAGGAAAAAGGCTTACAGGGTACAAGGGTACAAGATCGTGTATTTATAAGTGCAGTTTCAGAACTACATTTCCCATGAAATTGCCTCGCTTCACCGTACGGAGCGTACCAAAACATTTTTGCGGTGGGTGACAGTGTTCACTAGCCAAAGATCATATCGCTAGCTGTTAAATGTTCATGGTGCAATGTTAGCTAGTAGGTTTACTAGGATGCTAAACAATGTGTTGTGTTGTTCTAGACTGCCACCACTTCTACACCAAAGAACGAGTTTAAAACCATTTTGTATGGAAAGTTCCCTGCTACATATTTGGAAAATTCCAATCTAAGAAGTTGTGTCTTGTTCGTATCGAATGGATGCTGGGTAGTGTAGTGTGGTGAAGGTAAATACGTTTATTTGTAAGTTCTATTGATTGAATTCCTCCAAAATCAGAAATGAATATCACTTATATAGGTGCATGTATGTGTACATTGTTGTTCCCGTTGACATGGTTCATGGTTTGCTCATATCAAATAATCTGCAATGTACTGGAATAGACAGGAGTGAACCAAAGCCGGGGCGGGGATGACGTCGACTTCATTCTGGCACACAGAAACCGCCAGTCACCGCTGAGTGGTTCAGTCCAGTAATGAGGATGAAATGATGGTACCGCAAAACTGCTATTTGTTTCTATGGAAAGCACAAGGGGCTCATTACACACACAAATGATGTATCTGATTTGGGGAAATCAAGTGGTTTACATTACTGATTACCATATTAAGTAATTAATCAATACACTGTAAAGGAATATATATCGTAAAGGTAAACGCTCCCAATCCCACAGAGCATCTACAAGGTGGATGAAGGCTGATGAATACCAATATATATATATATATATATACACAAATGATCACACAAATTATATATACATGAGTCTGATCCGAATTCATCCTTGGACTTTTGTCACATAGGACCAACTGGAAACGTCTAAATGTCTAAATCGTCTTTTATTTCCTTCCGATAGAGAAAAGTTGGAGGTTGCAGGTCTGTGTCATTTATTAATCCAAATCTTTTTCATTAATTAGTATTTGCTTTGCTCTGGCCAGACTGTAAAATGGGCTGGCCTTGCAATTTGGCAGTCCAATCCAATCCAATTTTCCCAGGCCAGACGGATCAATCTCAGAAACCCAATCCATTTGGATGCATGTCAAATAAGTAATTTCTAGAGTCATCCATCCTGGGTTTTGTTGTATAAATCAGAAATCTGTTTTTGTGTGTGTCTATGTTGTTCCCTTGCTTTGCCATCAAGGCCAATTGATTCATTTAAGAAAACACAGGCTAACTATCAAATTCCAACAAATGCCAAGTGTATACTTGTGTCCTTGTGGAGAAAGTTCTTCCTAAGTTGTCTTGGAGAGAAAAACCGAGTGAAGCTGACGGTGCTTGACATCACACGAACAATGAATACGCACGGCGGCTCGTTTTCCCAGCTGTTTCTACCGGCTCTGTTGCGCTGTTTGGTTGTGATGCGTTGTTCTTGCAATGAATCTTGGGGCTTCCCATTCGTTCTCGTTGGGCAGGTCACAGTCCGATTATCCCTCCTCGTGCTCGCTTTGGAATTGTGCTTTGGCAATTAGACATTGAACATGTAATATGTGATCCTCTATTGCTCCCTGTAAGGAAATAGTATTTTCTCTTATCGCCGTCAAGGGAGGTCAGATTCAGCTACAGAACAGCTGGGAGGGATTCAGGGTAATGCTCAGGGACACCTCAGCAAGGTGGGGGTTTGAAACCACGTCCTCCAGTTGAAGGATGGTTTACCTAGTCACTACACCACCCTGCTGCTCAGAGCAAAATGAGATGAATGAATAAGAAGGATGGGTGATTTATTGCTGACTGACTGACTGACTGACTGACTGACTGACTGACAGGTTCTATGCTTTTTAAATGCTTCCTGGCAAGACAATCCTACAGTATGTAAACACTGAAACGATGGTGAATCAACACAATTGTTTCAGCGTTGCCCACAAAGAAGATCCCACAGGCTGACTGATTGGTTGACTGGTTGACTGGTTGACTGATTGTATCTGAAGTAATCCTCTGCCATCAGAATTATGGTGCATGTATAATGTATGCCATTGGGATTAAGAATTCACCCCACCCTCTGTGTGTGTGTGTGTGTGTGTGTGTGTGTGTGTGTGTGTGTGTGTGTGTGTTGCATGTGGACAATCGACTCCTATCTACTCCCGATGAGCCAGTGAACGCAGGTCATACCAACTGGTGTTGCTTTGAGGGGAGAGGAGGGGATTAAGGGCACTTGGTCCAAACCATCTGTCCACCTCAGTGGGGGTGGCCTGTGACCAAATGTGGAATGATGGACTTTTGTCATCCCAGCTGTACCATTCTAGACCTTCATGTCCCCCTTCAGACTGGGCCCCAGAGAAACTGTGGGAAAAGACTACATCCCCCAGCTGACAGCAGCCAGTCGGCCATCTTGCCCCAGCTGTGGTGAGGGTTTTAGCGGCCCTCTGATTGGACTTGGACTGGCTTTTCCCCAAGGCTGCCACAGTGTCAAACCACACTAGTTGAGTCCAGTTGACAAAAGTGGTGCGCGGCGTTCGTGCCGGCAGCATCGTGGGCTCAATCCCCACTTGGGACGCCCATGTAAAAATTAAACACACACACACACACAAATAAAAACACAAATAAATGCTTGACAATCATATAAATCAACAAATACTTCAAGACGATCAGCACATTTCACACCACTCAGCTGACTTGGTAATGCTAAGGCTGGGGGTGCGGTTAGTATGCTGGCAAAAACCCAGAAATACCTGGATGGGACAGATCGGCATGGTAACTACTGCTAAAGAAATGTGGAAAACACAGTGGGCTGTAAGGAGCAACGTTTTCATGAAAACGTGTTGGACAATTACTCACAAACACTCATGAGCAGTCTGACCTAAAGGGAGTGATGGACAGAGCAACTTACTGGGCAACAGTGATGGTCAACCATGTCCATGTAGTTGCTTCGGCTTTGTTTCGGTTTCGTCTCACACCAGCCTAAAGGCAAAGGAAACACCAGGCAGTGTGTGTGTGTGTGTGTGTGTGTGTGTATGTGTGTGTGTGTGTGTCTCCCTGTGAGCCTGAACGTACTAATGAGCATACAATAGGTGCTCCATATGGTCTGCCCTGGGTGCTGTATACACACACACACACACACACACACACACACACACACACACACACACACACATGCAATCAATGAGTCACCAGAAGTCCATTTGCTTCCGACAGAGCTGAGCAGCCAGGGCAGCTCATCTGGTGTGTGGACGGTGAGCAGGCAGCTGAACTGGTCACGGTCATCAGCGGTCAACAGCCAATCAGATTCCTGCGTGCTCGCTGATTTGCTGCCAAACAATCAACTCTATCAGAATAAAAGCACAGAGAGTGAAGAGATAATAATCATTGCAATAACGACAACAAAAAAACTTGAGTTGTACTTGTAGTAGTAGCTTCAGTTGGAGATATAGTATTAAGTTATAATAAACTTTAGTTTCCGCCATAGGGATGAAAACAAATGGAAAAATGAAAAATGAATGAATGAACATCCAAAGATTACAGAGAGACCTTACAATAAAAGTGAGTTTTGAGAAGTGATTGAAGTGATGATGGTGCCTGCCGGGTCCTGGCAGGGCGACAAGCCTGCATCAAAAGCCTGGTCACTTTTAAAAACATCAGAAAGATAACTAGGGGTCATGCAACGCCTTAAAAGTAATCAATATCATCTTAAAACCAAAACCCAGTAACACAGCCCTGCTCCAGGCTGGAGGGAAAAGTCTTGCTGCAGAATTGGAACCTCGTTTTGGTTGGTAGACAGGGTGTTGTAGTACTAAAGGTGAGTAGTAGTAGTAGTAGTGGTGGTAGTGGTGGTGGTAGTAGTAGTAGTAGTAGTGGTGGTGGTAGTACTAGTAGTAGTAGTAGTAGTAGTAGTAGTAACAGTAGTAGTATTAGTAGTAGTAGTAGTAGTGGTGGTAGTAGTAGTAGTGGTAGTGGTAGTAGTAGTAGTAGTAGTAACAGTAGTAGTAGTAGTAGTGGTAGTGGTAGTAGTAGTAGTAGTAGTAGTAGTGGTAGTGGTAGTAGTAGTAGTAGTAGTAGTAGTAGTAGTAGTAGTAGTAGGTAGTACTAGTAGTAGTACTAGTAGTAGTACTAGTAGTACTAGTGGTAGTAGTGGTAGTAGTAGTAGTAGCTAGTGTAGTACTAGTAGTAGTAGTAGTAGTAGTAGTAGTAGTAGAGTAGTAGTAGTAGTAGTATAGTAGTAGTAGTGGTAGTAGTAGTAGTAGTAGTGGTAGTAGTAGTAGTAGTAGTAGTGGTAGTAGTAGTAGTGGTAGTAGTAGTAGTAGTAGTAGTAGTGGTATAAGTAGTAGTGGTAGTAGTAGTAGTAGTAGTAGTAGTAGTATAGTAGTAGTGGTAGTAGTAGTAGTAGTAGTAGTAGTAGTATAAGTAGTAGTGTAGTAGTAGTAGTAGTAGTAGTGGTAGTAGTAGTAGTGGTAGTAGTAGTAGTAGTAGTAGTAGTAGTAGTATAAGTAGTAGTGGTAGTAGTAGTAGTAGTAGTAGTAGTACTAGTAGTAGTAGTGGTAGTACTAGTAGTACGTAGTAGTAGTAGTAGTAGTAGTAGTAGTTACAGTAAGTCTCTATGAAGAAAATCCAAATAGTGATCTGGACTCTCCTTCAGCCTTCGTGATGTTCACCATTGCCGACGTTCACCGGGCAGCTTTGTGTCTGCAGCGCTAACTCTCTGATGCTAACTCTCTGATGCTACTCTGATGCTAACTCTCTGATGCTAACTCTCTGATGCTAACTCTCTGATGCTAAACTCCATCAAGGCGTGGTGATGTTGCTGCAGCTGCTGAGGCGAGAGCGAAACACAGGACTTGTCTGTCCAATGACCAGACAGCAGCTCAGCGGGCATCCCTGCTCTCACTAAGTCAACACATCTGTCACTGGGACTGCACCCACCCCTCCATCTATCCCTATTTGCCTCCCTCCCTCCCTCCATCCATCCTTCCCCCTCCCACCAGCCACCCATCTGCCACTCTCAATCCTCCCCCTTTCTCTCTCTCTCTCTCTATTCTCTCTCTCTCTCTCTCTCTCTCTCCCCACACACACACACGCACGCAAGCAATCCTCAGTGCCCTCCCTCCCTTCCTCTTTTCACTCCCCTGCCAGTCAGCGGAATGGTATAGTCTCGCATATACTGCAGTATAGGGCCGACTGTGCCATTCTGTATGTGACGGGTGGGTGGCAGCAGGGAGGAGTGCTGCAGAGAGAGAGAGATAGTGAAAGAGCGAGAGAGAGAGAGAGAGAGAGAGAGAGAGAGAGAGAGAGAGAGAGAGAGATACAGAGCTGCTTAGTCTAAGTGATGCTCCTGTTTCCTCTGCTATTCTAGGTCCGTGTGTCCAAACCCGAGAAGAAGAATTTCACCGCTTTACGTGAATTTCAAGGCTCACTTTGAAAGATATTTGGAAGGCTGAAGGCTGTCGATTGGATTGTTAACTTCAGTTCGACTCTGAACTGGTAAGGGCAACGCTTTCCAGGCTGTTTTGATTGAGTTGATTTGCTTTGCATCACAAAATAAATGCTTTACACCTTGAATTTAGAAACGTAACACCATGCATGTGGTGTTATTATACAGATGCTGGGCTGTATTGAATTTGGCATTCAGTTGTTTTTAGATTGCACAGTAGAAATATTGTACATCTGAGATCAAACGCAGATGGAGCTTCATCCTGAGCAGTTTGAGCAGAATAAATATATAAAAGGCAAAATGTATTACGACTCTGAAGAGTGCAAGCACAGCAAAGATGCCAGCAGTTTGTCAAACTTGGACTCGATGTAGTTTCAATGCAGTTCAGTCTCTGTGTGCGTAGATCTTACGTATTGCAGAGACATCTTTATGTGTAGGGAAGGTCTGGCTTACAAACTTTTGCTCCAAATGTGGATGCACGTATTTCTCCTGTACCTGTAAGCTGATGTAACAGAGTGAGTTTCCGAGTAAATACCAAGGTGGAAAGTAAATGAGGGCACGAGTGTATTAATAACGAGCAAGAAGCACGAATCCTCCTATTCAGCAGGGATGGCTTACCGACGGCGTTATGTAATCAATGCACACATGCGCGTATCACTCTTGCGCGTCTCATATTGCGTTCTTTCTCTTGCAACGCGTAGACAGCGTGCATGTACGTCAGTAGCATGAGCATTGGGACACGGATTTCACATTAAAAGCATTAAAACAAGGACAGACTGCGAGCTCTTGATTCTGGGTGTTTATTGGCCTCCATGTTACATTACATTAAAGGTTCAATGCAATGAAAATTTCCCAAGTTCATGGTGGTGTTCTACCGAGGGCTTGTTAAAATTAAATATTATATATATATATATATACAGTACTGTGCAAAAGTCTTAGGCACGTATAAAACAAATCCGTACAGTGAAGATGCTGTGATGCCCCATCAGATCTGGATTTTCCACCAAAATGAACTTTCATATATTGTGTTTACTCTGCTTGCCCAAACTCGGCATCTATTGCAGCCCAACCGGCCTGGTAGGGGGATCCCTCTCTGAGTAGCCCCTCCCTCTCTGAGTAGCCCCTCCCTCTCTGAGTAGCCCCTCCCTCTCTGAGTAGCCCCTCCCAAGGTTTCTCCCAATTTTCCAATAAGGTTTTTGTGGGAGTTTTCCTTGTCCTCTGTGAGGGTCTAAGGCTGGGGGATGTCGTGTACTAATCTTTTCACATGTTGGGCACTGTGAAGCCCTTAGAGACTGTAATGGTGATTAAGGGCTACACAAATAAATGTGATTTGATTTGATTTCAGAAATAATGAAATTAAAATATCAAAATTTGACTATAAAGAGCAGTAATGTAAAGAAAAAACAAAGAATAAATAAAAATCTAGGGCCAAATTCATATTAACAAATCTAGGGTGCCTAGGACTTTTGCACAGTACTGTATATATATATATATATATATATATATATATATATATATATATAGCAGTGAGTGTGGATGTTTCAAGAACACTCTTTTTAGAAGTCGACTCTACATGGTGTTGCTGACATCACCCACATCCAAAAACACCAGAAAGAACAAATATAACTACAATACTCAGGGTTAAAAAAAAAAGAAAAAAAAGACCAACTTCAACTCACACTCCAAATATTTACAGTGTTAGCTCACTGTTCCAATACTTTAAAAACAACAAGTGTATGTCCCAGGCCCAATATTTCAGCTTTTCACTCAAGTAGAAGCAAAATGACCTAGAATGGCATGTTAATAATCATAGGATTGCGTGTTCTTTGATCTTGAGTAATGCTCTATACCCATGAAAGCGCGGGGAATCGTAGTGAAGTCCCTTCTATTGCAGAACAACAAAAGTCAATTTCAGTGGTGCTCCATCCCATTTTCTTAGTCATCTGGTCCCTTGTTTAAAGCAGCTGGACACAGATGTGATGCTGCTGCTGAACCACAGTGCAGCCTACCTCAGCTTTGATGCTGTAGACTGCACTGTAGTGTGTGTGTGTGTGTGTGTGTGTGTGTGTGTGTGTGTGTGTGTGTGTGTGTGTGTGTGTGTGTGTGTGTGTTTGAAGTGTTCCTGCTGTAGATAGGAACTTGATGCATTATTAATCTTGTCTAAATGACTCTGTAGCTCTCTCTCTCTCTCTCTCTCTCTCTCTCTCTCTCTCCTCTCCACATCTCGTGAGCCTGAGCAGGGCTTCTTTCCCTTTCTATTCTATTCTATTCTATTCTATTCTATTCTATTCTATTCTATTCTATTCTATTCACTCAATTCACAAAGTCGAAAAGGTTACCAAATAAAAGGATTAAACAGCATTAAAAGGTTGTCCGATCCAACCAATTAGATGCCAATGTCAGTAGTCCATATTAATTTCCAGATTTCCACACTAAATAGCACCTTTTTAGAGAGGGTCCCACACTATAAAGATTTGGTGATTTGGATTGACCAGAAATTCACATTTAAATTCCATATTGACAACCTGGTAAAAAAAAAAAGTATGTAAAAGAAAAAAGAAAAAAAGTGTAGCCTCTCAGACTTTCTGTTAAAAGAAGCAGAGTTGAAATGGTTTCTGCAAAATGGTGAGAGATGTTGAAAAGCAGGTGCAAATTATATTTTTTTATTATTATTATTATTATTATTATTATATGGCCCATCTATGTATTTCTTGAACCCTGTTATGGACAGGGTGGTGTTTGTTTTGTAGGGAAATGCCTGGGTCTACTGGTCAACTATAGATACCATTTAAAAGTTCAGGTGGTTCAGCCGGCTGTAACAGTCTTCTCTATAAGCCCTTAGTAAACATAGTGTAATGACACTTTCCTATTCCTGTTGTAAAGACCACTCACATCATCACGCTTGAGTGTACACATACGGCTCTTTGGAACCACAAGCATCTCAAGTTTCCATCTTTGTCCCATTTATGAAACAGCAATAAAGTATGACCAAGACAGCAGGACGTTTTGTACACTTGCATGTAGTACTGGTGATATTCAAACGTAGAAACAAACCAAGTGCAACATGTATCCTCTATCAGTTAACACTGTTAAAGATCCATTTTCTGTTGAACTAGTATGACATGCTTATTTCTCTTAGTCGTTGCTCTAGTTTCAACGTAGCTCTCTCTAGAGGATTTGCTAAAGCCTCGTGCCAGTGGGTGCAGTGGACTGTGTAATTTGAAGTGGTTTCATTACACATATTAAAAGTGCCTTCTGTACAGATTTGTTAGGGCATTACTTGAATGATGGCTTCTGTATCAGCATGTTTATCAAAGAGCGCTGTAGAGAAGGTTCCAGGTGCTGTGGAAAAAGGCCTTAGAGACGGTGAACTGTATTCAATCAACAAAATAAGTCTGGACTCTAATTTGCAATAGAATGCCGTCCATCAGTAGGCTGGACATCTTGAGTAAAGAGGGTTGTTGAACTGGATCCAAAAACATGTAGAGGGTGATGTAACACACCCTCTAGCGGCCATGTTGGAGGTCCTCATCTCTTGGTAACAGTGGCTGTGAACAGCTGATTGTGCCGTCTCAACAGAACTGAATAGACATGGTTCATTGTTGTGCTGTTTCAGACAGGGAACTGATCATTGTGTCACTGGTACATCTGATTGAAGGTGTGTTTAGATGGTGTTAGCTTCATAGCTAGCTAGCCATAGTGTCTGACAAGCTAGCCATCACTGTCTTGTTGTAAAGAGATCTGATTTGCACAGTTGCCAGCATGTCTAGTAGAAGCTAGCGTTAGCAGTGTCTAGTAGTCTCGTGTTAACATGAACTAAATTAGCCCGCTTGCTAGTTAGCTAGCTAACCGTTTGTTCGGGTTAACTGAGCTGGGGCAGAAAGTAAGAGAGAGGGAGACGAAAGGGAGGGTAAGGAGAGAAAAAACAGGGAAAGGGATGGAGAAAAAGAAAAGGAGAGTGAACAAAAGGAAAGAGCGAACAAAAGGAAAGGAGAGGGAACCAGGTAGTGAGAGATGCAAACTCCCACTGCTCATAACAAGAGGAGAGAGAGAGAGAAGCCATCCCACCCTATGAATCTTTAATACACTCCTCTCATCTCTCTCCTCGGCCCGAGTCTCCCCCTTTCTGTTCTCTCTCTCTCCATCTCTTTGTTTCTCTGTTTCTGCTTCCTTGTGTCTCCCTTTTCTCTTCTCTCTCTTTGGGGAGTGCTAGAATGGGCTATCGTCTTTGCATTGGCTACGATTCATTCTTGAAAGAAATTCCTATTTGCCGTTCGCTGTCACTCGACCAATCAGAGCCCAGATTTCCTCTGTCGCCACACAACGTCACTCGTCAATCAGTTCAGTTACTGATTTTGAGGTAAGCCCTGTTGCTTGCAGTTTTACCAGTTTTACCATTGGACCGTTTAGCTGATTAACTTAATCAACTTAACATGGAAGGGAGGTAGTTAGCTTGCTTGGCTAACATGCTAGGGTTGCCAGATGTCCTCGGTTGGAGAGTTTAGTGTCTCATAATGATCTAAATGCTGTTTCAGAGGCTTTATTACCCTGACAAGAATAATATTCCTGCACATCCTGCATGAATATGGTGAAATTTAACACTGAATATCAGCTTCAAAACCTTTATTGGTCAAACCCTAGAACAGAGGATGGAGTTTGCATCTCTCTCTCTCCCTCTCTCTCTCCCCCACCCCCTCTCTCTCTCTCTCCCCCCCCCCCCCTCTCTCTCTCTCTCTTTGGGCTCTGTTTTTGTGAATCAATGACACACACCGTGAGGGCGTGGCAACTGATTCATTGCGCACCTGCGGCGCAGTTGGAAACCGGGTTGGATTAGGAGGAATGCAGTATTATTAGGTGTGGTGGGTCTGGCTTCAATCACGACCAATCACGTCACCTCATTTCCAAAAGTTCTAATATTAACTAATATTTAAAAGGTTGTCACATAGTTTGCCAAGACATCCAGGTGATAATGTGAAATCGTATTACGCAGGCATCACACAGTATTCTCTTTACGCTCTGGGCGGGTCTACGGCAAATTATCAAACTAAAATGAGAAGGTCCCACTGGCTCGCCTAAATCATTGGAATGAAAGATGTTGCATCTCATTTTTCCTTGCTTGATGGATTCATATCAAAGGGAAATTGGCCACCATCCCCCCCAAAAAAAGAACAGATCACATGAAATGGATCTGTTCATATGCGCATCACCTGGCAAAGCCATGATGTCCTGGTGTTCCTTGACACCAAGACTGCACTGCTCCATGGTGCAGTGTTGGTAATACAAGTCTATTACTTCAACCAAATATGCTGGAGACGTGAAATCAGTGTTGGAAAAAGAAGCAGAGCAACCCAAATGGATGGTTTCACAGGATATTTCACATTATTTTTGACCAGCATAAGAGAAGCAGTGAAGGGTGTTTTAACCATGTTTTACGTTGCTACTGTACCGACTCTTCTGACTTTTTAGATGAGCTTTTAAAAACAATGACAGTCAAGGGTTATTCATGAAATATAACCACCGTTTAGCCAAGTAACAGTGCTGTCCGATGAAAACTTTGTGTGGTTTAAAAAAAAAGAGTTGAAGTTACAGTGATGCGCTTTCCCATGAGAACAGCGAGGGTTGGTTCTGGTTTTAAGTAATCCTGCCATTTTCATTTCATTCATTTTTGGGTCATTTTGGGCCACTCACAACTATTTTAGTATCTTACTTTCATATTGCTGATGTAGCTTTGCAAGTTCTGCCCTGACCCATTTTGATGCAGACTCTCAGACGGGAGTGGTTGGAAAAATGTGTGGACAGCATCGTTGTCGGTTTCTCAAAGTTCAAAGTTATTATTTCCTTGTATTCATTAAGCTACCAGCAATTATGGGATTCAAAAATGTAATCTTATTCTACTTCTTTACCATAATTGTAAAGCACTGGATGGAAGTGTCATCTGGATCCCTGAATGTAAATATATATATATATATATGAAGCCAATAATTCCTGATGCTAGAGGAGGAGAAGGCTGTGTGCTTATTGAATTCTTCATCTTGTTAACACATTCCCAGTTGGCTATTTAGTTATTTAAGTGTGTGTGTGTGTGTGTGTGTGTGTGTGTGTGTGTGTGTGTGTGTGTGTGTGTGTGTATTTGAGACTTGGTCGATAGATAGAGGTACTTCCAGTGAGTTCTTTAATATTATTTATACACTGTGAATTACAGCAGCAGGAGGACCCAGTTTCTTAGACTACAGCTCCCATGATGCAGTTTCCTCTTTATAGGCCAAGAATTGATGAGCTCCAGCGGTGTGCTGGTGCCGGTAGGGCTTCATGCTCGTGTCATTGTAATGGAAAAGTACATTTAGTGGCCATTAATCAGCACCATAGCTTCATATAGAAAGAGGACGTGAGGCTTGAAAAACACACGAGATGAAAATACGCTCGCTCCCTCCTCCACGCGAAGTCACAACCCCATCCATTTTCATGTCATCGTTGCAGTAGATGTATTTTGTAGAGGTGTGCTGATTGGTGCCGAGCAGTCGTACTCGGACAAGCAAATGAAGTTGTCTCGAATGTCTCCTGCCGTGAAAATGCCGACATGCTGCTTGTGAACACTACTCTGTTCTTCATCTGTTGACCTATTCTGAATGAGTCTGACCCAAGTTAAAAACAAATACAAGCTACTATGTCCTATGTTATGTAGCCTATTTCCTATTTTATTATCAGTTCAATCAATCGATCATTATTATTTTTTTATGTATTTGGTTGATTGTTATACAATGGTCGGTGCATTATTTTATCAAATTCATAAATGCTCACTTATTACCAGCCCAGTACTACGCAGCATAGATGGCTGTATATTGAGTAATACTTGGATCAGTACTCATACTGGATGATCTACTTAATAATGTCCTACTTGGTATCAGTACACGTCTACAATTCTACAATAGCCTGCCATGCTGTTAACCTGTTGACTTTGACATAGTCGGCTGTCTCCACAAACAGACATAAAGAGACATTGGTTGCGATGCTTGCCAGTTAACGGCACCCTGCAATTACTCACACGGGCATGTGTGAATTGAGTATTGGGTTCATGTGTAACTATATTTACTTCAGGAAAAGGTTTGGTGTTCTGTTTAGTCGACTGTGTTTTATAAGTACGTATAAAGTAAGTACGCGGATAGCTGCTTAGTAGCCTCATTTATTGAACCACTGTAATTGTAGCACCTGTAAAAAGATTTTTTTCTTTAAATACCTGCCCGATCCCTTTAATGTAATATTTAGTTTAATAATATACTGTGGCCTTTAGTTATTTTGTTCAGTTGCAGGTTTATTGCACCTGCCAGTAGGTGGCAGAGTAAGCTGTTTGTAGCACAGAAACACACAGCAGAAGGCGAGTGGTTGGCCCGTGGTCTGGACTGGAGGTGTGTGTCCGCTGTACTGTACAGCCAGCTTGAATGTTTTGCCAAGTCTTGCCGCGAAGTAATAACGTTGTTTTCTACACCACTAATGCTGTCGCAGTGTAAATGGTGTAACATAATAGTGAAGACATGGACTAACAAGATGGAAGGGAGAGTACTATAAACTGTATTTCTCTGAAATGCGGCCAGTCAAACTTTGAGTACCAAAGTCTTGATCAATTTGTTCAATTCCATTGTTTTCCTTGCTGATGGCTTCAAATGTTGTTCAATAGTTGATTTCGTCTCCGTGACGACACGAGTGGTAGTTTGAGGCTTTGCACGCCGCTGTTTGGATGTCTGAACGTCTCTGAATATTCTGCGCATCAGTTGACAGTGCTAAACAACAACGTCAGCGGTAGGGGAGGCTTTTGATTAGGGAGACTTGATGATAATTCAGAGAGAAGGCATTTCTCCTGTCAAATGATACTCCTTTGAGCAATGTGAGAAGAGAGCACTGTGCAGTGTATGTGCATGACTCAAGCAGCAGCGCTCCGTCCAGAGAAAGATGGACTCACCAACGTTAGATCTTCGGTCTCCTTTGGTGTGAAGCATCACAGACCAGCCAGGTCGGTGAACGTGAGCCTGCTGTGTGCAGTTCACTGACGTCAGCTTGCAGCATTTCTGGGTATTGAAGATCAAACAATTTTCAAACAGTTGCCTCTGGGATAATGGGGCAGAAAACAGTGAGAGTCATTTCACCACTAAGAACAGTCATTCACAATCATTTTCTCATGATTAGATTTTCATTAATAATATTAATAACTCATATGAATGATGTCACAAGCAGCAGCTGCAACATTTACAACCAATTGTGTGTGTCGGTGTGTGTGTGTGTGTGTATTACTAACCCAGTGTAAAACCAGTCAGCCATCAGATCACAGTCTGATCCAGCATCTGTCTGAGACAAGACTGCTACACCACTAATTATCTCTCTCTCTCTCTCTCACACACACACACACACACACAGTCAGACTAGTTAGGGGATAAAGTAAACGATGGTGGAAGGAGGGGAGACAGAGGAGAGGTTTGGTTGTTTTCTCACATTCACACCAAGCATGTTCAGATCGTTTCATTTGAACTCATTTGTGCTCATCCTGTGGTTCAGCTAGTTTGGCTAGGTGGGACGCAATTTGATCTCCGGTGGCACCAAATAGCCGACCTGCAGGTCTTAGTCCTCTTCCAATCAAACTGCCGTGCGGGTTGTTAGGAGTGAGAATGTAATCCACTACAGGAAACGACTCCAAAACGCAAGGGGTTGTGGGTAAAAGCAGACGCACGTCGACATCTGCTAGCCAGCCGTTCCTCATGCTTGGAAAGTCAAGCATAACTACTGAGTCTGCAAACGGTAGTCTGCAGTTACAGCAAAGAGCACAGGCAAGTCATCTAGTCATCAAGTCATGCTGAGAAGTCACGCCGTCTCTTTTGAAAAGTCACCAAACGTTTGATTTGTAGGAATTCGGTGGAACCTTTTACCGATGCAAAGATGTTAGAAAGGATGCATCGCGAAGTTCATCTCACATTGTATCCGGTGCACACTCGCATCGTGAACTTCTATGCCGGTGCACCGATGCGAATCGGTGAATCTTACCATCCCTACTACTTGTAGGTCAGTGAGACTTTGAACGAACCGAAACGAACCAAATACAGAAAGGGAAACTACGCCGACTTTCTTTGCACCCTCACTTCGCAAGTAGCACCTGCCACGCCAGGACGCTGCACATGCACATCTGTTATCAAACCCTTGCTGCGTCAGTAACATCATTTGGAAGAATAATTTCACAATGAGCAGAGCGCTGGTAACATAATTGGTTTGATGTGCTGTGCCTCTGGGATGTCTGTCATAGCAGCCATATGGCATCCAAACCAAATGATTATTCTTATTTTCTTTCCCTTTTCTTATCTTTTCAGTAACACCATCGTGTGGTTTCATTGATTGTTTGCTTTTTTTGCTGTTGTTGCTTGAAATGAAAATGTGAGTTAATGTCATGACCCCAACACTGCTATTTCATTTTCATCTGAAATTGGACTGAAATGTCTTTCTAGTTGGCATTCAAAGACTTTGGTTCAACTTGCTGAAGCGCGCAGACACCCTGCTACCTCCGCTATCAGATTAACGATGTGCTTTATTAGGAGAGAGACAGTCAAGACAGGCTGATAAAGCCGCTGTCGTCATGTGACACAGCTGGACCACCGACAGGCAGAGCAACTCGGTCAGACCCGATTTTAATTTCCTGTTGGCCAGGTATCAATAACAAGGCGACCTATCAGCATTGATAACAAGGCGGAGGACTGCCAATCAGCATTCAGCTGTCACTCAGGGGATTTCTCACTGCTGAGGCACATCACAGTGCTTTCTTCCTTCTTTTATTTCTACCTTTGTTGTCTCTTTCTTTCTTTCTTTCTTTCTTTCAGCAGTTTTGTTCTTATTTGTGTATGTCTTTGTATTTTGTCTTTTCCTCTGTGAATTTCATTCGTCAAGTTGCAGAGCGTTATTGGCAGGGCTCAGTATATATTTTACATTGCCAAAGCTCATAAGAACAGAAGGCAGAAAACAACAAAAGATCATTTATATTGATAGATAGTCATAGATAATACGTTGAAACAGCACATTACAAGCACAGGAACAGGAAACTTAAAACCTTAAAACTTTTATTTATATGATGTTATTACTGGGCTGGCCTCCGTTTGCCATTGCTGTTTTATTCCTCCTTTTTATCTTGTTGTATTTTATCTTGCTATTTTATTTGTTCCTCTCAACCTCTAAATGACCATCTCAAAACATTGAGTAGGGAGGTGCATTAAAGTAATAATCCAGGGCACTTCCATATAAATAAATGTCCGTTTTGCTGCTATCTCTGGTTGATTGACATAACACAATATACTGTACAAACCTATACAAAGTTCATAAAAGCTGTTTCACCTGGCGTGGGGTATCTGTTCAATGTTACATTTGCTCCCCTTGTTTTCCTCACGCATCCTATCTATCATTTTAAAAACCCTTCAGAGGATCTACCTCTCTCTATGGAAAACGTGCTTATTATCTCAAACCACAGGCGTCCATTGAGTTTAGCAAGGAAGTTCTTCAGGCAATAAGTTGGTCTACATTGTCAAACCTGGAACACCCACTGAGGAGAAAAACAGGACCCATTTTTAAGGGGATACACATTTTGACACATGACTGCTTATCACCAAAAATCTCATAAAAACAAAAATCTTGCAGATTAATGGGTGTATTTCTATTGCCTAGTGGAATAACGGTTCATATGTACTTTAGTTTTAGAGAGTTTTAGAGTAGAAATATCCATTTCTACTAATAAATGAAGAGGAGAGCAGGAGAATAAAGTGGAGTAGTGGAGTAGAGTAAAGCTGAACAAAGAGCAAAACAAAGCGGTAAAACGTACATAGAGTGGAGCAATGGATCCAGCGAGCATCAACAAAACCACTAATGGCGGCGTGCTCTTAGCCTAATGGAGTAATGGTCCGCATTCGCCAAGAGCCTCAACGTTGGGAGAAACCACACAATCAGAGCGGGGTGGACAGGACACTTCCTTATGCATCACGGTCCTTCAGCGCAGCTATCATGGCTCATAATCAAACGGTAGCTTTCAAACAGTACACCGTTCAAGTAGCAGCGTCGGGCCCGGCAACTTTCGCCATCGAATTACCTCACAATCTAGAGGGAGTCTAGTCCCGTCAGGCTTGTTGCGCAGGGAGGGGAGTAGTTGTAGATTACAAAGCAGTGAGAGAACACGTAGAAGCAGAAGCAGTGACGTGTCCAGTGACGTGTCAACTGTTTTAATCTGGATTAAAATGTTTTCATCTGTCATGAGGATTGAGCTGCGTTTTTCTCTATTTCATGTTTTTCTCTCTCTCTTTCCACAAATGTACATACATACCCTTATTCTTATTTCTCTCCCCCAGTGTCAAAAGTCCCGTTATAATATCAGTTATTACAAAAAGTGGAATAATGGCTGATGACTAGAGAAATTATTAGATGAGCAACAAATCGGTCCTGAATGTTTTTTAGATTTGGCTTCCAAATACATTTCTTTCTTTCTGTCTATCTTTCTTTCTTTCTTTCTTTCTTTCTTTCTTCTCTGCATTAGTAAGGGAGTGGCCTTTCTGTTTGCTGTGAAAATGTAGAGCAGGAGAAGTGGAACAGTTACACACACACACACACACACACACACACAGATCTGTGTTGTCAGTGAGAGTGGGGCTGAGGTTTAATCCGGGTGATCGGGGATTACTGGCGTACAGTGAGTTTGAACATGGTTTCACGAGACACTCACACACACGCAGTCAAATCAGGAGACGATTGCATTTTAAAAGAACAGAATGACAGAAAACTGATAGAATAGAAACTGTTGTAATGAATTTAATTGATCAAATTAAGGAAAGCAGATCTTCCAGGTCTCCGTCATTCTGTATCTACTCAGTCTGAGCAGTCAGAACAGTTTGTCCTGGAAAAAAAAGATTTTGGAAATGGTTACAACTGCTTGGCATGGTTGCAATAAGCTGTACCTGACCCTTGACCCTACAGCCCCTGGGTATGTAGGGTCTGAATGAATCATTATTGTCCCTCTGTGGAAAATTTGTCCTGCAGTCAGGGTTTAAAGTATTAATCCGCAGCGCATTCGTACTAATAAATATCCCTTTTTCTGCTCTGTATCACTGACTGATATAATACAATAGTGATCAACCTGTAGCCAGTTTGATTGACAGGTGATCTCTGGGAAGTGCAGAACACTACAAGATTAAATAAATAAAAAATCATTCCTTTAAGATTCCATCCAGCTAAATGACACGTATCACTTATCAATAAAAACCTAAAAAGGAAAATAGTGCAGATATCGGTAGAGTTACAGTCCCCCAGTACAAACAGATTTAGCAAGGCAAAGTACGAAGTGCAATACAACTACAAGTAACCATCATCATTACAATGGACAGTGTAGCTGTGTAAACAGCCATCAGCCATCATCAAATCAGTCACGCTTAGCTAATGATACCGCCTTTGGTATTTCTGTCACCGGGTCTTTCCAAAGGACAGGTCGCGTTCATTCATTTTTTTATTCCCAGTGTAATTTAAGTGGGTGCTTATTTGGAGGGAATCAGTTGGAGCACATGAACATGCCAGACTTAGAAAGAGAGAGGTGGCGTTATGTTGGTCAAGCAGGTTACAGGAGAAAATAGGACTGAATGTGAAGCCTGCTTTGGACATCTTGAGGGTTGTTTTCAGACTAAAACAGAACACCAGGATTAAAGGGGTAATAAGTTTGATTTTTACTGCCCCACAGCACAAAATGATCATAATATATCAGTCTAATTATTTCTATATGTAAACACTGCCAAGTTGTAACCTTCAGGGGACAAGAGTGTTGCCTATTGATGCTGCCCTCTCTCTTACACACACATAAATAAATTGAAAATAATAATAATAATAATAATAACTAATAATAAATATCTACAAGAGCAAATATTAGCAGGTCACACAATTAACCTGTAGCCAATAAACTCATCAAATCATATGACATTGAACAAGATAGTTCTGTGCAGCTTGATTTAGAAAATATAACAAGAGCCATAAACAATACCTTTTGTTATTTCACCAAGATAATTTGATATTGATTGACATTGACATTGATTAAAAAAACATAAATGCATAAAATATAAGATAATATCATAAGAAGCAATAACAATTGTCAGTAAAAAGGTCTTATATTCACCTAGAGGCACAAGATGATCCAATTTCTGTTTGGTTTGGAGATCATTCCATCAAGCTGCATCAGACTTGTCAGTGGCAACTAATCAAACTTCTGCTATTAGCCAACTTGGGTCTGACAGTGAGATGAGGCATAGCGGGAGTTTGTGTAATAGGGCTTTGTAAACAATATAGTGAAATGCATCATTCTATGTGATTTATGAGTGGACCGACCACTTTTCTGGTTTAAGTGGTGTATATCAAACCGGTCACGCAGCAGCATTCATGTATATTATATCACCATAATCTAGCACTGATAGGAAAGTTGACTGAATTATTTATTATTTAATAAGAGACATGATTTCTTCCAATAAATGAAGCCCAATGGAATTTGTATTTTTTTGACTAAATCTTCTATATGGTATATTGTATATCCAGATGCGCAGGTACTTACAGTGTTTAAGCCTATATACATAGATTGGTAGATTCAATTTGGGGGGGGGGGGGTATGAATATATACATAATATATAATAGATATTATATTATATATTATGTATAT
>JAXDDW010000036.1:3255000-3337500 GCA_034670385.1 Hoplostethus mediterraneus | reverse complement strand
ACCTTCTCAGACTCAAAGTTTCTCAGACTCAAACCTCAGACTCAGACCTTCTCAGACTTAAACCTTCTCAGACTTAAACCCTCTCAGACTCAAACCTTCTCAGACTCAGACCTTCTCAGGCACAAACCTTCTCAGGCTCAAACCTTCTCAGACTCAAACCTTCTCAGACTCAAACCTCAGACTCAGACCTTCTCAGGCACAAACCTTCTCAGGCTCAAACCTTCTCAGACTCAAGCCTTCTCAGACTCAAACCTCAGACTCAGACCTTCTCAGGCACAAACCTTCTCAGACTCAAAACTTCTCAGACTCTGCCTGACATGCACTGAAGAGAAACTGATCATCAAGTTGCAGGTGCTTAGATCGTGTTGTAGATAGAAGGAGAACGACAGATGAGTTAAATTTACAAGAGATTTTAATGATGTCAGTATAGAGTGTGAAAGGAAGGCTGGCGCCTGAGGGGCATGGCTGCAGCCAGACGTTGCAACGTTCCACTCTGCCTCTTTCGCACTTCTGTCTACCCATCTGCTTTTGTTCTGTTCTTGTTTTTAGCTCCCCTCTCTTTCTCAGAGTGAAGCGAAGAAGCCAGCGTAGCCTTCAGAGTTACCAGTCTCATCATCTGCCTGTCTTTTTTTTGGAAAGAGCTCTGTGAATACTTTTAGATTTTGCGGTAGAATGGTCGGTTTGCCTCTGTCCCTTCCTCTACGTTTAACCATTATTTGTCTTCGCACAGGAGGAAAAGTCAGAATGGCTTTATTAGCATGACAACCATACTCGTGTTGCCAAAGCACTCACATAATATAAAATGTATACGAGTAAAAACAAAATTCAACATGACTATAATATTTACAGACATACTTTAACAATAATATTAAACCAAATAAACAATGACCCACTAAAGCAATAAATCAAACCTTTCAGTTTAGGTGAGGCCCTCCTCACCTAATGCATTTTCATCATCTCTTTATCTGTTAGGGCTCTATCACAAACCTCTTTCTGTCTCCCAGGGCTAAAGCCAGAGCAACCGGCAGTGCAGTTTCTGAATTAGAGGAGTTATCCGAACAATATGAGGACATCATGGAGGACTGCGGCCACGGGAAGTTCCAGTGGACACTCTTCATGGTGCTGGGCCTGGCGCTGATGGCCGACGGAGTCGAATGCTTTGTGGTCGCTTTCGTTCTGCCGTCTGCAGAGAAGGATCTGTGTCTGTCCAATGCTGAGAAAGGGATGCTGGGTAAGAGATTGAAACGTTTGTGTTGCCGTAGGTGGAGAAGGACCAGTGTTTCTCCATCAGTGATGAAAGAGATGCTAGGTTGGTTTGGTTTTGTGCACATGTTCAAAAATCAAATGTTTTTTTGGTTTTTTTTGTATTGATTCTTTCTGTTCTGCTGTTGAGATGTTTACTTAGTTTCTTCATCATTTATTCATTCATCCATCAACCCATATTCATACTCCACCCAGGCTTTAAAGGTCACAGAGCACTTGCTATCAATCAGTCAATGACATGGGTACAACATTGGTTTGGTTTGAGTTGGTTGGGCCTGGACCAGGAGACAGAATAGTTGCAATTAGTTACTTAGCCTTTAGCCTTAGACTTTCATCCCCAGCGAACTGAGACACAATGCTCTGCCTATACTTTTCAGAGAGTGAATTCTAGTTGTAATGCATTTGCCGGAGTTCCTTTGTGAAAGAGGGGCAGGATTCAATTACACGAATGAACTCCTCACCAACTGACTAATCATCCATTTCAATCAGATCTGTGCTGTGAGGTAGACCTTGTTGGGAATCGTTAAGATCCGAGCCTTGTATATGACTTCACGTGCACTGACGTTCACGTGCACTGCTATTTCTGTGTTCTGCTATTTAATGGCATCCTTTTTAGCATGGGTGTGTAACACTGGAGACGAGGTGAACCCAGAAGCAGACAAGAGGCTGGAGGCAGGAGTAACTCAAAAGTCAGGATTTACTGGAGAATCAGGAGATCACGGTACAGGAACCAAATCAAATAGGCAAGCTAACGAACAGGAAACTAGACAGTAAAGTAGTAGCACAGTAGCGGCTGAGGGCGGAGAGACGAGTTTAAATACATGGTGAGTTTATGAGATGATTAGAGATGATGACACGCCCACAATCCTGCAAGAGGCAGAAGAGGAGGACACCGGCTAGCCGTGACAGGGTGGCCCCAGTAGGAATCAAACCCTTAACTCTGACGCTCTACATAGGTTGAATTATTTTATCATCATAACAACCTATTATCACAATCTACCATTATTTCATGTTGTGTGAAACGCTCCAAGAATCTGTAATCTGAGTGTATGTTTTCAGTAACTGTAACGTTGGTGATCAGATTGCAACACACACACACACACACACACACACACACACACACGCACACACACACACACACACACACACACACACACACACACACACACACTGGCAACCAGCAGACAGTCAATAACTGGTTGAAACTTTTTAGAGTGGTCAGTAAATCCTCAAATTAGACCTGCTGTCTAATTAGCTAATGGGCCCTATGGCAGTGGGAATGAATCAGCCTGTGTATATGTGGCGTTGTGGCTGTGTGTCGCTACTGTTTGTGTGCACCCACGTGCCTTTTTGTGTGTGTTTGAATGCTGCATATCTTGCTCTTTAGTAGAGGAGAGGAGAGGAAGAAGAAAGAAGATGAGAGGACAAGGAAGGGAAGGAAGATGAGAGGAAGAGAGGGAAGGAAAGAAGGAGAGGAGAGGTTTTTAGGCAGAAAGCTGGGTGCTGCAGCATTGCCATCACATTGATCTGTTTACCGAGGAGTAGATTAGAGATTTGGAAATGTCAAGATTCATTCAATCTTCTTGAGTCTTTCTCGTTTCTGCACAAATGATAACATCCATGTAGAATACTGATGCTCAGGGTGCGGTGGAGAAACTGCAGCAAGATAGCTCCCAGATATGTCAAGGGTAGCAGACAAGCGGACCCAAGCGCATAACACAGAGGCTGATGGCAGTTAAACAGGTTTATTTAAGGGGATAACCGGAGAAGGGAGGAATGGGAAAGGCTGGAGATGGCCGGAGGAGTGGAGATGGTGAGGCGGCGTGATGGACGGGGGAAGGCGGAGATGGGTGAGGAGCAGGCATGTTAGCAGGCATGTTAGCAGGCAGGCAGAGCAGGTATTAACAGGAGCAAAACACGGGGGAAACAAGATCGGTGATATCAAATACGAAGGCTGGCTGGGGCCATACGCGCCGATCACGTGGGTGCTCCACAGAAAATCTTGAGCACCCACGGGGAAGGCCAATTACAAAATAAATGAATAAATAAATGTATTAAAAACTGTATCTTAAAAAAAACAAAAACAAAAACGCATCTATTTATTCTATTATTACTTATTATCGGTGAACGTTTTAACTACAAATCGCATTATCCAATTCAACTTGTTCCAGCTCTGTGTGTGTGTAGGCTACGTTAAGGGGCGTGGCCACGTAGCCGAGTGCCAATGTAACGTTAGAGTCGCTAAACCAACGTTGTTCCATCACGTAGCTGCTAGCTAGCGACACAGCAAGTGTGAAACACGGTGATGATCGGGTAAAAACGTATGAATTTGTCATTAAAAAACGGAGAGAGATACCGAGTGTAAAGACAGTCAGAGTGAGGATCCACCACCAGATGAATTTGTAGCAGAGCAGTGTTGCATTTGGTTTGGGTGTGTGTCTACGTTGACAGATGACAGTAGCCTGCACCACAGTAACTTCACTTCATTTGAGCACCCACTGGCAAAAACATAAATCGGCGCCTATGGCTGGAGCGCCGCTACCACTGAAGCAGAGCAAACAACCTGGTGTGTGGGAGGGAGGAAAGCCGGGGGGTTGATATACAGGAGAGATGATGAGATGATTGAAGCCAGGTGTGTAGGCGAGGAGCTGATGAGCCGGTAACAGGGAGGAGTGGAGGACCCAGGGAGGCAGCAGGACGGGAACACCCATACACGCCCACACACGCACACACACACACACACACACACAAGGGAAGACTCAATGGAGTCAGCCATGTGTCACAACATCCAGGAACATCCAGGAGATTTTCATGGGACTTGTATGGTATAGGAAGTGATGCGCAAGGTCATTTATAGATGCGTTAAATAATATATGACCTTTATCAACCTCTTGGCAGCAACATTCATAGAACATCTCTGGCACTGCCCCACCGCCGCTCCCATCCCCTTGAGCTACGGTGGCCTGTAATTGACATAAATAATAAAGTCACATTTTCCCAACAGAGAGGAGACAGTAAGACAGTAAGCTAGCTAAACCAGAAAAGTCTAGTGAAGAGGTGATATATAACCATGCAAAATACTACTACTAATAATATTTAATATAATTTAATTAATTTGATTTTTTTGGGCTTGAGAACAAGGTTTTTTTTCAGCCTTCGTAGCTGAGATGCGTGACACCAGCTGCTCAGTCATAGCGCCGTCCTCCATCTTGAGAAATGGAAAAAGTGGATTTAGAAAACCAGACGTCTGAGCAACTGCTGAAGTAATGCTGAGTCATTAGTATTGATCCCTTTCGACGCCCAACCGATACATTATGGTCATCTCATGCTATGGGGCAGGTAAAGATCGTACTTATTGCCCCTTCGAGGCTTTGAGAGAGACTTCGATTCTGAAAAGTCACGTGGACAAACAAATTCATGTTGATCTTTTATCTCGATGCTTTATTGAAGATGTCGAATCGAAAGCGAACCGAAGTGGGCGATGGCATGAATGACCGAAGGCCTTGACAACGGCAGCGCTCTTCCCCTCTGCAACAAGCTGACTCAGCAACAGACTGGGCAGAGGCTGTCTGGGAGAAAAACAAGCCTGTGACCGGTTGCGTACTTTTCCTTGGTTCCATCTCTTCCTCTGCGCCTCCTTCTCCTTCTGTCCGTCCTTATTGCTCTCTGCCTTTCCTTCTCGCTTCTTCTTCTCTCTCTCTGTATTTCTTCCTCCCGCTCCTCCTTTTCTCTCCCCATCTCTCTTTTTGTCTCTCCGTCCTCTTTTTTCTTACCGCGACCGGGCCGATCGAGACCCTGCAGCGTTGAGCGAGCACACACACACACACACACACACACACACACACACACACACGCACACTGTGCTCAACTGTATTTGCTGTTTTTATAATGAGGACTCAAATTGAATCAAATCAAAAAAAACAAAGTGCCTTACTGAGAGAAAAAAGGCTGACTTTGGCAAACCTGTATTAGATTATGCTTTTGAATTGTGAAGCTATTTCAGGTGCACTTGACCAAACACTCAAACAGCCTCAAAGGAGGGCATGACACCGTCAGATAAATCAAATTCCTCTGGTCCGTCTGTCTGTCCGTCCTGTGGAGCCTACAGGTTAAAGTTAGATCCGTTTGGGTCTTTGAAGGCTGGCGCTGATATTTCTGGAACAAAGCATCATCTGTCATCTGTCACTAAAACCTCTGATTCCTGATTCCTGACGGGTAACGAAAGGTTTGTGTGCGAGAACGAGGACACTTTTCTGATTCTTTGCACCTGTTTCCTGCAGATGAAAATGTAACGTTTGCTCGCTACTGTAAATGCATCGTTGTCAACAGACGTTCCCTGGGTTCACACAGGCTTGGGACCTGGAAGGCTGCCAGATTGACTCCTTGGAAAGGCTGGGAGAATTCAGGCGTGGAAAGTGAACAGGAAACACTAACTGATGCCAGGTGTTTTTTTTTATTCAGGGCCGAGTTTAGAGAGAGAAAAAGTGTGTGTGTTCTGAGTCAGCAGAGAGAGAGAGAGAGAGAGAGAGAGAGTCAGTCAGAGCAATCAATATTCTCTGTCGTGACCTTGGGAAGAGCCACACAGCACCAGTAGAGCCATACAGATACACAGTTTGGCCATAGATGTACATTCACTTCTGTATAGATCTTGTTGATGTTGCACCAAATCCACTTGTTTTTTTAAACCAAATCTACACAGCAATCCCGCACTTTATCTTTACATGAGCTTATCGACATTTGGTCATCACCTCTCAGTTTCGCTTTGTTAACATAGTGACCATATTTGATTGATGTCATATCTGGTGCCGTAAGGGGCGGGGGGGCTAACATGATTCAGGGGGCCCTCAGAACTACAGGGGCCCTGTAACATGCCAGGGATTGATTTTTATTGTGTCTACACACAATAAAATATTGATTCTTAAATAAAGTGATTCTTGGATATGTTGGACAGTCAAATTTTCATTTTCCTTCACAGTCTGCTAGCTAACCCTAGCGTTAGGTGACTTTAGCCAGTTAGAACCGCTGCTGTTAAAGCGCGGGGGCTACAAGAGTCCATCGTTTTGAAGAGAGTCTTGTAACATCGCTAGCAAGTAAGCTGTATGCCCTGGGGGTGCCTGAAAACAGTTACATAACACCTACAGGATAACCTACATTGACTTCAGGTGTCCAAAAGGGTCCGCACATGTATACTAATACAAATGTGTGTGTGTGTGTGTGTGTGTGTGGGAGTGACTCAATATGCTCACTCATCCAGTCACAAATCTCCCCCCGTAGCACGGCCATCTGCAGTACCGTTGCATTTTGGGATGCCATGCTGCCAGCATTCCAGTCTCTGGCACTAGCTACACTTGGCATAGGCGGAAGGAAATGCATTATCCTATTTCTAGAAGATTACTCTGCTCTGAAATTTTAAGGCCAATGAGAACCGCATCTTTTCTTCATCACATTAAAGAGGAAAGCTGCTGAATTATGGCACATTCACACTAAGCCTGATGGGATTTTAAGTCCCAATGTACATTCACTACTGTCTCCGAGAAAAACCAAGAGAGAAGAGTTTGTCTCACGCAATGTGAGACGGGTAAAGGGTGTTTTCTGTGCAAGAACGTGACACTCTTACTGATTCTAGCTACGGTAAATGCATTCTTGTACAGTCACGTCCCTGGGTTTTGCGTGGGCTTGTGACTGGACGCTTGCCAGGTTGAATCCTCGGAAAGGGTGAGAAAATTCAGCCGTTGAAAGTGAACGGGAAACTCTGCCCCCCTTCCACGACTGATGGCACTACTCAGTTTTAACCGACAGTAGAAGACGACGGTCATCTTTTTTCTCCATCCATCCCTCTCTATCCTCCTCCCATCTCATGCCATCCCTCAGATTTGGTCAGAGCAGTGTTTCAGAGAAGTTGCACTGTGCAGCTCCCAGGTCTGCATGTGAGTGTGAAGCTCAGTTAATCTACTCCAGATAAATAAAGGTTGAGAAAAAGATGTAGTCATTTGTAGCTTAAAGGTGCAGTAAGATTTTTACTACTAAGTTTGTTGAAACATGAAATTATTCAACTTGTCTTCATCAGTTTAATGGGTGGATCTTTCTTGTGACACACACACACACACACACACACACACACACACCCCATTAACCTCTGTCTCTGTATCGCTCTCTCCGTCCAGGTCTAATCGTCTTTTTGGGCATGATGGTCGGAGCGTTCTTATGGGGCGGCCTGGCAGACAAGGTTGGCCGTCGACGCTGTCTGATTGTGGCACTGGCTATAAACTGTGTCTTCGCCTTCCTCTCCTCGTTCGCCCAGGGCTATGGCTTCTTCCTCTTCTTCAGGCTCTGCTCTGGCATCGGGTAACAGATACAAATGCACACACTTCCGTTGGGGGTTAGGGTAAGGTGAAAGAGCACACACACTTTTCTCTGCAATTGGGTAAACGGGAGAGAGACAATATAGACTTTTCGGTAGCACCTGTTGGTTAAAACGCACTTTAAGACCGAATCCCAGTTCACAACCTTAGAACTTCCCCTCCGTTTTGTGCGTTCAGGTGAAGGGGTAGGGGTGTCTGATTCTCTTGTGATGGAGAGGTAGGGCCAAGTGCGAGGGCTACATGATCCTCCAAACGGAGATTTTTCAGGGGCACACTACAAACCAAGGGCTAGGAGAAAACTCCCAGAATGCCCTGCGAATCAACTGGAAGATCATGGGGAACGCTGCACTACCATCAAAGTGAACCACAGATGTAGTATTTTCTTTGTTAATAAAGATTTAAAAAATATTCTAACCGTGGTATTATCTTAGTTTAATGTCGTTTCAATGTATTATAGACATTTTCTTTATAACAAGCATAACAAAAAATCGCTAATATGCCGATGTCTCTACCTCGCTAGTTAGTTACGTTACAACATTGTTTTAGGCTGATTTGTGCATGACAGTCCCGCATTTTGACATATTTACATGTCGCATTTCCCCTTTGATGGCATATGACGAAATATAACTAAAGTCCATCAGCGAAGTCATCATATGCGCATCATAAGCACCTTATAATGACATCACTGCATCATAAAATGTCATAATACAGTACGATGCATCATGAATTTGGTATGCCCAGTTTATGAGACTGTTACTATTACGTCATAGTGGGATCAGATGATGTCATAATACAGTACTATGCATTATGAATGGATTTCTTATTAGCGTGCCACAATGTCTTATAAGGAATTCATGAACTCATATTATCTAAAGTAAAGTGACATCAAATGATCTATTATAAGAGTAATGACCCCCTTTGATAAACTCTTTGTATTGCTTAAAATGAGATCAACTACATCATAGTAAATGAGGCATGACACACTGTAATATGCATCAAGCGTCATTGTTATACATTGATATAATATATTGTGACAGACAAGATTTTCTATCAGGTTTCAATAGTTCCATTATTTGCTGTGTTCATCTGAGAAATTATATTAGCTCATCTAGGCTGAAACCTCATCCGCCCATAGAAGACTATGTAGTCCTTCAACTGAATTGAAAAAAGCAATATGCACTTCACTGTTACTGCGCTAGCATAGCGCAGTGTTCGGTCTTAGAATAACTCTAGCCCATAGGGATCCACACGTTCACAGAAAACCAGGTCACGTACCGAGCCGAGTACAGAAAGCATCAACAACAGCTAACACCTTGTACCACAGCACTTCAGCTTGGTGTGTGTGGAAATAGAGATGAAGGGCAACATGTACCCTTTGGAGAGAAAAAAAACATGCACTGTATTTATAAAATCCTAAAACTTCCATATGGTGTATTACATTTGATTGAAACAATGCATGCTGTTACTACACTCTATAAAAGTATGGTTCGGCTGGTCAGGCTGGACCCTCGTACTCCCGCTGGCCTGAAATCAAAGGGGGAATCCTGTTCTGTTGAAAAAAATGAAACGAGACTCAACAACTCCTTAACTTGGGACACAGATGGTTTAAAGATAGCGTGTCTTCACATTTGACAGGCGTGTGGATACATGTAGCATGCAAACCATGGATTTTCTTGTGACTGAGATACAAGGAACAGAAGCTAGAAGTGAATCCTAACTGCTCGCCCTATTTTATCTCGGACGTTAGAGAAGATATATTTTTTCCTTTTGCCATTTTACCTTTAAGAGAAGGAAATCCTAACTCACTTTACTATCCTATCTTGTCTGTCTGTCTGTCTGTCTGTCTGTCTGTCTGTCTGTCTGTCTATCTATCTATCTATCTATCTATCCTCTCGTTCTCTCTGTTTCAGTATTGGTGGCTCGGTGCCCATTGTCTACTCCTACTTCTCAGAGTTCCTTCAGATGGACAAGAGAGGAGAGCATCTGTCCTGGTTGTGTATGTTCTGGATGATCGGTGGGATCTACGCCTCGTTCACCGCCTGGGGAATCATACCACGATATGGTAAGGACTTACAAAATACGAGGGGTTATGATATCGTATAATATACGATAAGATGAAAGTTGAAAAATAATCCCCTGGGGAAATTTGCTCATTTTAGCAGCAAATGGGAACAGGACATAGATGAGATTATAGCAAATGGGGCGGCATTTGAACGTAACACAAGCAATAATTTCAGCACTAGAGCATATTCAGTTAAAATGTATGAAGGAAAAGTATGAACACTGAAAGACAGCATAATGAATGTGTGCTAAATAGCAGGAGTAGAAACTCTGAGACCATACTGAGGTTGATAGGAGGCATTTCCTCAGTTTCAATGAGGAAAGCTAACAACGCTAACTGCAAAGTAGTAAGTAGAGCATGAAACTGACGCTGCCAGCGTTTGGGGTTCCATCCCCATGTGTTGATGGTGTGCACTCTACCGAAAGCACCAACCAATGTAATGTCTCACCCCTTGATCACAGATGTGTGTGTTCTTGTACTTCTGTCCTCATGAGGATGATCCAAATGTCTGCACGAGGATGGAAAGATGAGAAACGTCCTCCAAAGTGAGGACATTTTGCTGGTCCTCCCATTCTAGATAGGGCTAGTTTTGGGTTAGGTTTAGGTTAGGGATAGGGAAGAAAAACTCATCATGCTAAGGGCAAGAGGTAAGAAGTGGTTAGACCTTTGGCTGTTAGTAAGCCACTTTGTTGTTGGTACATGTTACAGCGGTACTTCAGTCATGGGGCTCAAACTGGGCAGGCAACTTTAGTGATGCCGAACCATCCAACCACCTTCTGTAAGAGTTTCTTGGGGGTTTTCCTGTTAATATCTTGGCACAGGGCTTACGGAACCACAATTCATGGAACAAGCAAGGGGTTTTCTTGGAGGAGACACAAAGGATTGGACTCGGCTGAATGAATGCGTTAAAAGTCAGGGCATTTCATATTTCCTATTATTTCCTAGTCGTTATACCATAAGCTATACTATACTACTGGAGCTATACTTCATTACAACCAGTCCATGCTCGCATAAGCCAGATGCCTGATCACAAAAAGTGCTGGCTATCCACCAACCTGAGTTTCTGGCTGAGGAGAACAACTAGCGTGAGCTGTGGGTTCAAATCCCAAACTGAAACCTGTGACTTCAGCAATTGGAAATCAGGGCACGCATAGGAGTGTGCTGTCCCAGGCCTTTAAGGTATCGCAACGTCGCGAGATATCTGTGACAAATTACTTAGAGCTATGATTAATTGGCCAGTAAATATCTTTCTATCTTTCCTTTCTTGAGCATTTCTAATCATAACTTATGATTTCAATCATTAGTTGAAATCAGTTAATAATCAGTTAATAAGTTAATAATTACCGTCTTCCACTTCATTCATTAGAATGAGCAGTTTTGCAGATGTTTAATTCATCAAAACCAAATTCCTCATGATCAATTAATCAAGTTGCTTGCAAAAACTGGTGTTCGGGAATAAATGTCCTTATAAAATAAAAAGTCCTTTCATGTACAGTAATACAAGAGTGTGTGTGTGTGTGTGTGTGTGTGTGTGTGTGTGTGTGTGTGTGTGTGTGTGTGTGTGTGTGTGTGTGTGTGTGTGTGTGTGTGTGTGTGTGTGTGTGTTCCAGGCTGGGGCTTCGGTATGGGTACTGAGTTCCAGTTCCACACCTGGCGGGTGTTTGTCCTGGTTGCAGCCCTCCCTGCCATCGCCTCTCTGGTGGGGCTCATGTTCATGCCTGAGAGCCCCCGCTTCCTCCTTGAGGTGAGACTATGACCACGTTTACACTCGTGTTCACAGTTACAGCGGAGATGATCTGAATTGGGGCTTTGGGCTCATAAAGTGTCTGTGTTTCTATTATCAGAGAAACCACTCACTTGGAAAACCTTAGACTACGATCGATATTTTGATGAGTATGATGTTGTTGAAATGAGTTGAAATAAAGCAGGCTAGACCCACCCGCTGTTGTTTCATTAGATTAGTATATCGTAGGAATATTCCATATTCTGATGTACGTCATAAGAACGTCAGTATCAAAAGAATGAAAGGAGATTTTAGCTATTTTGAATCGACCAAATTGTTTTAATCCGATCCACAGTTGGGAAGTTTCAGATTAGGATCTGTGGCTTCATAGAAAAGTGGTATTTATTATGTTCTTCAACTATGTTGTTATTTTTCAGCTGCAGCGTAGTGTCAGCCATTGCTCAAAATGGCCTCACTCAAGTAAATGAAAACATAAATAAAGCCAATAATGGGGTGACTATTGGATCTCTAAGTGACCGCTAGCATAATGTATTATTTTATTTATTATTACTTCTTATATAATGCAACATAGGTTAATGCTTTTTCTTCATAATATCATTATCGTCATTGACCATAAACCTGAAATATAATGGAAAGTAATCTGGATAAGCAAAACAACAATTTACAGACATACAGTATTTCTTGAATTTGTCACCAAATGTTATCCGAATGATAGTTATATCCAAATGGTGCACTATTACACAGTGTCATGCTGAAGGTCACGTGTATAGAATAACTATTCATGTATCTTTCTGATTTGGAAGCAGATGTTAGTAATTATTTTCAATGTTACAGCACATGAAAGGGGCTTCATTTCTCTGAAGAATCACATGCAGTACACGCTAATGACTTCAGCACATGATTTATCATATAGAACTCCAATTTTTTCAACAAATAATTTCCAGTCATATTAACTTGGACTACTGCTAATACTGCTGATGAATGCTAATATCTCCATTACTTGATTTCAACCAAGAACCAAGGGCTTATGTGATGTTGCACAAATCCATAATGTATAATAAATTCATGAGGCACTGCTTTTAATCATTGGGGCGTAGAGCAGCAGTCCCTGTAAGGGATACGCAATGAAACACATGATTGTGTTTCAAGGCTAAAACGTTATTTAGCCTCGTATTCTCTTCTAACAGTTTTTTTATGTTTATGTTTATGTTTTTTATGCGCTTGTGTCCGTCCATGCGTTTGGGTTTACGTTCCTGTGTGGTGCATGTGTGTGGTGCCAGAACGCCAAGCATGACGAGGCGTGGATGATTCTGAAGCAGGTCCATGACACCAACTGGAGGGCCAAGGGACAACCAGAAAAAGTCTTCACAGTGAGTACATGTAAATATAAATAGATACTGTATATTTGGCAGTGGGACAATGCTATTATCTATATACACTGAGTGTGCAAAATATTCCTTCCTACTGTTGGATTGAGCCCAATTCTGCACAATCCATGCCTCAGTTGTCAAGAGGACTAAAATACCTCTTTAACTTTTCTCACCTTCATCTCCATCTCCCTTGACTGAAGTGGATTTAATAGGTGGAATCACAGCTTTCAACTGGATCCACACTCATTTCATAGTTCATTTCATTTCATAATCCAGTCTCATGTATTGAAATAGTGATCTGTCTGCTTCTTTCAGGTGACCCACATCAAGGCTCCTAAGACAGCGGAGGATGAGTTCATAGAGATTCAGAGTGCTACAGGAACAGCCGTACAACGATGGGCTGTCCGCTCACTGACGCTCTGCAAACTGGTACGTACTAAGACACCTAATATGAACCAGGGGAGACCGGAGCTGGCAGCGTGGTGGCTCAGTGGTTAGCGCTGACACCTCACACCAAGAAGGACCTAACTCGGGCAGGAAAACTAATGGCGGTGCTTTGTGGGAGAAAGGCTTGGTGGGTGTTTTTAAAAAAAATGACTAATAGACTCGTTTTTGTTAGCTGAGAGTATGAACAGGCTCGTAGGGGTGACCTATTGGAGTACATTATAAGTACTTTGGAGTCGTGTGTAGCGATCGGTTGGGATGGGAGGGTTGGGTGGGAAATTTATTAGCTGCAAGGCAGGTTGCACCTCAAATCTGACCAAACATTTAAGGCAGCACGGCATCGATTTGAAAGAATGTACCGTGTTTGATGTCTTGCGGTCTCCGAGTGCGAGTGTGTCCGCCAGCACGAGCACCTCGCAAGCACCTCCAATCATGCCTCCAGTAGAGCCAGGGAGATATATGAGAGATTAGAACATTTTCTACGACTAATTATCCACAAATATGACGGTGTTGATTGGTTAATTTAAACCAGTATTTTCCAGACAAAAAGTTTCAACGTTGCCTCTATCTCAGGTACTACGTGGTTTAAGTCACTGAGCATGTCTGATAAGGCTCTGAGAGGAGTTGTGACTGTGAGTGTGGGTTTCCTTTTGTCTACCTTGGTTTAATTAACTGGTCTAGATTAATCCTTTTTTTTATTTTTTTTTATTTATTATTTATTTAAGTTTTTTTTTTTTAATGCACGTCTGTGGATCATACGTTTTTATTGTATGTATTTACTTTGTTAATGATCAGTAACAGTTAAAAGGATAAAGATATTTTTGTTATCTAAAGTTTTGACTATATTGGAATCGAAACTCGGAATCGATAAGAACCGGAATCGATAAGCAGAACCGGAACCGGAATCGATAAAATTCAAACGATACCCAACCATAATCACAGTTTTACTTCAGAAGGTGTCAAAAGTATTGGTCAACTATACCGTGATATATACCAAGATAGTTTAGCTAATTTTTGGTGGCTTATCTGCATTTTTGTTCCAGGTACTGAAGAATGTAGCATCTCTGCTATCTGCTGAATTTAGGTTTGCTACTCTCTTCATGGCCATCATCTGGTTCTGTATGGCTTTCAGGTTAGTTTGCAGTATCAAGTACCATAGCGTTTCCACCACTATCACATTATCACATTCGTCCTGATTCATTGTGTTATTAGTAGATTTAATATGAATGAATAGCTAGAAAGCAGAGAAACAAGGTGCTAATGCTCTAAATGCTCTAACAGCATTTGTTAACTCCACTAGCTAACTGCAGTCTACATGTCTGGTTTCCACGATCTAAAGTTGTGTTTTGGTTATTTATCGCAGCAGCCACTGACTCTATGCTCTATAACTTTGTGCCCCAGTTACTACGGTCTGTCTGTGTGGTTCCCTGATATGATCAAACACCTCCAGTACGAGGAGTACCAGGCCAAAGTCAAGGTAATGTCAAGAACAAACCATGCAACAGATCATAGCAACGTAGAAATGTTGAACACACTGAAGATGAGCGACTAGCCATCAAGAATCAAGAAGATGTTTTCCTGTTGTTTCGGGTAGATCTGCACTCCAGTTGCTGGCACTTGTGAGAGTTATTATGTCCCATTTTTTACTTAACGTTAGCTTACCATGCACAATGACCTGCATCTAATCCATGAGCTCAGTATGACCCAACCACAGCCACAAAGAGGAAAACACAGTTAATCAATATTAGCTACATCTAACTGTCAAATGAATTTTAAGTAAACTTTTGAGATGTCACAAAAAAAAAATGTGCAAGGTGCGTTTTCATTAGCTGTGTTCCGGTTGGATACAAAGGGTTCCTGAACGTGGCACTGTATAAAAGAAAACACATCCAGAGTCTTTTAGGAACTTACTGATATTGAGCAAGTTGTTATTGTTCTTTAGCATCTGCTAATGCTATTTTGTACATTCTTGTGATACTGTCATGCTGCTGCAACTCCAGATCAATAAAGTATCTATCTTTCACCTGAAGACAAAAAGAGATGCACATGGCGATATTCTACTGTACCACCTAATGGTCACACAACCACCATGAAGACTTATACATCTTAGAAACAACATGTATGACATTGCAATGGACCAGATGGCACAAAGCCATGATGGAGACTTATCTTTGGACTGTCTGTACAATACCTGGTGGACAGGTATTTTAAAGACAGTCCAAATCCACTTTGAACTGTTGTACATTGACAATGACACAAGGCTTAGCAATTATTTTTTCGACAAATGCATTTCCACTTTCACCACGTGTTTTCTTTATCGACAAACATCGATTCCACCGAAAGTGAGCGTACATCACAAGTTACCCAGCTACTGTTGCTTCCCTTCTCTGTCATCCTCTGTCCAGGTGTTCCATAAAGAGCGAGTGGAGCGCTTCCATTTTAACTTTTCTTTGGAGAACCAAATCCATACAGAAGGAGAATACATCAATGACACGTAGGTCGGACTGCGCCACCTTCTGGACAGGAAGCCAACTGGCAGATTGATTTATTGCAGGCCGGGGGTCAATGTTCTTTCATTTCACTCAGTTCAAGCACATGTGAATAGAAGTTGCAATTCATTTGCAAATAAAACTAAATAAAAATAGATGAATAAAAAAAATGAAAATGAAAGAATGAAATGAAATGAAAAAAAAAAATTGTCATTGATTTGAAAGGGAACTGAAGTCAGCCTTGATTTACTATTACAAAGACAACATGGAAACATGAAAAAATCTGTGGTTTTCATTTTTTCTTCCCCCAAGTAAAAAATGACTGCAGTACATCTTTCAAAATATTTAATCTCTTTTTAAATCTCACTACATACCTTAGTCTTTAGTGAGATTTAGGTCAGGGTTTTCACCTTATTTACTGTATATTTTTGTAGTCAGCGTTGACATGCAGTTTGCTGGTCAGCCCCTCTTCTTTAAACCAGCAGTGCTCAGCAGATACTGCTTGAAAATCTGTGTGATAAAGTTGAAATGTTTTAGTTTTTATGGTATGCTCAGGACAGCACAGCCTTGGCATTATTGGGGGTTTTTTTTTTGGAAACACCAAGCCGACGGTGTGAAGACAGACACAGCCTCATTCCTTTTCATTTACTGTTTTTGTCCTTAAAAGGATCAGTAACACCTTTGTTCCAATGAACAACAATACGTGTTATTATTTTACTCTTATCGATCATTTCATTTTCTGTTGTGTAGCATGCTACTCTTCTTGTGTGTTATGGCCTGGAACCCATTGGAACATCAGCTGTATGTCTACAGGCTATCATTTACCGCATAAGCTAATGATCAGAAAAAACTAACCATGAAACGACATATTCGCTGTACTGTGAAGACAGTAAACCGAAAAAGGTTTATGCAAGCTTCACATTTTATTTTATCAGTATAATCTGATCCTATTATATACTATATATACTTATATACAGTATACAGTCATATAGTCCAAATTCACTACTCATGTAGGTGAAGTTAGTAAACCTTTTGGGGTTTAAGGAAACTTCACCTCTGGAATATAACGTTTTCAGTGCATATATACAGTATACTATGTACCACTACTGTATATTATTAAGCTTCTATGCTATGTACAGAATTAAAATAGATGGAATGGGCCACTAGATAATATTGTCATGGAGATGATCATGCCACCGTTTTGAGTCTACAACACAATCTGCAGTGTTTATTTCCAAGACAGTATTATTGCTGGTGGCGCGGTGCAGAAAAACACCTGTGACGTACCAGGAAGCGTCCCATTCCATCCGTTCCAGTTCTGTGTTGCTGCAGCCATAGAAGCGAGTGTCCATGTTTTCTTTGTCTGTCGGTTTGTTGTTGTGTCCCATCCCCATCCCGATAGGTTCATCAAGATAGAGATGAAGTCAGTGAAGTTTGAGGATTCACTGTTTGAAGGCTGTCACTTTGAGGATATCAAGTCCACAGACACAGTGTTTGAGAACTGCACCATCCGCTCCACTGTCTTCTATAACACAGGTAGGTGTCAGGCGCAGGTGACCGAGGAGTTTTAAGGGTCATAGGTCAGGTATGGTCGCAGGTTTATATATATGCGGACGCAGTGGTTGAGAACTGCAATATTTAAGTTCTGAATCAAAACTTCAGAGTAAAATCCTAAACAGCAGTGAGGCTCCGTCCTGAGAAAGATGGACTCACCAATGTTAGATCTTTGGTGTGCAGTTCACTGACGTCACCTTAGTGTTGAGCAGTGGAGATTTAAGCATGTGAGAGCTTGAGAGAGCAACTTAGAGAAAAACACAGGAAAACAGTACATTGTTCAACCACAACGTGCCCCGCTGTTTAACCATCTGGAGCAGAAAGGTTAAACAAATGTTTGCAATGCTCACGTCCTTTTCAATATGACTGAACCACGATGGAAAACCGAGCCTTTCACCATGCCATCAACATTCCACTGCAAGACATATTGACACAGGACCGCATTGCAAAGCCATGATACGTGTTATGCACAACCATGCTACTGTACATACATTTTACAGATTCCTAACATAACGGTTTGAGGCGTTTCTTCTTTCTGTCTGTGTCAATATTGTATCTACCCAGACAATATATCTTGGAAGCTTTAGTTAAAACGTGGTCCGTGTGTGGTTGATTGGGTAGAGCATGGCGCTAACACTGACAGTTAGTCAGGTGTTCAATTCCCGCTGGGGTCCCCACTGCTAGCAATGTGTACATTTTCTTATAAGGGGCTTTGGGTGAAAAGCTTCCAGGTATATTTCGTAGCCAAAAACACAACAGGAACATCTCCATGCTGCTATGGTCTTTATGTTTTAATGAAAAGAAAGCCCGAGAGTAAGTCATGAAATGAAAATGTAACGATCCCTGTGGGGAATGTGGATCACTAGAGCAGCAAATAGTAATAGGATAAGTACAAAGTTGAATAAGAATAGAGCAAATGAAGATATTAAACCTAATGTACAATTACAACAGCAGAAAGTACAAATATAAGAATGATAAAACAGGAATTAAAGTAAAAATGTTGTGCAAAATATGAGCAGTAGATCATCAAAAGTAATAAATGAAAAATATGTTTGATATGAAATTGTACAAAAAAGATATATATGAAAATGTATAGAGATATGTGCAATTAAAAAGAAATGAGAGAAATATGAGACTGAATTTGCAGCATACACATGCAGGATGTGTGTTCCCCCCGCAGGGATCATCTAAGTTCCCGTCGTATCTGACCTCCATTTTCCTGTTCTCCTCCAGACCTGTGGGAGGAGAAATTCATCGACTGTAGGATGGAGAACACCTCCTTCCTCCACAACAAACGCGGCTGCCACCTGGACACCGTGGAGGAGAACGACGTCCTCATTTACCTGGTCAGCTTCCTGGGCAGTCTGGCCGTGTTGCCCGGCAACATCATTTCCGCCCTCTACATGGAGAAGATCGGCAGGGTCAAGATCATAGGTGACTGTTTTGTTTTTTTGGAAGTTTGTTCATCAAGAGTTTTGTGTGTGAGTTTAAAGTTATGGTTACAAGTTATGTGGGGTAAAACTACTTGGCTGACTCGTTGCTACTCGTATGTCTTTGTGCCCGGTTGTGTGAATCTCAACCAAACCTCAGCTCATTATTTCTGTTAGGGAAACTCTTTGCCTCCTCCATTGACCGCTATGTGATGAGTGCATTTACTACAAGAATGTTGTGTAAAAGTAGAGTGAGAATACTGATGCAAACTTTATTGCAAAGATCCCTCTTTTTTCATATTTGCTGCTCAGGGCTCATCGCTGTTGTGTTTCAGCACTGCGCTTCCCAGAGATCACCTGTCAATCAAACAGTGTGTCCATGAGCAAATTGGTCATTTATTTAAATGAAAATGTTGTGGATTATTACTTTAAATAGTCTCAACTGCAGGAGACTGTCATGGAAATACACAAAACATTGATAGGTTGAAGTATAAAAATATATTGTATACAGATATATTGGAGAGAAATACCTTGAACCAGGCCCTACAGTAAGTCAGAACCTCCGCATGGTCTCTCTCACTGAAAACCAGCTCACTACAAAAAAGAAGTCTCCTGTGATTGGTTCACCTTACTAAGACAACATGGTTCATCCTCTGGACTACCTCCACATAGTCGTGGTCTGGTCAAGGTCAGATTTATGACTTCCTTGCAGGGCCTCACTGGCTCACTGTGCAGTACACAGAATCATGTTCATGGCACAGGACACAGTATCAGACACAAAATAATAACTAATAAATGATCAATTCTAGCTCTGTGTGCAAATTTACTTACACAAGACACTCTTAGCTACACAAGAGGACAGATTGTATTCATCACATTTCCCTCTTTCTCTCTCTGTGTCCCCACGCCTCGTCTTCAGGTGGTTCGATGCTAATCTCGGCGGGCTGTACCTTCTTCCTGTTTCTGAGTTTCAGCCAGTCTGCAATCATCGCTCTGCAGTGCCTGTTCTGCGGCGTCAGCGTAGCTGCATGGAACGGAATAGAGGTGGTGACTGTGGAGCTGTACCCTGCTTCCAAAAGGTACCAGACAGGCGTTGCTACCCCTGATTTAGCTAATCCTTGATCGCTGATCCCCAGGGTCCAGCTGGCCATGGGATCCCTGGTCTTGTTTTTCTTGTTTATTAAACATTTTCAGAAAAGGCACATGCACATTTCACACTGGCACAATCCAAATTATGATTATTATTATGATTATTATTATGTTTGTTAGTATTATTATTATTATTGTTATTATTATGATTATTATTATTATTATTATTGTTAGTATTATTAAGGGTTAGATAAATATATCAGTTTAGAACAGCAAAATATCTAGTGTTTGATATGATGGATATGATGTGGTTTGATTGATTACATATATATTTTATAATGTATATATAAAACATAATGTATATTAAAAATATTAAATATAATAATAATATACAAATATTAATAATTAACGATATAATATTTTATAATATAATATTAATTTATTAGATTATTATTAAAAAAAAAAATTTGTCATAAAATTGAATTGCGTTCAAAAACTCTCATCGCATCTCTCGTCCCTCTCTCCCAGGGCCACTGCATTCGGAGTGCTGAATGCTATGTGCAAGCTGGCGGCGGTGCTCGGCAGCTCCATCTTTGCCAGCTTCGTCGGCATCACCAGAGCCATCCCCATCCTGCTGTCCTTCGTCGCACTGGTCTGCGGCGGCCTGGTGGCCCTCAAACTGCCCGACACCCGCGAGAAAATCCTCCAGTGAGGCCGTCACGGGTCATGGGGGTGGGGAATGTAACCCGGGGGATGTTGAGTGGAGTGGAAGCTCAGAGCCAGGCCAAAAAGGTATAGGCCTAATACTGGAAACTGTTTCAAATATTTTAACCTTTACTTATTGATTTGATGTGACGTCGCAATATTAAGTAAAAATAGTCAAGCACTACTTTTTTTTTCAGATATTTGAAACATTTTCATCAATGGTGTTTGTACAGGTCTCGGTGGGGGGGGGGGGGTCTTTCCGTTCAGGATGGCAGAGGAAAGAAATAGAATACAGGCACATAAGAACACGACGATGATGCCAGTGATATTATTTATGTCCTTGTGTGAATCCACCTCGAGGTGTAAAACCATGTTGTGATCAAACCGATCGTCATGTCTTCTGCTACGTTTCTTTCCACCAGCAGTTGTATGCATGGTGGGGACACCAGCCAAAAGTTTGCAAATTTTGTCTATGGCTGGCAATTTCTTTTTTAAATTTAGCAGCCATTTTAGCAGGTAAGCAAGTATCACTGGAGGATGCTTTGCTATTCTGAAGATCTGCATGAAATGATGAAATGGTGCATTTCGGTTCCGGTTCTTGAAAACAGAAATGTGCTCTCACATCAAAGCCGTGGCCAAATAACGACTGCTGATAATCTGACCGAGTACAGTTGTCATTGTCTTGTACCGTTCCCTAGATCAAATGTTTACTTGTTCTGGTTTGACGTGAGTCAACCAGATTCATCAGATTGAAACGTACAGCAGTGGCAGGATAGGCCCACATCTGAGACTGAGCTGAAACATGTATGATTTACTGCTAACTCTATCCTGAATGATTTATCTGATGAGTGCCCCATCCCATACTGTGTGTCACTCCAACCCTCCCCCCTTCCCTTTTGAAGCATTTTCTAACCCTGTGCCACAGTAATGCTATTTGCAAATAATCCTAAACCTGATTGGAGTACCAGAACGTTTTATTTGCAGATATTAATTTGTCCAGTTTGTCTAAATCTGTCAAACAACACTTTACACTTTACACAGTATTTTGAAGGAACACATGAAACCAGTTAATAGATGAGGCCCTGTTAGATATTTGAGTGTATCTATTAGGTCTGCTTATGTTGCATACACTGATATTTTCATTCTTGGGAATATGTTGTCAGAATTCAAAACACCCAACACCAAAAACCCCTCTCTAAAATCCTGCCATTCTCCTATCAATCCTCAATCTTTTTGCTTTCTCTCTATCCCCGTTTCCTATTCCATCTCTCTCTCTCTTTCTGTATCTCCTCTACTATCTCGTAAGAACTGTCGTTTCCTTACCTCCGGTTTGTCCACTGTCAGTTGTTCCCGTGCTAAAGTGGATAATGGCGTAACTGTGCTATCTTCTGGAGGAGATTGACAATCACAGTTGTTTGGGTCTTCCTATTCGTGTGTATAAAAATCTATTGTTTCGTCTCTTCTGTGTCACAACACGGGCACTGCTTCCCCTGCTTTGCTCTTTTTTTCTAAAATCTTCTTTTTTTATTGTTTATCACTCTCTTTCTACACGTCTGTAAAACCCTCTCGATTTTCTTCTAAAGTTTAATGTTTAATACTTTGTTAAAGAAAGTTTATTACGGACAGAGGTTATGAAATGCTTATGTTGCATTTGTAGGATGGGGGGGTGATTGATGCACATTACGCTGTTAGTGTGCTGTGACTGGATCCTTAACTGACTGACTGACTGCATGTCTGTGTGTTGTTCTCTCTTATGGGTAATGTTTCACTGTGTCTTGAACATGATGTGTCGTTTTGCAATATCAAGGAAAGGTTTCTGTAAAATAAAATTTAAAAAAATATATACTTAGCCCTGATACTAGCATCTGTTTCCCAAAAGCATCATTGGTTGGATTTATACTGGGACCAAAGATCAGATTTTTGAACTCTGTGGCGCAGATCTGATCTTCTTGTGGTTTCGATTTTGTCCCCCCTTTAGGCAACGTTAACACTGCAGCTGAGCGTTTCCCACGATTTCTTTCCTCATACATATGATGTTTTCTAATCAGTGTGAACAGCAAAAAAAAGCTGCATTGAGTTGCATTTTCCAGTTCCCATCTGGGCCACATGGATCTGTGGTATAAATCCGGAGACATGCAACCTACATGCAACTTGTAATTCAAATTGCAGGAAAAGTGTAGCTAAAAAAAAACACTGACATCTCCATCAGTTCATTCTGGTATCGAATGTGAGTTACATCTTAGAGTAGATATAATCAGATATGAGCAGCAATTTGGAGTTGAGCATGAAGGCCAGGGGTGTGTACGTAACCACTGACTGCTAGATCAGGCGTGTACCGCAAAACCTGAACTGAAAACTGAAAAATGTTTTCCTGTCAAATTCAGCCTTAGTCACAGATTGAGAACTGATAGAAAGAGCACTTCCTGGTGTATCAGCCCCTTCTAATCCAACACATGACATGGCTGTCATTGAATTTTTCTTCTGAGTCTTGCACGTTTCACCGATAATCCACAATTGCTGCAATATCGTCAAAACATTTCAGCCGCAACTATCGTATGTGTACTAGCTCAAAAGTCCAATGCGAAGTGTTGATCGGAATGGGAACGGCCGTTCTATAGAGTTCAGTTCTGTGATCTTAGGACCAAGCCTGTCTTTGTTCAACGTCTTCCCCTGTTGGCTTTGGGTAAACGTGGCCTGTGATCTCAGAGCTAAGATGGTGTTTGTGGAACCTGTCCCTGGATGACGTGTCACTGCAAATCTCACTGTATGATAAGCAACCCTTTGCTAAATTGTCGCTTTGTCTGGCTTTCAACTAACCATAACCGTTTTAGTTTCATTGGACACACATTGATGAGTTTCCAGTCTCAGAGATAATTGCGATGGCACATGGGCAGCTCTGTATAGCTGTGGCGACTGGTGGTACTGCCTTCATCGGGGATAGGAGATGCCAAATATGGCAAAATCACTGTGGGTGCAGCGCAGCGGGTTATCAGGGAGAAAGTGAAAAATGTAACTGTTTGTCATTATGATTTGCAGAGCGAGATGTTGGATGTTTCCAATGTTTTTTCTCTTGTTCTGTAACTAACAATCAAAACGCTGCTTTGGCTGGGCGATAAAAACACTACATCGCATAATTGTATTCTGAATGGCACTGTATTCACTCACTGAAGGAAATAATATTCAATGTTCAATAAAAGAAGCCTTGGCATTTTTTGATTTTCTTTTTAATGTCACCCGTCGTCCGTCGTTCAGCCCCTGCAGCTTGTTTAACATCGTTAACATTTGTCTTCAAAAGCGGGTTCTGCCACTAGCGCCATCGCTTTCACTGCGGAATGCTAACAATGCTAACAAATCGGTACCAGCAGGTACCTGTACATGAACCTTTTCTGCGCCTCATGATGAGGTATAAAAAAACAGACTACAATTCTAAATGTCACGGTGTCCCTTTAAAAGAAGTTAATGCAATAGACATATAATTGTTTTGTTGGTAAGACTGAATTTCAATCATCATTTCAATGTAGGCTTCCTTTGGTTAAGTTGCATAAAAAATAGGCTTAACTGACTACAACGCTGCCAATGTTGTGTCATTACTTTCTTATCAGCTGTCTTTAAAAATGTGTCATTTATTTGACTGAAAGGAAATCAGCCTTACCTAGATGTCAGGAATCTAAAGAGGTTTTGATGACAGCTGGTAACTGGGAACTGGGCCTAGAGCGTTCAGACCAGTTCAGACCTGACCCTCTCCTCCGTCTTCTTTCTAGTTGTGTAGCTTTGCAGTTGCCAGTCATCTTGAATGCACTGTAAACTGTGATGAGGCAAACACAAGATTTTTGCGATCTGATTTTGCACTAAAATGGCCATCCCAGACAAACTTGCAAGATTGGATGTTCAAGAAAAACAAAATCGAAGAACAGCTTTTTGATTCATTGCAAATTTACGTCAGATTGCCATACGGTGGATTTTTATTGGTCACAGATCTGATCACTGGGCCGTCCAGTGTCCATCTGCTCCTGTATAAAAGCAAACTGATAGGCTATTCAATCCAATCATCAGAATTTGTGTTGGATTGCCAAGTTGGAGCTAAGAACTCAAAATCTGTTAGTGTAAGCTTGTCTTTAAAAGTGTTCATAGTACTTTTTGTGAATTTGTTTGTTTCGTGATGTTTCTAATCTATTACCATGGCTCCAATAATAACAGTGAAATGGCTTATGAATACAACGTGTTTTTACGAATTCATGTATTTATTTATTTATTTGTTGATTTATTTATTTATTTGGACCTGTCGTCTGTGTCTGGCATCACTGTACAACAAAGAAACAAAAAGCCATATTTTGTTCTTCGTTTTTATATTTTGTATTTGAAGACGTCTTTTGGTTCGCGGAGAGGGGAGAAACGTATTCTGTGCTAATTTTATTTGTGTTTGGTTACTGTATGTTTCCGTGGCTGTGACAAATGAAACCAATAAAATGAATTTATCAGCGCATTGGGTGTCTTGTAGGTTTGTCGGCAAAAAAAATACAGCCTACTTGGATTTCAGCTCGAAAATGACTATTGCGTAATAGTCATTTTCCGTTTGTTGCCAAGGTAAGATCTGGTGTATAAAAACATGCAGCAGATTAATCTTTGAGTAAATTATTTCAGAATTGTTGACCAAAAAAATGTACTTATTGCCCCTTTAACTTCAGTTTGTTATTGTTGCTGCAATAATGACCATCATAATGAAAAACCTAATTATAACGATTATCAGCAGTAATTAACTTACACCATATTTTGTTGACTAATGTTGCATCTTCAGTAAGAAATTATTTATTTCACCCTGACCCCCTCCACTTGAGGAAGTATACTTCTGTGGGGAGGCTGGTGGCCCCAGATGCGATCCTCGGAAATCCCAGCCTTCCTGAAGGTAACAGTGCGGAAGTTCACAGTCCAGCGGGACCTGCTGCTGGCTTAAGCAAGTCTGAATTTGATCTTGTTGTTTTTAACTTTATAATGGACAGTAAAGATTTGGTGACCAACGTCTAATATTTCATCGCATTGATTCAGTAATTATATCTTCAGTCGTCAGTCATTGCTCCTGTTGTCTCCCCAAAATTTAGATACATGGGCAAAGTTTTGTTTTCGGTTTCAATTTCTACCACTGTACCAGGATTATTTGTTTGCAAATCAATCTTTTTTTCCTAAACCTGCTAACATTACATTACAGTCATTTACTTACAACACAACTGACATAAAAATAATCTTAAGTAACAGTAATATGAGTGCAGTATTTCAAACGTCATTGGTTTTGACATGAGGTAATTGAAAACTGATGCGAGGGCAATAGTTGTGCTCTCAAACAAAACCTGCACACTAAGTAGACTTTAATGAATCCACATAATCTACAGTGGTAGCACATGCAATTGCAACAGACAGAGACATATATCACATGCGTATTCCCTTGGTGGTAAGAACTGTCTGTCACTGGAATATATCAGCTTGTAGCTCTTATTTAAGGCATTAAAATCATTTTTGATGTTTGATATTGGAGGTTGAGGACTTGTAAGAGGTCTTGATTCTCTCTCTCTCCCTCTCCCTCTCCCTCTCTCTCTCCCTCTCTCTCTCTCTCTCCCCATCAGACTGTCTGATGTATATACTGGCTGGTAAACCAGTCCATGACGTCTTGCTTGTTCTGTTGCAGCCAGTTGATGTTAGCGGTGGTCCTCTCCACGGCCTGCTCCAGAGCCAGCGTCGCTGAACCGAAACCCGTCGCGCTATTCTCCTCCTCGAACTCGTTGAGCTGGCGATGTGAATACGGGAACGCAGTTAGGCAACAGCTTGGAATGTGTCAGTCAGCAAGGCCTGACCATTCACCTCAATGAGCGCCTACCTGCTGTAGTTCAGCCGAGTAGAGAACCTCGCGGTGACTCCGCTGATCAGAGCGGCAAAGGAGAAGGAGCCCACCCCATATCTGAAAAAAGAGCAACTGAAGTTAAACAAGAACTACCCTTTAAGTTTTAAGGTGGCAAACAACCAGTTTACAAGAGCTGCTGTACTGCTGACTGGCACTCAAAGTTTTGACAAGTCACAAACAAAAACCTCAATCTTAACATCATCTAGCGTCTCTCTGGGTCTGTGCCACATCCTCAGACTGATTGGTATCGGTCAATTGTTCTTTTGTGTGAGAAAACCGTATTTCATGCTTTCATCCGTTTATCGATGCACCAGCTAATGTGCCAGACAACCACGATGAGGCATCAGGTGAGTGAAAGCAGGTATAGTGGTTCTGGGAGGTTATGGTGGACGGATATTGCGTCCAAAGCCAATGTTGAACTGATGTGCAAACAGAACCATTCATCAGTCCGATCATGGCGTCTAATTCACTATTTATTTGACAAATCCGTTTCAGCCGTTATCACACAATATCTTTCATTTTCCGCCTCAAGCAATTGTAAAACCTTTGTTGCAATATTGAGGAAACTGAAATTTGCCATTTTGATGATGCCACTTTTCTAATTTGTGACAACATTACTTGAAATACATGCTAGGAATCCAGATAATGTCACTTTAGACCCCTATTCTCTCTCTCTCTCTCTCTCTCTCTCTCTCTCTCTCTCTCTCTCTCTCTCTCTCTCCTACTGTAATACTCACTGTGTGAACATGTACTCCCAGTTTTCCCTGATGAAGTCCCAGGCCAGATCCTGTCCCTCTCTGTTGCCGGCGACGGACACGATGACTGAGGTGGCGTCCTGTTTCCGGATCATATCTGGCTCTAAGGAGTAAGACAGATACCTGGGAGACGAGACGGGACAGCGGGTGGGAATCAGGGCAGGGAAAAGGAAATCTGTTGTCGTGGGCCTTGACGTATTGCAACAATAATCTCAATAATCTGCATGAAACTAGCATGAACTGACCCGGCTACTCGCTGCAACGGGCCTGTACTTTGAATCAAGCGGCGATCTCAGTTCAAATCTCAGTGAGCCCTTCTTGTCTTTAGCGGTTGGAAATATGGAAGGGGCAGTTTGGAAGTGATTTCATGAAATCAGAAGCTAATTAAGGACTTCATTCATCCAGAGGTTTTTGCAGATTTCAGTGCATCAAATCATCCTCCTTCCTCATGACGGTCTCCTTAGATCTTCGATTATCTTAGCTATCAGATTACTGTGATGGTCAAGACTGAGGGCAGGCAAAATGTCCTCACTTTGGAAGATTTTCCTCATCTTTCTATTCTTGTGGGGACATTTGGTCCTCATAATGACAGAACACACACACACACACACACACACACACACACACACACACACACACACACACACACACACACACACACACACACACACACACACACACACAGACACACACCTCTTCAGCAGGTGTTTGCTGTTGGTACAGGCCAGAGCGGACATGAGTTTGCTGGCCTCACTGGCGACGGTGGCGTTTTTAAACTGGGACCAGCCGAACTCCCACTCTGCATCGCCACCTGCTGCCACGGCGCTGCAGTACACCGTGGAGCGCAGGTTGGGATGGATCCTGACACAATAAGGCAACACAATAAGGATTCATCGACTGATCAGTTAACTGAGTTGAATTATGAAAAGAGTACGTTCTGGGGGGTGGAGCATGATCTCTGACAGACAGACAGACAGGCAGGCAGACAGACAGACAGACAGACAGACAGACAGACAGCACTAACAAATTATGATGAGGATTGTCCATCCACTGTTTGAACCAGGTGGTAGTCAGATTTTGGCATTCTACGACTCCAGTGCTGCAGGCCATACGAATAGCATTCACCTGGTTATACCTGCAGTAGGGAAGTAGAGAAAAAAGCTCAATGAATAGGTTTACATGCACACTACAAATTCAGTGTTAACCCCATTACAGTTTTTCTCAGTCGCTTTGGTATATTTCTCGAATCATCCTTAAGATTTGCAAAACAGTAAACGCATTTCTGGAAACAATTGGTACAAACAGCAACACACAATGGATTACCTGCAAAAGCCTGTAACTTGCTCAAAATCCTCAGTTCATCTCTCAAAAGTAAATCTTTACGTCAATGAACATGTCAGTCCATCAGAATGACAAGTCCTTGTGTCATTGAGTACAAACAAGATAGTCAACATGCTTAGCCATGTTGTCAATATAACAGTTACTCTGATGGAAACTATGGAGAAGGGTTTGATCACAATGATTGAAAATACACAAGGCTGCACTTTTTCTGTATAGCATGTATCAATTTGAAAAGACATTTACAACCAATAATTGTTCAAATTGTCAGTCATAATTGTCATTTGCCTAAATGTGCTAAAACATTTGCAAACGGTAACAAAGAGAAATGCTCTTTCTGTTGTGCTCAGGAAACAAAATGTTATGAATTTCACATATTGATTTGATGACGTCAACTGTAATTCGAGAATTGAGCCAAAGCAACTAAGAAAAACTGGAGTGAAAGTCAAGATTCACTTGAGAGCAATTCATCAATTCAGGTCACATTTACAAAATAAGTCTAATAGAAATGTAATGAAAATATGCTTGACAGATTATGACAACTGGTTCAACCATTTTGCATGTAATGACTTAAGCAATGAACTAATGCCAATGAACTAACTAATAACCCCCTGACAGCTCCTTCACCTCGTCCCTCAAATCTCTCGGTGGGCACGTGACTTGCCTAACCTCCAGGCCTCTGTTCCTTTGGCTTGTCTGTGTGGTGTGTGTGTGTGTGTGTGTGTGTGTGTGTGTGTGTGTGTGTGTGTGTGTGTGTGTGTGTGTGTGTGTGTGTGTGTGTGTGTGTGTGTGTGTGTGTGTTGTGGTTCGCTCACTGGTCAGTGTGTCTTTCTGGAACGTGGGTCCATTTTGACGTCACGTTCTCGAAGTGCAGGAAGAGAGGAGTCACCAGCGTCCTCATGTAGTCCTGGGTCGGGTCATTTCATTAACAGCAGTTTGAGATGAAAAATATCACACAATGCCAAAGCGAAAGCCTCTCTCTCTCCTACTCACACACACTAATAATAATACACTTTATTTGTATAGCACCTTTCCTACAAAATCATGGTACCTGCATAGGCCGATAGACCTCAGTACGGTCCAACATGAGGTAGTAGTAGTGCATGTTATCCAGGGCAGACTGCCAGGGCATGTATTCTCTCTCCTCCGACAGATAGATGGTGGTCCTCAGGGCTAGAGTGGTGGGGACCAGTTTGGCCCTGCAGAGAACGTGAGAGCCACATGACAGAGAGTCTTAACATGAAGATAAAATACTGCAGGGTTTGTTTTGTTTTTAATTGCTTGGCTCATTTCTTATTATATGTCAAAGTGTTCCATAGCCTGCGGAGGGAATTGGAATTTCATCATTTCGGTGTTTCCTGGACTGTATTCTTCCTCCCTCTGGTGATGGCAGTGTGTTAGTATATTTGAAATGGGCTAGATCAGTGGAGACTGGAGACTAAGTAAGAACCGGGTCAAACCCCAGACCTACCTGGCCAGATTGAAAGTGTCATCCACCAGTTGGGCCCTGTTGATCAGCGGTATGACCTGTAAAAAAGAGATGCTTATAGCGCTTGGGGAACAGAAGGTAAAGAAGGTTAGATTCAATATCATCTCTGCATGCGGTTTGACCGTGCACCTGGTGCTCTGTGTTCAGCTGTGTGAGGAGTCTCTCCCAGTTGCCGAGGTCATAGTTAACCCGGTAGTAACCGGTCACATTGATGTTGGCCACAACCCACTCACTGCCACTCTTCATCTCCATGTTGACCGCTGACAGAGAGAGAGAGAGAGAGATAGGGGTGGGGGACTACCTCCAGACTGAGAGCTACAGTAGTGTGGGCATTAGGTACTGCATCTTCCACTACCATCTTATTTCATGTTACTCCATACCTGTCTTCTCCATCAGCCACCAGGTAGCTCCCTGGACCTCACCTGACCTCATCCATCTGATAGGAACCAGCCACTCATAGCTGAGGAAAAAGAATAATAGGGATTAAACATTCACTTGTGGCTGGAAGGAAGGAAGGAAGGAAGGAAGGAAGGAAGGAAGGAAGGAAGGAAGGGAGCGATGTGACAAATAACAAATAAATGACAGACTTATTGCAAGATGTTGCCACACACACAAAAAAAAAATTCCCTACCATCAAAATATGTCATTCATTGAAACAGATATATTGCAGTGAGTTACGTACCCATAGGGAGATTTGACCGTGACGCTGGACTCGGGGTCCAGCAGAAAGTGCTTCTGGGATACATGTCCTGTGGCAGTGTCTATGGTTACCACGGGGAAGCCCATCTGGAGCACCCAGCGGTTCATGATTTCATCAACTCGACCAGGAAGGAACACACCGTTGGCTTCCACAGCCTATCGACGAACATGAAAGTATCGAGTTTCAACACAACACAACATGCAGCAATACAGCAATATGACACATCCTCTTTAATAGTGGACCACAGGTATGGCTCCATCATTTGTGATTCATAGACTTGCTTTTATGTAATGATTTTTCAATTAATTTTGTTTGACCTCACTTTTATGATTTAATCTTACCTTGTTTCTATTGTTGCTGATATCTGTTTGTAAAGTGTAATGTTTGAACTATGTTTTGTAAATGTAATTTGAAGCAAGATTCTGATTCTGATTATTATTGTAAAATACCGTCACACTTGAACCGTAACCCAAAGTAATCTGCTTCATGCTTTGGACGTTTTGTGTTTTTTTCGTGAAAGATTTCCTAGGAGACTGTTTGTAAAAAAAATGGTGCCGTGTAAAGATGTAAAATGTAAAAATCACCAAAGTGTCAACATTTAAAAAAAAAAAAATGCTTTAGTAAACAAAGACAATAGTGGGAGGGGCCGTGTTTCAATGAAATCTGCCAGCAGTTATCATTGACTTACAAAAGCAGGAGTGATTAATAATGTTATTATTTTATTAATAATAAAACTCACCATTTGTAGATGGTTCCACAAGTCTCTCCCTAGTGTGTTCCCGTAGGCGAAGTGATTGAGGTATCTCTGGAGAGTAACAGCATGCTGTTATATTTAACTTCATACTGACGCTGAAGAATAATACATTTCCAGGAGGTGTTTTTGTCAGGTCTGCACCCAAAGTACCATGTTGTATAAATACACATACATAAATATAGAAAAACGTACACTGAGTCCTTGGACAAAGACGGGCTCTGAGAGGAAATCTGACAGCATCCTCAACACTGCTGCACCCTGAGGAGGCAGAGAGAGAGAGATAGTTGAGAGAGGTTTAAAGGGGTAATAAGTAGGGCTGGGTCCTGGGAAGTGGTAAATTGCCCAATTCCTCAGAATCAATAAGCTCCTGTACTATTGATCCCTCATATCGATGCCAAGACGCTTCTGCTCAGCTGGGTGTTGTTTGTTCCAACAGCTAAGCAACAGACTTGTGTTGATGACAATGACATATTTTGATGGTAGGGAACTCCATTAAAGTTGTATGTAGTCTTTTGCTCCTAACAATTTATCTAATATGATTCAATAAGGAAACTGAGAAAGAATCAAATTGATAAGGAGATTAAAAAAACCTGAATAATCAAAAATGGCATCAGAATCGCAGAATCCTAACGATACACAGCCCAAGTAATAAGTACTTTTTTTCCATTGGATGGATTAGCTGACTCTTTTCTATTGTGAAATAGTGAATTTACAGGTCACTGTAATTCAAGGGAATGGGAGACTTTCTGTCAATGTTGCAATTCCTACTGTTGCCAATAGAGGTCGAAAAAGATCACAGGGGAAACTTAAAGGGGAATTTTAAGAATGTATTCTTGTGCCCCAGGACAGTTCCGTCAATATTTATGAACACTTTCCTGAGGCTAGAAACTGAAGAAATAACACTTGAATTTGTGATGTCACTGGGATGGAGCACTTATTTTATTCATCACATCACAAATTTAAGGGATCCCTCAAGATTTCTAGCTTGAGGGACGAGCGGTGCAAATTCACAAACACTGACTGAACCGCCCTGGGGCATGGGAATAACATATGTGAATTGTTACAGTAATATGGGTGACATCCCCCTTTTTTAATGCCCCTTTAACTTTTAGACACAGGTGGCAAGAAATTGCTGCTAAGGCTGTGTTGCAGCTTGCGTGTCCTCCAGGTAGTGTCGTCTCTTTTGTAACCAGTTGCTGCCGTCATCTGAGTACCTTGCTGTATGAGACGGCATCAAACTGCTCAATGATCTGGTCTGGTAGGATGATGCTGTCCTCTTTCGAAGACAGCGGATGAGAGGAGGCCAGGGCATCGACTGCAAACACCCTATGGACGTCATCTAGAACTATCAAGTCTTTCTGGATTGGATAGACACAGAAAAAGAAAACTGCATGTATTTAGATAATATCATGCAATGTGTACCATGGAGAGATATGGAGCTAAACCCATGGGAGGCTGGGAGGAGGCAAGGCAAGGTAGAAATACACAGTTCTACATTTATGTATAGCTGGATATCTTTATTGAATGAGAGGGGCCTCCCAGCAGAATAAACACCCTGTTTATGTTATCTAACACCAGCAAGTCTCTGCAGCTAATACTTATATAATTTCATATACTGCACTGTGTAGATGGATGCCCATCTTGGAGTACGGGGGGTGAGAGGATCCCTACCACGTTCCATGTAGGCTCAGCGGAGTCTGCTCCCAGATAAGAGACGTAAGAAGCAAAGCCCTCATTCAGCCAAACCTCATTCCACCACCTCAGAGTCACCAGGTTACCAAACCACTGGTCAGGAGAAAGCAATGGCATCAGTCAGGTAAGAGAGAGAGAGAGAGAGAGAGAGAGAGAGAGAGAGAGAGATAGATAGATAGATAGATAGATAGATAGATAGATAGATAGATAGATAGATAGATAGATAGATAGATAGATAGATAGATAGATAGATAGATAGATAGATCGATCAGCTCACCATGTGGGCCAGTTCATGAGCAATAATGGTAGCAGTGGTCTCTCTGTTCCTGTTGGAGGAGGTTACAGGGTCGTAGAGCAGGTTGGTTTCTCTGTAAGTCACCAAACCCCAATTCTCCATCGCCCCGAAATAGAAGTCTGGCAGAGCTATTTGATCTATATGGAAGAAAACCAGCACAAGTGAGATTATAGGAATTTAATTTAGATAAATTGATTTTACTATTCTGAATAGAAATAAAGAAGGAATAGTGAGCGGTCACTTTGTGGTGGCATGCCACAGATGAGCCTATGTAGGGGAAACATTTAACTAACATTTAACATTTAACTAACGCAAGAAAACAAGGCACAAAAAATACACCATGCAAATAACTGCACATTCAAGTTGAACTGAACAGTACTTTTAATTTCATTATAAAGCCAGCCTCACCTGACTTGGACAGTGGGTAGGAGATATTATAGTATTGCTGGAAAAAGTCCAGTATGGGTCCAGTCAAATTGAGGGCATAGTTTCCCTGCCCTTCCTCAATAGCCTTCCTTCGAGCCCAGATACGGACCTGCAGACACAATAGCAATCACTTACGTCTATCTATTGTTATACATAATCTCTAAAGGTACAACTGCAACTTTTATCACTGGGGATTTAGCTGTGACACATTGAGAAAAGGCCAACACACATTTGAGTATCAGTGAACTAAATCTTACCATCTTGTTAGGCTGTTGTGATGCTAACTCTGACATAGCTGGCTACCTGTGCTGTCTGCAGGCTGTTGAGAATAACTCATACATGTACTCTAACAGCCCTGAAGAGCGACTGGTGGTGGCATTAGCCAGTTGGTGCCCCACTGTGATGGTAATGTAAAAGGACAGTTACCAGTGTGTCTCCTTGTTTGGCACTGAGATGTGTATAGTCAGAGACGATGAGGGCCAGTAAATAGGAGGACATTCTCTTGGTGGGCTCAAACCTGGTGCGCGTCACCGCTACTCCATCAATTGTGACATTAACATCCCCTGGATAGGTAGCAAACACAGAACAAGATGAATTATAGACAACGATGGAACTTAAAGTGATGCCTAGACATTTAGACTTTTACTCAGGCACAAGTATAAATTGTTGTTAGTACAGATTTAATTTAGAATTACAAAGATTTTCAAACGAATGAATTGATCATCTCAAGAGGTTTTGGAGAAATTCCATACACTGTTCATTGGTTTATCTCTAGCTCTCAGACAGGCAGCTTGCTGTTGCATTAGTCAGTTTCATATCCTCCTCGGCACATTTTAGCTGCGGAGTACCTCAAAGTTCCCTCCTGGGTCCTTTTTTGTTCTGTTTCCATATGATTCCACTTGGTCATATACTTCTGAGGTTCTTATATATAGCCCACGAAATGAAACTTCTATAATGAATCATAATCTTGGCAATTAATATCAAATTGAGTGTGGTTTGGCCTATGGGGATGAAGACCAAATAATTGTTCAGTCCTGTTCAGAAATATCTCTCTAATATCAGGTAATTTCTAACCATCTCTGACTTGGAGAAGGTTATTGCCTTGATATAAACTCATAATGAATACTGTAACTGTCTGTATTTTTGCCCTAATGCACATTGTTCAGAGCATCCAGGCTTTTACTGAGCTAGAACTAAGAAGGGAGCACATCATGCACATTTTAACTAGCTTACATTGGCTTATTTTTTATTATCTTTGTAACCCACATGAAATATAGGGCTACTAAACCTGTTATGAGGTGTAGTTGCATGTTGCCCCAGAGGAGGGCGCACGGGTGATTTGAAGTAGCGTCTCATCCTACGAGCGGGTTTATGGTCTTTTCCACACGAGACCTCGTCCTGGAAACACGCTGTGAAACTGACTAAATAACTCCCGGCATGAAACACCACAAAACAGTCGTAAAACCTTAATTAATTCCATACATCAATCGCTAATAAGGTGTTCTTTTATCTGAAACCTGACTGTGAACGTGAGGGGCCAGCGTCTGTCAATTTAGCCGCCCTATTATTGAACTCCGGTGAGTTGAAGCACTCGTTTTCATGCTAGGTTGCTAATCTTTCATGGTAGTCTGTTGTTAGCCACTTTGACAAGACGATACACCATACTTGCTGTTCCCATAAAAAACATTCAGAGTTATGAGAATGTTGTCTAATGTTTTAACTATACTTTGGTGCATATTATATCATTGTAGTGATGATTTTGAAAGATCGCTAATCGCTAATAGTCAACGCTAGCCACACTATCTGATCACTAAGCTAACTGCTAGTTTGGTTGGTGAAGCAGTGATAACGTGGTCAAGGTGCATTGCACTCATTCTGTTGGTACATTTACATGGTGTTTGAACTGATTTTGGTTATTAAAATGTACATGTTATGTAAATCAGTGATAATTCAATTAATCTTGATGGTTAAAGTGGAATATATTAAAATGATGTATATAAAAGGTTAAAAGGGATATGTTACAGGTAAAAAGTGATTAAAAAAGATAAATAATTCATTTGTTAATACTTAAATACTAATGGTTGTGCTATATGGTAATTCATTTAATTGTAATTTGAAGTATATCCTTTGTTATTGGTTATACATGGACAAGATATTCTAAAAGAAAATAAGTTAATGAGGTCTCATGTTAGAACAGAAAGAACAGAGTAACTTACTATTCTGTATCTGCGCTATTTGTGTAGATTGGTTTTTGGTTTTGAACCAGAACCAGATAGAAGGATTCTGTGATGGCGAGCCAAGCCCAGTGAGATTGTGGATGGTCGTGGACGCGATGTGGCCAACCGTAGGACCTGTCCTCAGAATCCATCTGACCAGCTCGACTCATTCATTCATTCTGATCCAGATAAGAACATGTGCACACTATTAACTCTACCCGGGTAGTAGTAGTCAATACACACACGCACAAGGACAAGGAACTGAACTCTTTGGATCTCCGAAAGCTTCTTGAAGGAGCTTTCAACTTGGAGCGTTTATATATAAAGTACTAGTACATATTTTCTTATTCTGTGAGGCAATAAAGCTGCCAACTGTTCAACTTAATATTAACTTTTCTGCCATGAGTTATTCTAGGCATACCACTCTCCGAACCTAGGTAGATGTTAGTGTCTTTATTATCATTGAAAAAGACTAAGGGCGCTACATCTTTATTATTTTTTATTATTGATTTTAAGAATTAATTAATACGATTTTATTGAGCAATTTTAAGGAAAGCAAATGAGTTGGCCACAGCTTTTATATGATGATTGTGTTTGTCTGAAATGTCTGAAATCACACGAAGCAGCATCAGGCGACAGCGTGGCCTACAGCATAGTTAGAAGCAACCTTAACAAGGGCATCAAACTTGCCTCCCCTCTTTTGGCAATACTAGTTTCTGTCTTATTGCAGTACCATTTGCAGATTGCACGACTACTATTCAGTATTACTACCTCTGTCAGCTGTTTACATTGCTCCTCTTCTCAGGACTTTGCACATTTCCATATACTTTGTAGATCTTTATATATTTGCACACTTTTTATATAGCTCTACACAACTCAACTTTTCATTTTGACTTTGAATATTAACTCTCTACCTTCAACAGTGTAGTCTTACATGTACAAATAATAATAATACATTTATTTGATATAGCGCTTTTCTCAGTACCCAAAGACGCTTAGCATAAAATCACATAGAATAACAACACAATTAATATTACAATAAAATAGAGAGAAAAGAAAAACAAAGACGGGAGAAATTAAAATGATGAAACATTTAAAAAGTGAGTTTTGAGAGATGTTTTGAAGGAGGGGAATGAGGTGGAGTCACGGATGTATTTGGATAGAGAGTTCCAGAGGGAGGGGGCAGGGATGGAGAAGGCCCGGCCACCCCAGGTTCGGTGCTTGGTCTTAGTGAGTGAGGTCAGGAGGTTTTCATCGGGTCATTGGTTGTTTTTTTTGTGTTTTTTTTTAATTGCACGCCATCAGGAGGTGTTGAAAGCAGGCACTAGAGGGCCAACTAAAAAATATAGCATGGAACGCCATAGCTCTAGATACTTTGAAATGCAAAGCCTGTGTTTGAAAATTCAGTTAATAGTGAAACTCCTTAATTGCTGCATTTCTTTGTATTGGGATGTCTTTGTAAAGCCTTTAAAAAATGTTGTCCTCTGGAGTTCCGCAAATGCTACTATATGTTTTTTGGGCATGTTTTTTGCCTTTTGCCTGTTAAGATTGGAGACAGGAGGAATCACATGCAACAAAGGTCCCTGGTTGATTTCGAACCCAAAACGCACTGACCTCTCTCCATGCCATTGGACAGGGCTACAGTCCCAGGGGAGTGGATGAGTGTTATATCAAAAATGGCCTTCATAGCTGGCTCATCAAAGCAGGGGAAGGTCTTTCTGGCGTGAGTGGGATGCATCTGAGAGGTGGCAACAACCCTGAGAATGAAAAAATAACATTCTGAGCATCACAATATCAATGAACACATTAAAAACGTCCACATTTCTGCTCACCAAAGTTAAAAATGTTGCAACATTGAGAAGTCTGAAATATTTTTCAAGCGTTCTTGCTATGCACTATTAGCTGAAGCTCTGCTTACTGGCTAGCACTTGATCCCTGCCCACATAACAGTATTGAAGCCTGTATCAGGAAGCAGAGGGACCTTGTTACTTTCAATGGCAGAACTCTTTCTAGATAAGTGCACATGGCTCTGCCGCACACTAAAAAAGGCAGACCTTCAATGGCTATCTGTGGTAAGTATTTCATCTCTCGGCCACGACCACACAGCAGTAAAAGCAGCAACAACATCTCTTATGACCAGGGTGAGAATCAGCCTCTTTTAGAGAACAGGGTAATTTATGAGATATAATAAATATATATATATATATATATATATATATATATATATATATATATATTTATGGGGTAATAACTGTCCCCACTGAACTACTTCCTGATTTTGAGAGGGAAGGAAAATAAGCTAGCCCTATACTGAACTGTGGGAGATGGTTTGGTAATGATGTGCGTGGCCTTCAACCTCACAGTGAGTTTGTGTCACCATATAACTCAGGCTAATGGCCTTATTACGTTTCAAATGTACCATGATGGTATATTGGATCTTTACTCAGTAAATTGACACAATCAAATGACTTTACATTGGCAAATTCAGCCTCTCACTCTGGGGTCTACTTTAAGTTCACTCCCCCAAAACATACTTACTTTTGGACTCCGTCTTCTTCATATACACTCCTGTAAAAGCCAGCTAAGTCATCAGCTAGTTCCCCAGTGAATTCGGTGTATAGCTGGTACGTCTGTCCTTTAGTTAATTTACCATTCAGCTGCAGAACCAGATACTGAGTCTTAGTGTGCAGCCAGGAAGACGTAATACTGGGAGCAAACTCACCACCTGGGGAAGAAGTAGAAATGAAGGAAAGAAGGTAAAAATATCAGATATGTACTGAAAGAACTAGCAAAAAAAAGCAGTGAAATATTATCATAATAAACAGGAAAAATGTTACCAATAGATTCATTGTATAAGTAGTAAACTATGGAATATATGGCAAAAATATGACACCTTTTCCAAATACTTTACTTTTTGAGAGAAGAAAGTTTTTTGTGCCGTTTTTGTCTTCATAAGGGACAATAATTCCTTTTGGCAAAGTTGAAAATGTCTCTAATTATGATAAACAATCATCTTCAATTCCAAGGCTTCCTTTCAAGAAATATGTGTTCCCTTTATTTAAAAGCTTCAGGTCTGATCTCCAGAAATGACATACAAATATATATTACGAATGATGAGAAAATGAAAGGGAAAATGTGTGATTGCTTGGTTTGCAACTGTACAAGCTGTTTAAGTGAACAAACAAAGAATGATAGATATAGATTGGAAAATAATAATTTTCCTTACTCCTGAAAAACATATTTTGTGGAGGTTTACAACTGACAGATACTCTACCTGTAGCGGTGAGAGTGCCCATGTGGGTGTCGTCCATCATGGCGTAGTTGAGCTTGTTCGAGTGGATGAGGATCAGATCTGTTTCCTCCACACACACAAACTCCACCGTGGAATTCCCTGACGGATGCATACACTATGTTGAGTGACAGTAGGCTCCATGCTAAAACTTTAGCATACACTATGTTGAGTGACAGTAGGCTCCATGCTAAAACTTTAGCATACACTATGTTGAGTGACAGTAGGCTCCATGCTGAAACTTTAGCATACACTATGTTGAGTGATAGTAGCCTCCATGCTAAAACTTTAGCATACACTATGTTGAGTGATAGTAGGCTCCATGCTGAAACTTTAGCATACACTATGTTGAGTGGTAGTAGGCTCCATGCTGAAACTTAAGCATACACTATGTTGAGTGATAGTAGGCTCCATGTTGAAACTTTAGCATATACTATGTTGAGTGATTGTAGGCTCCATGCTGAAACTTTAGCATACACTATGTTGAGTGATAGTAGGCTCCATGCTGAAACTTTAGCATACACTATGTTGAGTGATAGTAGGCTCTATGCTGAAACTTTAGCATACACTATGTTGAGTGATAGTAGGCCACTAGCATTGTTTAAAATAAGAGGACAAAAATATTTGCTTTTTATTATATGGCCTGTAGATTCATACATATTCAAAAATAAAATATTATTCACTCAATACAACCATTTTTTTTTTTGCAGAACTATTTCAGGTGAGCAACCACGTATTCATTCATTTTAAGCTGTACACAGTCTCCCATCAACCACCACCTTCATCTTCTATGGAAACAAAACTAATCATGCTCCAGGTCTTGCAGGAGCAGAGACTTTTCCACAGGGAAAGCCCAGATCACTATCACTAAACTGACAGACTTAGCTACAGCCCTGATCATTCATATGGATACTCCTCACCTGTGAAAATGTAGAGGCCAGTGGACGGGTCTGGGCTGAGGCGAGGCCACAGGGTCACGTTGTAGTGGTCAGGTAGCAGTGTGGTGGGGAGACGGTAGCTGGGGGAAACAAACCAATTAGTAAATGAATGAAGACACTATTTCAGACATTTGCTATTTTTTTACAAAAGCAATATCTGTGACAAATTACTGATTTCCTGCTTATTTGGCAACATTATCTCATTACTTACACTACACTACTGTTAATTTAGGACAGCTTTGTCTCAATTATCCATTTAATGTGTAGGAAAATTATTTATTCACATTGACAAAAGTGTTTTTGTAACTGTAACAAGTAGTTTTAGATTGTAGATTGATTGTAGTCGGTTTAGTAGGCGTGTTGTGATGTTTTATGTTCAACACTTTGAAAGAAATAAAAGAGGCCAGGGCAAGAGCTTCAGGGGTGTCAGTCTGTAAGACCTGCAATGAAACCCAACTGCCCCTGCCTTAAGGAGCTGCTGACCCACATAAAAGAATCACTGGAGAGTTTTAGTGCCCCATGGTCTAAATGCTGTTTCAGAGGCTTTTCCACCTTCAAGAATAAAAATATTTAGGAAACATTGTAATTCTTTGTGGGCTTTTTTGGGTATAAAAAATCAGGAGAAAATATTGCCGATCTGTCAATTTAAAAACATCAGTGACCCATATTGGTCAAACCAAACTCCTACCTGTCCCAGGGAGCTGTGACGTCACCATCATCCGTCAGGGCAATAATCCACAACGTGACAATGGTTGCCACGGAGACCAGGGCTAAAATCACACCTAGGACACACAGCCTGCTGACTCGGCAGGCTCTCCCCATGACCTCGCAACTACTGCTAAGATGATAAAATTGCTACAGAGAAAAAGCCTAAAAGTAGTAGTAGTATTTTCAGAATGCTAATTAATTACCGCAACTGACTGACTGACTTCTGACTTCTGCTAGCAACGCCTGAATGCTAACTGGTAATTTGACTAAAATGCCAGCTATAAGCTCAGTCTACAGTTAATGAGTGTAACCTACTCATGCGGAGTGGCAAACACCACTGAGTGCCAGGCCAGCATTTAACTGTTGCCCCTCTTGTTTATTGCTATATTATCCAGTCCTCTCACTGTAGGAAGTGAATGGATGATGTATTGGGACAAAACAGCTCTCACAGGTGCAGTGAAAAGGTAGAAAGTGAGCAATAAGAGTGATGAATTATCCACAATAATGTTTTATTGGGCTATTCAGACGGGCAACGAGGACGTTCACATGTCAATAATCAATCAAAGTCACACCAGGGGCCAAATGTATAAACCATGCGTACACACGAAAAGTGTACGTACGTCACTTTCCACGCAGGAATCCAAATGTATAAAAATCCACGGGCGGTGAGAAAGTGCGTACCGGTAAGCACTTTTTCGCCGCCCGTGGATTTTTATACATTTGGATTCCTGCGTGGAAAGTGGCGGTGTGAAATGTGCGCACCTTTCCCACCGCCACTTTCCACGCAGGAATCCAAATGTATAAAAATCCACGGGCGGCGAAAAAGTGCTTACCGGTACGCATTCTGAACACCATGCGTACCATATGCATTTTTCGAGTTTGTATCCAAAAAAGGATCAGAAAAGTGTGAATTTGGATGACATTTTATTTGGAGCTTTTTTCTTTCACTACATTGTGTTAGGATGTAATCTATAGTTTAAAAAAAACATCCACTATGATGCGTGAGTGGTTAATAACATTTTTTTGACAAGCCTTCATTTCGTTCTATCTTGAGTAAATATGTTTGTCACTATGCTTTATGATAATGATCTTTATATAAATAAACAAATAAATACATGATATGTATATAAATAAAGCTTCAGCTGTGACCAGTTAACAGGTCGTTAAAACGTCACTATATAAAGACTAGCTGTGCGTAATGGCTGTTCCAAATGATACGATGGCTGCCTTGGCGTTGCTGGAAGATATTGCTATTGCGCAATTTAGGCGAGAACGAGTCTTCAGAGACCGTACTGATTTTCTGGTCCATGATGATGACTGACTAATGCGCCAGTGGATTTCCAAGAGCTGTTCTCTTCTAATTGTGTGCTGAACTGGACCCTGTGTTGGGCACGCTCGGAGAACCCTGTCATCCCCGTCCATCTACAGGTATTGACAACAATCGGGTTTTTAGCGATGGGGACGTTTCAGCTGAAGCTTGCGGACAGACCAGGGATATCCTGAGCTGCCCTGAGCCGGGTCATGCCCATGGTGTGGGGTGGCATCATTTCTTTGAGTAATAAATACATCAGGTTCCCTTACACAGCAGCTGAACAGGCCAACATCAAAATGCAATTTGCAGCGATGTCCGGTTTCCCAAATGTAATATATGTATATAATATTGTTTTGTATAATGAGCCACAACAGACGCTGTAATGTGATGACCAGCCGTGCGCTCTGTGGTAGAGCGTTGCATTGGGCTTTTAAAAGGGAGATGGTTTCGGTTACTTTCTGCCATTCAACTTGTTTCATTTGGTTGGTAATACCAGAGTTTAGGCTTCTAAATAATCTGCGTTTTCTTCTGTCATTTTGATCAACCATTATTTCAAGTTCACAGTCGTAAAATTGCGCTTCTTTTCTTCTAATTCTTCTTAAATGCTTCCGCCGTTTGTCCTCAAAACTCAATTAAATGCTGGCCCTTTATATGCAAACCAGGCAGTTGGGGGTGTGTTGGAAGCCATATATAGTAAATTGTGGGCATGGTCAGAAGGCTCGTGCACGTGCACGCAATTTAAGGATGATTGAGATGTATGAAGAAAAAACACGTGGGAACAGACGTACGTGGGGTTTTATACATCTGAGCGTATGCATGTTTCCTGTTTTGTGCGTGCACACGTTTCTACACCTAAATCTACACAGAGTTTTATACATTTGGCCCCAGGTCTGATGACAAATCAACAAGACAAAAAGATTTTGTCTTATTGAGTTCATAGGTCAGCTCTTAAACCTTTATTGTTGCAAAAGGAGTTATGCTGTACACAACAGCACATAGTCAAGCCTCCTGGACTGACACACATAGACAGGCAAAAGCTTGTGTCAAAAAAAAAATATATCAAAAAATATATTTAAACCTACCTGGGAAAATAGTCCATCAGTCATTAGATTGGAAATTGGACTAGAACGGTCAGAAACAAATCCACACAGGAAACACAACGGAAGATACCACAACAAATGTATTTATTCCTTTTACATAAATCATCATTGTTTACTGCATTCAAATATCTACAAATATCAAAAGCATGTGAGGATCACTGTATAAAAAAAGGGTACGTTTGTTGGAAGTTATACAAGACAAGGAAGAGACATCTAGTATCCCTGAGCAAAATCACCCAAGCCCGCTCACCCTGAGGCACTACTGGAGCATGTCTAAAGGTACTGAGGCATGTTTACACCTTATTTACTGTTGAGTAAATAGTGATATACATAAGCAATTTCCAAGGTAACATTTGTAACCTTCTGCATATTCATATTCACAGAGATGCACAGAGGGATAGAGATCTTGAGGGACACCTTAACAGGCCTGCTGGCTCAGGCTGGCTTTGAAAAAAAAAAAAGCAGGCAGTCGTCATAACCAGAAAACAGAAATCATTTGGAGGATCTGAACAATAAATAACAGAAAGAATGTCTTGTGGTGGAATCCCCTTCTCAAGCAGTAAATCAGTTGTTATAAACGATTTGGTGTTGTAAAACCAATCAACTTATCGGAAGGAACTTCAATTATTTACCTTTAAACCCAACTGTCTCCATCAAACAGGAAAAAAACACAAGAAAGTTGGATAATCACAGAGTTATTTGGAGTTACTGCACTCTGCTGTTGCATAACTACTACTTTGTACAGTAAGACGGTCTTGGAAAAACTCAGATATTTCAAGTCTAAAATTCAAAACAGTGGAGTGACGGAAGACTTTCTAGTGCTAACGTGTTGCCATAGTTACTGCTGTTTGCCTTTATAGAGCAAGTATATCTTCTACACCAGGGGTTCCTCAACTTTTTGCGCCCAATTAAGAAACTTTACCCTGTCATTTGAGGTATGGGCTCAGGAACCCATCAGATCCCAAACAAATTGTCACGATCTAGAGCAGCGGCCTTCAAATCTGGACCTCTGGGTCTGTTCAAATGAAGATATCAAATGAACTGTCTGGTGGGATAGAAAGCCAGGAAGGGTTGTGGCCCCTGAGGACCACTGATATAGAGTCTTCTATCAGAAGATATCTCAGTCTGGCAGGGCTAGGGTCAATTTACTTTCAATTTAAGCTATGTGAAGTGTATGTAGGAGCTGAATTTGCTAAAAGCATTTCTGACAAAAAAATGAAATGAACGTGACTTCAGTCTATCACTCCTTATGGTTTAGCCTCAGCTGTGAACCATTCGAGGACCTGCTTCTTGTTCTCAGCGATCCACTTAATGTTGGCGATGGTTCTTTCCTTGGCCTGCTCCACCGCCAGTGTCCCGGAGCCAAATCCAACCTCTGCGTTATCCGCCTGGAACTGCGTCAGCTGTCGCCACAAACAACACAGTTTGAGTTTATGGCAACAATAAAACTGGGTGAACTAAGGGCGCGTTCACACAGTTTACTCCTTTAGTTTGGTGTTTTGGCAGAACCATGCAAAGTGTTCAAATAACCGCACCAAGTTAGTTCAATAGTGACCATGTTCTATCTCCAAAATGTCAATGTTTTTACCTTGTTGACTAGGCTTATTGAATGGATTTTGAAAACGTTTCCTAAATAGGAGAGGACCACACAATGCCTCAATTGAAGTTAAAATCCTTAAAATCGGAGTTACAAGGTTTCAGCGCAACAACAGCGGTCGGTCATTCGGTAAGAATAAACACTATTATTATGAACCAATTTCAAGTCAAAAGCATTGTGGGTAAAAACAAATCTTTGAAACAGCTCACCTGTTGTAGCTCAAACTCCGTGGAAAACCTTTTGGTGACTCCGTTGATGAGGTTGGAGAAGGAGAAGGAGCCACCACCGTACCTTTGAAGCAACAAGACATAAGTGATCATTTTGAGATTTCCATGAAACAATGTATGTGTATGTATATATATATATATATATATATATATTTACTGTTCAAAAGCCAGTTTTCTTTTTGCGAAATTGCTGCAAAATCAATAGTTTATTAAAAGTGGACCCTGCTGCACTCTTAAATGAAGGCACATTGAATTTGAAATGATGTATCCAACTAAGAATGTGATTATCAATGAGAAATAGACTATACTAAAATGTCAATCCAATTGTGCCCTGGATGCATGCCCATTATTTCTTGCTGATCCAGCTTGAATTGATTTGAGCAGACGGTATCCGCTACTCGTGCACACATCATATTGTTTATGTTTAATATCGCCTGTTGAAGCTGTCAGTGTTGGCAATTCCATTCTTTCAATTTCTCACTCTTCAGGAAGGAGCAAGAGAGTTGAATTATACTCACTGAGTGAAGATGTACGACCAGCGGGCCCTGACAAAGTCCCAAGCCAGAGACTGACCCACCACGTTGCTGGCGATGTAGACAATGGTGGAGGTGGCGTCCTGCTTACGGATCTTTTCTGGATCCAGAGTGTACTGAAGGTACCTGAACAGGAGGCAAGAAGAACAGCGGACATATTGGTGTGTGTGTGTGTGTGTGTGTGTGTGTGTGTGTGTGTGTGTGTGCTGAACCGATTTCACAGTGATATTATGAGCAACTCCTGCCGTTGTATTTGACGTATCTGACCTGTTGAGCAGCCAGGGTTGCCTGGTGCAGGCCAGAGCATAGCGGAGTTTGTCGGCCTCGATGGCGATGCTGGCATTCTGAAACTGCGACCAGGCGAACTCCCACTCTGCGGCGCCACCTGCTGCGATGGCGCTGCAGTACACGGTGGAGCGCAGGTTGGGGTGGATCCTTGGGAAAGATGAGCACACAGCTCAGCTAAGTGACTGACTGGTGAAATAACTGACTGAGTAATTAACTCAATACAGTAACTTACTAACTGCCACCAAGGTAGACGGATGTACTCACAAGTTGTGTTTAGAGGTCATCCATTGATTGAACCACCCCTTGATCAGTTCCTGGCACTCCTGGATGCCTGTGCTGCAAGCCATCCTGATGGCATTCACCTGATTATACCTGGGTGGTGGAGAAGGGGGAGGGTGAAGAGGAAGAAAAGATTAAGAAAGAAAGAGAAAGACGATAAAAGAATAATGAAGAAGGGAAGAAGGAGACAGAAGGAAAATCAATGGGAGGAGGAGAGGACGAGAAAGAGGGACAAGGATGAGGCTAAAAACAAGCAGGGCAAGAAGAAGAGTAGGAGGACTAAAAGGTACTAATTTGCCAGTGACATATTTTTCATTGACTGTACCACGTACAAATGTATTTATTTTTCTTGATTCTATTTCTTCTCTACTTACTGGTCCATGTGTCCGTCAGGTACTTTGGTCCAGTTGTTAGTTAGTGTCTTGTAGTGGTTAAACAGAAAGCTCACCTGTTTCCTTAGATACGCCTGAAGAAGAGAGAGATAGAGTTAAGGAAACACTAGCATAACACCTACAGTTAGTACTTTTATTCGTTTCTTTTATTTATTTATTTGCTTTGCTGGGAGCGGGCCCACCTGCATGGGGCCGTAAACCTCACTGCGGTCAAACATGAGGTAGAAGAAGTCTAAGTTGTTTAGGGTGGACTCCCAGGGCATGTAGTCCGTCTCCTTGCTCAGGTACTTGGTCGTTTTGAGGGCCAGCACTGTATTGATGATCTTCGCTCTGTGGGGATGAAAGACAGTGGAAAAGAATAGGACCTCCTGGATTTTTACATGCCATCTAAGTATGGTTCCTCTTATCAATATATCATTCTTAGATTAACCTTGGTATAATTACAGTAAACAAATGAGACCATGGTGGCGTCAATTGGTATATTGGTATTGGTATCCTCTCTCACACCGGTGGTATTGTTGGTGCCAGTGTTTCTCAAGATTAAGACTACATTTCCCATAAACCCTGTTGCCTCCTGCCCGCCAAGGTGTTATACAATGACGCTTAAATGAAGACGAGCACCATCATTTTCATCATCGTCATCATCATCATGCAGGTATTAGAGAGTATCAGCAAGACCTACCTGGCCAGGTTAAAGGCATCATCAACCAGTTGAGCTCTGTTGATCACTGGAATCAGCTATAAAAAAAAAAAAAAAACAGTAATATCCCTTTCACGACTACTGAACAACTACCAAGAAGTCAGCATGTCATTATGCAAGAATGCAGATAAAAGCTGCTCATGGTAATAACCTTTTATTAACGTAAGCGTCAGACTGCTGTTTCTTACCTGATGGTTGGTGTCCAGAACATTTAGGAGTCGATCCCAGTTGCCCTGGTCATAGTTAACCCTGTAGTAACCCACCACGTTGAGGTTGGCCAGCACCCAGTCAGTCCCTGATGCCATCATGGCCCCAACCGTGGCTACGGATCCACCAAAGACAAAAGGGCAATCAGAGTTAGTCAACTTAACCCTAACCTCAATTTAACAAACCTCAACAACATTTTCATCCATTACCTTCTCTTAAACTTGTGGTGTTTAATATCCTACCTGATTTTTCCTCGAGCCATTGTGGTGTCTGTAAATTCCCTGTCTTCATCCACCTGATTGGAACAATCCACTCATACCTGTGGGGAAAACAGTAGTAGTAGTATTATTAGTAGTAGTGGTAGTAGTATCAGTGGTAGTAGTAGCTTTGTAAAGATGAAACAATGATGTTAGATTCTGGGTCCAAAACAAGGAAGGAAGGAAGGAAGGAAGGAGGCTAGAGGAGGTACGTACTTGTAGGGAGATGTTACGGTAACATTGGAGTCTGGGTCAAGGAGAAAGTGATTCTGGGATACGTTTCCATTGACAGTATCTATGGTAACCACAGGAAAGCCCATCTGCAGCACCCAGCGGTTCATAATCGCATGGACTGTTTGAGGAAGCGGGGTGCCATTAGCATCAACAGCCTGCGGAAGAGAACGGACAGGAAGAAAATGGCAACTTAGTTTAAGGTTGCTCCTATGGTGTGTACTGGAAACCCTTCTGATAAATTAATCAAACTGCAATTGGTACGAAAGAGAAACACGTACTGTTTGGAGATGGTCCCATAGGTCTGTGTAGACAGTGTTCCCATAGGCAAAGGTATTCAGGTAAGTCTGCAGGATGGAAAGAAATGCAGGACATTAGTTCTAGGTCCTAAGATGTCATGTTGAACAACTATTGTATACCACTCCAGAATGTATTCAATCAGTTCAAACTTCAAATAGAGTCTACAGTTAATTTATCAAAATGTGTTCTATTTTGAGTGGAATATTTCTTTATGAACTCCTTACGCTGAGTCCGATTGTGAAGACTTCTTCAGTCAGGAAATCAGACAGCATCCTCAGAACAGACGCTCCCTGAGGAGGAAGGGAAGAGAGGTTATTCTGAAGCTTTTGAATCATTCGGATGTTCAGACGAAGGATCCCTGTCTTGATGGTTATCGAGAATCTACAAATGTATGAACCGTTAATTAAAGGAAAAAGCACAAAATGATATGTTCAGGAAACTCATGTCCACAGGAGAGAAATTTGCAACATTTCAACTTGTTAGGTCTTAACATGCAGTAGGCCGTACCTTGCTGTATGAGATGGCATCAAACAGTTCACTGATCTGTGCTGGTTTCTGGATGTCTTCTTCTCTAGAGGACAAGGGGTGAGAGGAGGCTAGGGCGTCGACTGCAAACACCCTGTGGACGTCAGTGAGCACGATGAGGTCTTTCTGGTGGGAGAGAAGTAAGTTTACATCTATAAGATCATCGTTATTCAAAGATCTTCTCGTGAAGATTGAAATGGACACCCTAGATCATACCAAGGGCAAGTCTCCACATTCCATGTGGGTTCACTGCATTCTGCTCCCAGGAAGGAGAGGTACCAGAAAAAGCCTATCGTCTCTCAGAAGCCTCCGGAATAGTGATTATTCTAACAGTGAGGCATTGGGGGAAGTCCTTACCACGTTCCACGAAGGTTCAGCATGGTCTGCTCCCAGGTATTCGACGTAGGAGGCAAAGCCCTCGTTCAGCCACAAGTCGTTCCACCACTTCAGAGTCACCAGATTACCAAACCACTGAAGGGGACAGCACACATCACATGTAAAGTGTAAAGGATCACGTGCCATTTGAGAAGCAAGTACTACTTTTGAATGCAAGAAAGCCAAACTGGTCAGGTTCAAGCATCTGATTATAGCATTCCCTTATGTTGTTTATTGTGTCTCAATAGAGGTTAAAAGGATTGAGATCCAAGCTGCTATAGATCTTCAGATCCTTCAAGGTCTTCCAAAATCATTGAAAACTATTTCCAGCCTTAAACACCAACCATGTGAGCCAGTTCATGAGAAATGATGGCCGCGATCCTCTGCTTGTTGGAGTTGGAGGAGAACTTGGCGTCGTAGAGCAGAGCTGTCTCCCTGTACGTGATCAGACCCCAGTTCTCCATGGCTCCAGCGTTAAAATCGGGTAGAGCTATCTGGTCTGTAGGAGAAAGTCAATTAATTTCTTGTTAATTGCTTGACTCAACAGTTAATTAATCAGATCATTGAAATCAAGTTTCAAAGATGAGCCAATATCCTCTATAAATATTATCTTGATAAATTGTATAAGGGAGATAATCATGGACACTTTGACCTTCACAAAACATGGGATAAAACTGTAACTGTCACAAGAGACTGTATAACAATTAGAGTCATCAAATTTCTTCTGTCAATCATTGATACATTTTGTTCTCAACATGTTCCCAAAGCCCTGTGATAAAAATGCATAAAGATACAGGCACTCATAAGATCTTTGCAGATAAACCCAGACTCAATAAACCACAAAGATGCATAGTATAGCATAAAGGTAATAAATAGCATAAATTAGTTTCATGGATTAAAATGGACTGGAAAGTTTAGTTGTAGACCAAAAACCTTTCAACAGAGAATAAATAGAAATAGATATGTTGATTGTGTTATACAGTGATAGCCATTCTCCCAATGTCTGTGTTCCTCATCCTTAATTTATCATGCTTTCTGCAAATCTGCTGGTTGCAGTTTTCGTTCTGCAAACATTTCCCAGGACAGGGGAACTTTTTATCATATGGTTTGGTCATGTCCAGTAATTGAAACACTGTGGGATAAAGTGACCCGTTCCTTCGGGGTCTTCCTGAACCACACAGACACCAGAGACCCCCAGCTATGCGTCCTTAACTTTGCGCTGCAAGGATTGTGGTCTAAAAGCCATAAACAACTGTTAACCACTGGATGTAGGGTAGCCAAACGACTCATCACACAGCACTGGAAAGATGCGGCTCTGTTAAATGGGGATATGTGTCTGCGGCCCATTCTGGACATGTTGGTCATGGAGAGAGATCTTGTTGAGCTATACAATGAGGATCTTTCCGAATGGTCCAATGTGGGTGAACTTACCAAGACACTACCAATTTTCCCTTAGATTTGACTCATGATCAAACATGGCAGCATCTGATTCTGTGACTTTGTGATCTTACAGCTCGCCTTTATAATACCTCTGTTGTACTTGTTATACAGTATATTCTTATTACAATGTTATTCTTACTATCTCATTTTTGTCATTGTGTTATAATGGTTAATGGTGTATGTTTTGTGTGTATGTCTAAATATTTTTGAAAATAAAATATTAAATAGGAAAAAAAACAAAGTTCTGCAAACATTTCCTGGAAGCAGAGCTGGAGGCAGAAATAATCTCATTGGCTGAGTTAAACCTCAATGGGCGAAGCCAAAGAACCACAGTTCAATCTGCATCCAAGAAATTCCTTGTGGAGCTGGTGCCATACAATATGCCATACAATATATCACAGTTATTTCTGTGTTACTGTTCGTGTTTTTTTTTTTGGTTTGTTTGATTGTACATATTGCACATTATTCGAGCACATGGCTGTAGTATCAGCACAGACCTGAGGACAACATTTTATCTGTTGTATCTGTTTTTAAACCAGACTCATTCAAATCCAAATCATCATCTGCTTACCAGATTTGGGCAGAGGGTAGGTAGCATTGTAATAATTCTCGAAGAACTTGAGGATGGGCCCAGTGACATTGAGGGCGTATTCTCCCTGGCCTGCAGCAATAGCATTCCTCCGAGCAAAGATACGGATCTAAACCCACATCAAACACACACACACACAGAATAAAACAGATCAATTACATGCAAATGTCCATGTTAGCTTGAACGTAGCATTATCATCTGTTTTAAATTATTGTAGGCACTGGAATGGCATCTTTAATCTTTATGATGTGTGTCTCTTCCCAAACTTTGCTGATGGATGAAAATGTTACATCCTTTATAAGAGTGACTTCTTCTGGTAAATTAATTAAAGGTGCAGTTTGTAAGACTTTAAGCACTGAAATAGGTCCAAAATGTTAATAAATGAAGATCTTCTGTAAGCATTATAAGAAAATTGTGTTATTATAGAGTACTGTTTTTCTCCACTATAGCGCAATAAAATCTACTGAACAAAAGTGCAACTTTAGGTTTGTAACTTTCTTACCCTTAAGGGCAAGAGCTGATCACAATCACATGTCTAATTTGAAGCAAAGTTGTTTATGACACATGCACCGATGATGAGATGATGAGATTGTAAAACTAGGATTGTGATAAAACGAAGGATTATTGTGGTGTGGGTGTAGGTCAATTCAGTAATGTTCTGTGTTAAAGTGAATAGTCTGACAAGGTAGACTTGTTTCCAAATGTAGGTTACTGTGAGTTGGAGCTGGAGAAGAGTCAGCTCAGTTAACCTGAACAAACTGTTAGCTAGCTAACTAGCCAGCAGGTTAATTTAGTTCATGATAACATGCTAGCCTCTCCTAACGCTAGCTTCTACTAGATATTGTACTAGTTCTTTGGGGGGAACTATTACCAAAACTTCGTCGATAGTGTTGTTGACATAGTCAAAGTCGCTGACAATAAACGCCAAGAGGTACGTGGACATTTTCTTGGTCGGTTCAAAAACTGTCATCAGCACATTCTGGCCTTCCCTGATGACATTGGTTGTTTCTGAGGAAGAGAAAGGAAATGTGATTAATGTATGTGTAAAAATGTGATTTGTTTGATTGATTTAGTTTAGTTGAAATATCTGTGGACTTGAAAAAGGAGGAAATGAAAGTAGTGGAAACACCTAACGCATTTTGAACATGGTCCTCAATCTGTCATCATTACTTACTCATTACTCATTACACTTAGTTGTCCCTAGGGTTGGAAAGGTTGGGGTTTTTATTCAAATTTTCAAGTATAAGTTATTGTATCAAGTATCAAGTGCAAGTATCAATTGACATGTTTTTGTAATCAGATTACTGTCATTCTATTATGCCATCTTTCCCCAATCTCAATCAAAATATGTCTTCCTCATACATGCCATGCCTTATACAGTATCTGGGACTACAGAAATATTGTCCAATCAATACTCGTGAACATGAACATTACATGAGTGAACACCTGTTGATGATTCATGTTCAAAATATTTAATGCTATATTTTGTTCATTGCCTCTAAAAAGTGTAGTGGAGTACGGACCTCTCTCCTTGCCGTTGGACAGGGCTATGGTATCATTGCTGTGGATCAGAGTGATGTCGAAAATGGCTTTCATCGCTGGCTCGTCAAAACAGGGGAAAGCCTTTCTGGCATCTGTCGGCTGCATCTGAGTGGTGGCAACAACCCTGAGAAGAAATAGTTGAATGTTTTATTTCCTTTCATATTTCAAATGGCATTCTAAATAGTTTCAGTTTTATAGTTAGTTCTATGGCCTATGAAAGTAACAGTGAAAGCTTTTCTTATGTTATCTGACACCAAATGAACATACTTTTTAACACCATTCTCCATGTATTCACTCCTATAGAAGCCTCCCAGGTCATCATCCAGTCGTCCCCTAAATTCAGGCGTGTTGACATGGTACCTGTGGCCCTTCAAAAGTTTACCATCCAATTGTAGGACCATGTACTGAGTGACATTCTGGTGCCTGAAGGACCTGATGGCGGGGGCCGTGACCCCAACATCAACTGAGGTAAGGATCGGATCTTTCAAGTACAAAAGCTTGTTGGAGTGGATCAGGATCAGGTCAGTCTCCTCAACACACTCAAACTCCACAGTGGACTCACCTGAAACAACATAGAAGTGGCTTAAATTAGAATAAATAGTAGGGAAGAAGGACAAGGTGAAGGAGAGCAAGACGAAAAAGAAGTTATAGTTGTGGACTGAAATAGATTGCATGCTTCTAGAGGGTCCCCATGTTGGAGGAGTAGATGTATGAGTTGGGGTTCCAAGTGCAGGTGATAAACAACTAATTTTGCCTGAGAAAAAGCTGAAAATGCATTCAAACATGGCAGGGACAAGTCAGTGCCCTGCAAAAAGAATAAAAAATATCAGCTTTTTCCATGATGAAGCATTATAAATTGTGTGAAACAATAGCATCTATCAATTGCAATACAAAATTAAAAAAGAGGAAAAAATGGAGATATGAAACAGGACACCTATGATATGTTTCTTTTTTTTTTTTTATGGCACTACATTGATTTCTCATTCCTGCTCAAATCCCCCTCTGAGTAGGGCATCCATAATATTATTGGATTTAACATTTAAAGGGGAATACTTCTGAATTAGCAAGTGGAAAAAGCATCTCCAAAATTGAATAGCTAGATAGAATAAGAAATTGTAAGACAGCAAGGTATATGTTGCTAGATTAGTCTGTCGAATAGCCTGCAAAATCAGTTTTGTGCTGTTAGACGGTATTTTGAAAATTTTCAGGAGAAAGACAACAAAAAGTTTGGAAGTCACTGCTCTTATTCATTTTCTTTTGTTTTCCCGGGCACAATTCATCCCTTTCACGTTTGTCCAAATAAAAAAATGAAAACGGATAGAAACTATGGCATGCCATCAGCCTCCATCTCCATCCTTATCCCCCCTAAAGCCTTACCTGTAAAGTAATAACCAAGTACGTCATCTGGAATCAGTCGCGGCCACAGGGTGACATTATAGTAATGCGGCACCAGGCTCTTAGGCAGGCGGTACTTGTCCCAAGGCTTGTCGGACGGGATCGGCGTTGTGGTGTTGGGTTCGGCCGACGTGGTGTTGGGTTCGGCCGTCGTGGTCGGGGGTTCGGCCGTCGTGGTGGGGGGTTTGGACGTTGTTCCTCCATTTGTCGGCAAGACTTCATCATTTTTGGCCTTTTCCTGGGAGTAAACGACAGACAGGGCAATGATGGTGGCCACGGCTCCCACGCCCAGGATTATGCCTACCAACCCGACAGCTTTGCTGATGTAGAAACCTTTCCCCATGTTCTCTGCCTGTCAAGAGTCTCAAGTCAAAGAGAGTGGGTAAAGGCAGCGGGTAAACTATTATATGTAGCCATGGCTAGAATCTCCCCTCCCATTCACAGCGCTGGGTGATACATTAACAGTGAGATTGTAAATATGGATCTGGTTGGAGAGACACAAACCAACGACAGCAACACTGCAACACTTATCTGACACAGCAACTGTGTCTGCGACATCTACCAGGATCCATTTATCTTTATCTCACAGTTCTTTCGGCGCATCCAAAAACATTAGCACAAAGATGCCCAAGATACTGAGAAACCAAAAGTTGTGAGCCTTTGTTAACTTGTGTTAGAACATACACTTGCTTGGCTTTGGTGGACAGAGACAGTGACATGAAGCCACGTCTTGTTTTCAAGTAGCAATATTCAAAGTTCTTTTCTTTATATTCTTTATACTGAGGTCCAAATAAGTACATTTTGAAGAGAACATGGAAAGTTTCATCATTTTGCTACTAATATGTCTGTCGGTTAGACTTTAACAGAGAGGCGGTTTTCCACATTCCCACCATTTTATCGATGCCATTTTATGGATGCAGAGCTGTAAAGCATTATCACTGAGTGTGTGAAGGGAAGGAATTGTGAAAGATGCGGACCATTAAACCTTTCCGGTTTTGCTCAGCCTCTATCGCCAGTTGAAACTTCTTGCCCTTCCTCTCTGAGGTTGACCGGTTTCACAACAGTAGCCTTTCACCTTTTCATACGTGAAACAGAGTCATTCCATATGCAAAGATGCAGTGTCTTGCTCACTTTGGCAGGGATGCACACTGGGTAATCGCAGGAGATCGAACTCATGATCCCTTTTCATGGAAGAATCGCTGACCACCAGCATCTCAGTTTGTTATCGGAGATTACTATGGCAACAATGGTATTATCACAGTGACATTTGCCGTTCATCTGATGGAGATAGAAAAGCATGGACGCTCGCGATTCGTTCACAATTTATACGTTTCACACTACTAATCGATCAAACAAGTCATCAAATAAAAAAGACCACTGCTTCATTACCAGTCCACTTCATGACAGAATAGCGTTAGCGGTGCTCTGTAGTCTAGCAAGCCGCTCCTAACGTTACCCTGCCAGTCTGCACTGATATTAGAGGAGCCGTAACAAGTGCAGCAACTTCGCTGATGGACTTTAGTTATATTTCGGGCGTCATATACCATCAAAGGGGGAAATGCGACATGTAAATATGTCGAAATGCGGAACTGTCATGCACAAATCAGCCTAAAAACAATGTTGTAACGGAAGAAGAAGAAGAAGAAGGACTTTATTTACAACATTGAACACATGCAGGGGGGGAAGTGGCCGCACTAACTAACTAACTAACTAACTAACTAGCGAAGTAGAGACATCGGCATACTAGCGATTTTTTGTTATGCTTGTTATAAAGAAAATGTCTATAATACATTGAAACAACATTAAACTAAGATAATAATAATAATAATACCACGGTTAGAATATTTTTTTAATCTTTATTAACGAAGAAAATACTACATCTGTGGTTCACTTTGATGGTAGTGTAGCGTTCCCCATGATCTTCCAGTTGATTCGCAGGTCATTCTGGGAGATTTCTCCTAGCCCTTGGTTTGTAGTGTGCCTCTGAAAAATCTCCGTTTGGAGGGCCATGTAGCCCTAGACCTTCACCCTACCCCTCGATCACAAGAGAATTGGGACACCCCTACCCCTTCACGTGAACGCGCAAAACAGAGGGGAAGGGCTAAGGGGTGAATTGGGATTCGGCCTTAAACTAAGAAGCGCAACGACGTATCAAGGCACCTTTTTACATTTCCCTTGGTCCGTTTTGTTATGCTTGACTTTCCAAGCATGATGAACTTCTGGCGATCAGATGTCGACGTTCATCTGATATGACCAAAACGGGATTATGGGTATATAATCCCTTGCGTCATTTCCTGTAGATTACATTCTTACGCCCAACAGTAGTGGTGTGTCCCAATGTGTCAACTGTGGTGAGGTTTGCACCACTTGGAAGAAGAGAAATACCTGCATTTTCTGTCTGTAGTTGTGGCAGATTTCTGATGATCATTAATATATATATGCAGCAAAAGTCAATGAGTCATCTACATCAACACATTTTGTATTATGCTACCATTGTCTGTTGAGGTGAGCTGTGGTAACAGAGAGCCGGTTCCACTTTTGGTGTGTATTACACACATTTCAATGACTTTCTGCTGGTTTTCCAGCTCACCTTGACAACATAGTCACATTCAAAGCCCTGTATATAGTTTGACGTCACACTGAGAAAAACACTGGCGTCGGCTGCAGTACAATGACCTTTTCATCCTTTGTCAAAAGATCAGCACAACAATAAAATACAAATACTGATTAAAACGTAGTTATTCCTAAGATTTGAGAAAGATGAGGAAATGCTAAATGTGCTATAAAACCAGGTTTACGCAGGCATGATAACCAGGAATAAAAGCTCACTCGCAATTGCTGAACAACATGTGCAACACTTAACAGGGCTACAATTGTTTTATTAGCCTTTAGTCATCATGATATGATCTCTGAATGTGTAACTACAGACTACAGTTTTACTACAGGAAGGCTATAAAATATCACCTTGGTTATTGTTGCACTATCTCTGCCCTCCTCTTTGTTTCATTAATGCTCTCGTAAAAGTGTAACCTTAATTTGTCAAGCCAAAGGAAAGAAACTATGAAAGGATTGATTGTGTAGAAGCCGAAACTTTATTAGCTTCTTGAAAGGGGGCGGTTTAGAGATGTCACCTGGACCCTTTCGACTTTGTGATAGATGGTAAGTTTCATTTTTTTGAAACTGAAGACCAGGATTCACAGACATTTAGAGGCAGTGCAGATGGACAATTTAGCAAAAATAACAGGACCAACTGTATTTTGTCATTGTGCCACTTTGCAGACATTAATATATTTCAGACAACCTTCATGCTTTTGGATAGAACCCTTTTTATTGATAGTGAAATGATGATGTATTTTTACTTCAATGTAGGCTAGACAACCACTAGTCACCAGAAATCGTAAATGCATTTCCTTCCTAAACAAGCATCTAAGAGCATTACTAGCGCTAAGTAAAAGTGGAATAAGCTACCTACTTTTTAATTTTTTTAAGAGGAAGGGTCAGGGTAGTGTTTCTTGAAGAGGTGGGTTTTCAGCCTACGGTGAAAGATGTGCAGCGACTCAGCTGTCCTGACATCAGTGGGGAGTTCATTCCACCACTGCGGGGCCAGAACAGAGAAGAGCCGTGACCATGCAGATCGGCCTCTGAGCGACGGGGCAACCAGTCGCCTCGAGGCAGCAGAGCGAAGTGGTCGGGCGGGGGTGTAAGGCCTGACCATACCCTGGAGGTAAGAAGGAGCTGTTCCTTTCACTGCCCTATAGGCTAGCACCAGGGTCTTGAACTGGATGAGCTACTACAGGGAGCCAGTGGAGAGAACGGAGAAGGGAAGTGGGAGAGGTCTGATGGCCGACGCTGGGGCAGCAAGGAGGGAGTTGCAGTAGTCCAGGTGGGAGATGACAAGAGCCTGGATGAGCACCTGCACTGCCTTGTCAGTGAGGAAGGGGCGAATCCTCCTGATGATGTAGAGGGGGAATCTGCAGGAGTAGGATTCACTAACCTTTTCACGAACAAGCTTTCACTGTTACTTTTTAAAAATGATCAGCATGCTTCCTGCATGCATATATTGAACGTTTCTGTATTAAAACCAACTGATCATCATCATTCATTGAAAATGTCTAGATGGAGATGCAGACTTCAGAAATATTGCGGTACGATTGATTCATTGAGAAACAAACCATAGTACATCCATATCCATATAAGCCTGATGACAGAACTGGCTGCTCTATGTGAGCCAACTTCCCTTCGATGCCTGGGCTCTGTGGGAATTGTGAAGGGCCCAATATGGTTCTCCAGAAATGGAGACAAGCATTCAAGCACTTCTGTACCTGTGAATGCTGGTTCTCTGCCTGTTAGAGTGAGTGAATCAACACCATGTCACGAAGAGCAGCCTCAAACTCAAACTCCCTGCACCACTTAAGTACAGAGAAGCACTTTGTCAGAGTAATGCAGAGCTGAAGACTTTGCACAAACGTGAACATGTAAAGTACTCTGCATCAACCCTGAAATACAAGGTCCTTAGAAGTGGCCTCCCAGATAGAACCATATTCAACATAGTAGTTGAATACGTGAAGAGATGAATACAGGTTACACAGTATTGTGCAGTATTCACATTCATTTCTGTTATTCACTTGATGCTGATGTTCACTGATTGCGACTCCATCCTCCATGGAACATCAACAACAAACCAAGTATTCATACAGAGGAAAGCATTCATCTAAAATTCTGTTGGGGCTTGTGCCATGTGCATTGATAGCTTACTGCAGCAAGTTGTCTCCTGGATCAGTCTCTGACAAAACCATTGTGAGAGAGAGTGATGTCCTGGAGCATTTCAAACCCGGTGATCCTCGCGTATAAAGGTTCTCTTATCAGCGATATTGTGCCATGAGGACATCATTGTTAACATCGCACCATAGTTGCAATAGGGCAAGTTCACTGGTTGGTTGTCCTGGTGCTTGGGGAACTGTCTATCAAGATCATCTTCTGCAAAGCACATGTGCCCAAGGCTTACTGCAAGAGACAGTCCTAGAGATGAAGCTATTGAGAACACATTTCTGCAAGTGGCCACTTTAAGCTGCTTCCAGACAACTTTTTCTGCCTTGTTTAATTTCACATTAATGAAACAGCCAATCTGGAACACTGTACATTTAGTGTGTCACACGACACTGGCCCAAACCCACCGCATCAGACCGGGAACCCTCTCCCAGGCACCTTTGCTCAGCAGCCACAGGAAGAGACAGGAGAGAACCACAGGAAGTATTTTGTCAGACACACGACAGTATTTTACTCAAGCAGTTGTGATGCAAGAACATTTGTTAACTGTCCATCTTACTCGTCACAGTTCTGCATGTGGATGTCTACTTCCTGTGTTCGTAAACCCTGCATCTCACGCCCAGAGTATGTGGGTCATGTATGTATCAAAGTAGTCGTGCAGATACTCCAACTATCGGGGGCCATCAGCTCCACTGATGTCAAGCGCAAGTAGAAGAAGCCCAAACCCAAACCTGCATGGCGAGGTCAGTTCAGGGGCTAGTTCTTCCAACCGGCAACAACAACAACACATCGGAAAACGACTGCCGACAACCGTGTCTGGCTTAAGGAAGGGTTTATAAGCATCAGGTCCAGAGGCAACCTGTAACAACAACTACTACCTCACTGCCTGGAGATCCATTTTTGACGTCATTCCCATTTGTAAGACTGACATAGCCAAGCACAGTCAATCAGGGACCAAGAACACTCTTTCACTATGAAATGCCATATTTGAAACTTTTTAGTGAGTCACAATACTGGCAGAGCTGGGAACTCTGAAATGTTGATGCTTTGACAGGAGAGGAAATTGCACGTGGTTCAGTATCACGGCAGAGGTTTTGTGCGATAGCGACTAACAGAGGGAGAGAGGTTATCTGGAATTTCCTGGCTTCTCATAGCTTGTCATAAACACCCAGGCAATAACTGCATCCTTATGGTCTGATGATTAATGTCATAAATGATATGTGTGTGCCCTTGGATTTCTCTGGCTCAGGGGCAATGGTCATGGTGGCTACCAGCACCTGAAACAGCCCAGACCACCATGACATCCGAAAGAACAATTACAGCATGTAAGGTTTGTAGTCTCTGGCTGGAGGAAATAGCTCCTGAACTGGCCCACATTTGGGTGTTTTCCACTGGCATTCGACATCTGTGGAGCTTATGGTGTGGAGGGCCCAGAAAAGCACTTGTAGTGCCTTTTACCTCACTCAAAGGAAGTAGAGGTGATGCCTCCAGAGTTACCAGTATACTTACAGCGTACTGAAGCATGATTATGTGTCTGATAGTTTCTTTCCCAACCTTTTCATTTGGATTACGTTAAGAATAATATGAAAACAAAGGATTCAGAAACTCAAGACCTGCAGATCTCCCAGTGTCCCCTCAGGAAGGTTTTTTAGGAGCGACCTTCACTAGCTCCTTCCTCAAACCATGGACCTATTTCCTAGGACCCAGCACTGCTCAGGTGACATCGCCAACAAAGACGGTCTCATCCACACCAGTCAATTTTCATTGTAATCTCTTTAATTTCCATTAAACATCATTTAGTGTTCAGGTGATGGTGGGTCCTTAATTAACGAATTGCATGATTTCTTTTCCTCAACAAAACCTTTTTCTCTAAAATTGAGGACATTTTATTGAAATAAGCTGTTAGGGTTATAGTCAGCTTTTCTAAACTGATACGTATTGGTATAAAATAAATGGTTGGAAACCCATCTTCAGAAACAGCGTGATAAAGCAATAGAGACAGAGACGAACATTGAGGCAAAGAAGGGAGGCAACGGCAAGCTTGTAAAGAATCCTATAATTGCTTTACGACGAGTTCTTTCCACCATGACTCTGCATATTTCTGACCACAAGCCTTGACCTTTGACAGACTTTGTGTCCCTGGCAGATAGCCATGTAAGGTTTGACAGCTGTATATGGTAGACATGCTGCAAAAAAACTGTTTAGATACCACTGGTGTCCTTCAACAATCTGAAAATACCCCTTGTGTAGAAAATGTGTCATGGTCAAGCCCAATTACTTAAAATGCATCAGTGGGTGTTTCTATTCACCAACAACGTTCACTTCAAGCAAGACCATATGACATTTCGATTTTTCATTTTACTGGATAGGGCATAAAGAGGAACTTTATTTCCTTTCCAAGCATGTTTATCAAGCATTCATATTGATAACCATTAAGATAGGCTGTGATATTTCAGTGGAACCTATCTTTATTACAACATAACAGAGATCAAAATCTGTCCACACCTCCTATGGCTGCAACATAATCTGTTGGGGCAAGTGCCCCAATCAAAGTATGTCCATTTTTTTTGCCACCGACAGGCTCAGATTATGTCTGACAACATTACAGAAAGGATCCTACAGAGATAGACCTTTTTTAACCACCAACTCACCTCATCTTTCAGATTTCTGGGCGAGACTTCTGTTTCTGGTTAGGATCTGCCCCAACAGATTACGTTGAAGCCATAGCAGCACGTTTTGCAACTTCCGACTGAGGCGATCTACCGTACGTACCTATTTTGCAGTATAAATGACGAATTTGTATACATAGAGCCCAGATTTAAAAATACCAGAATTCCCCTTTAAGGGAAAAAACAACAATAATATGTTTTTAACTTAAGACATTTCCATGTGGAGGAAAGCAGTATCCATCTGGCCTCTAGTAGTCGTCTGTTGTCTGTTTGGATAATGAATCACTCATTAGGCCTAAATAGGCCTATAAGACCAATGGATGGAGACCAGTATTTTTCAGGCTGAACACAATCCATTTTTAAATAATCAGGGACACAACCAAAAGACAAAGAGCTGTTGAAGATTAATAGTAAGCATGACTTCAATTGCCAGTTGATGTTAAAATCAATTGGCAATGTGCTAAATTCAGCACATCAGAAGTTCAGAGTATTCGGACAGAAAACTGGCATTCCTACCTTGAGGTTGTATCAGTCTCTGAGGCAGGAGCTAATACATCTGAGCCCCCCCATCATCTTGTTTTAGTTTGATGTTTGAGACTAACAAGAAAAGACCACCGATAATCCATCATGAGAACCACAGCTGTCAACAAAAAAAACTGTTTTCCAGTGGATGAAAATCTGTAAGAGGCGCTGGGACTGCCATGCCACTTTCCACATATGTTACTGTAGTTGTGTTCCCCAGTTCTGTCTGAGCTGTTATCATGAGACATTTCTCCACGGCAGGGCCAAAGAAGGGCTTACCAGGGTCTGGTCCAACTTACATAACTTGTTAAACATAATATCAGATAGTAAGTGTAATGTTCCCTGTGTGGATGTTGGGCCATTGCAGCAGCAAACAGCAATAAGATACTGCAAAGAAAAATATGACTATGAATAACAGTAGGCCAAATGGGGGTTATATTCAGCACGAGAGCATGTTAAGTAGAAATATATGCATGAAAAGTGTGGATGAATGAATGTAAAATATGTATGCTGTGTAAAAAGACTTTATCAAGTATATTCAGTTTACCAAAGTAGATAACAAATGTTAAGAATGTACACATTTGGACATGTGCCTTGCTAGCTGTTCACACTTGATTGAAATGAATATGACAATGATATATTGATGTTTAAAAATGCTTCACGTAGCACCTTGAAAACATGACTCTTCATTAGTAGAGCATGACAAGTAACAATCACATCGCAAAAGCTGATTTATTTTAGGTTTCCACTAACCACGCACTGTAGATTATGCAGTCTGAAGCAGGAGAAGCAGTGAGGTCCTAACATCCTAACAACCACCAATGTGAGCAAAAAGTATTCCTACTTATTACTTATTACTACTATTCCTGCAGATTAAAATGTTGGTAAATTGATTTAGGTGGTTTACCTTCCATTACATTGCCCAGCCTAAAGCACCAGTTTGTGAGTGATATAACTCCAAGTCACAGTAGTACTCAGGGTGACCTTTGGTGTAACATTCTGGCTCATCTAGGGAACGTCACGCGGTGTGTGAGTGATAAAAGCCGGTGCGCTCATGCACGTGGTCTGACGCAGCCCACCTGGCTCCCAGCACGCTCCCGCTTCACTACCCAGATAGCAAAGCCTCACTGAGTCAATGTTAGAGCAAGAAAAGATGAATGAAACCCAGATAGCAGACAAACAGTAAATCAATGTTGAAATAGAGCGCTGATTCAACATCTTTCAACAGTTTTTGCGCCCCTGAACATCATGAGTCCCTGTCTCTCAATTTTGGGGTTTTGTATTGTATTGTATGTATTGTAATGTATTGTATTATACATATTGTACAATTGCATTGGTAATCAAATTATATTTTAATTAATGTCTGGTTGAAAGCCGTTTTATTTCCTTTTCTTGAGTTGATGACTTGTTAGCTGAAAACCATGTCAGCGGCAGCCCCATTTAGTCTCAGATTAAAATACTTAGCACTTGCTGCCACTTGGGGTCGCCAAAGTGCAGTTTTAAACCGCATTAAAAGCCATATTATTGAGCACAATCAAGAGGTATGTGCATGATGAAGTTAATTACAGTATAACGTTCTATTGTGAAAATGTGAATTTAGTGTTTGTGTAAATTACAGGCCACCATGAACCAGAGACTGCAGATGCTGTTGCAATTCCTTGGTTGTCGATAGAGTTTGATAATAATGATCAGATTACTATAACTACCAAAATGATGGTACTGTCGTTGTGTCATTGTATGATAAATCAGTGTTTGAAAGTACAGAGCTGGATAATGCTGTAAAGCAGGGTTGGGATGTGAATGTACAGTAAGAGACACCAGAAAACTAGAACCCCCAATTCATCACATGGTGATAAATTGTCCCAAGTCCCTGATTGTTAATAAAGTGCAACTTCTGGATTTTGAAAATTCTGATTTGATGTAGTATAAATGCAAGCCTAAGCCTTAGGTGCAATCGGTGTTTGTGTAGTGGCGTCACATTATATAAAGATTTTGATTATTATAAAGATTTGCACAAACTACCCATTTCTGTCCACCAATTATCCGCTGTTATTGACCTGAAAGGTCTGTAGAGTAGTGCTACTGACCTTTATATACACTATAAATGCAAAATAAATCACAATTTACAAAGCAATGAAGGCATGGCAACCATGATCCTTAGTTAGAGGCTTACAGCTGAAGTAGAATAAACAAAACATATTGGGGTTCAAACAGAGCTGCACTGGGTCGAATCCATATCAGTACAATTAAACACAAACAAGAAAGTGTCTTGTTTCTATATCACCAAATCAAACATTCAGGCAAAATCTAATGTAGGTTTTTGTCTGAATCACAGGTTCAACACTGATTTAAAGTCTTAAAGTCTGATTTCATCAATATATATATTATATATATTTATCAATATATTAGATAACACAAAATCCTGTCTAGTTTGCGTTATATCAGCAATCCTGTTATGCATGTCCTGTGTCCGACTTCTGTTCTGTTAACAGTTATAACTCATAACTCCACATTTTAAGACAGCAATATTTGCTATAACTCATAATTATGACAGTTCCGAAAGCACCTTAATGCCTTATTTGCCTTATTGGATACAACTCTAATTTGCGATATATCCGTCCAAAGTTATGTGTTTCCGGCAACAAAGAAGGCCGACAGCAGCGTGGAGTTGACTCGCGTTGTCTCTGGTCACCATGGCAACGAGACGCCAGTCGCCGAAGAAGAACTACTTCCTGGAAATTCATCCTCACATTCTAGTGGAAAACTCTTCGCTTCTGCCGCAAAAGTGTCATTTTCTGAGATATCCGCCTTTAAATTAAATATCTTCTCTCTGGGTTTGTGTGGTGTTAACTGCTGACTGTTTACCCAGCTACTAATTATCGCTCCGTACCAACAGGCTAACGTTAGCACAGTCGGAAATGCCTTTGATTGTGAAAGACTACTCATGGACACAGACTGAATCGATGGTTTATATAAATGTGCCTTTGAAAGGAACGAAGGTTGCGAAAGTGGATATACTTTCTACAGACGAATATCTAAAGGTAACGTGAACATAACGTTTCGTGCTTTTGAGAGTTTTACACCAGTGACAACTCGTTCAATTTAACGTGACCTTGCATATCAACCTTGCCTGCCTCGTAAAACATGACGTCATGAATTATAACGAACGGAGAGGGTCTCCCTGCACATCCGGCAGACACCACATCCACCCAACAGCACTTGACTGTTATACATTTTGAACTTTTATGATTGGTCCACACTGCTCGCTGGTGGGATGGAAGTGGGATGTGCCAATAACATGCGAACCAGTTACAACAGCTGTCATTCTACTGAATAAAACTGTTGAAGTGGGTCATATTGTATAAGGTACGCACGACCAGGGCACCATTCAATTGCAAGATATTTGAACGGACTTTGGGGTGACGTTTTCTCCGTAGGAACGACGTATGTGTAGGGGCTGCTATTAGCTAAATTCCATTGTCACAAATACAAATTTACAAAAATCTCCACAGTTCACTGTATTTCTGAAGGAGATGTAGAATTATGCGTTCACAATTTCTTCCTCTAAAAACAAAACAAAAAAAAGTTAAAATAATTAATGTATGCTCTAGATACAAAGTATTCATTTAAGTTTAAACTATATGCTCTCGCCTTTTTAATTTTTAATTTATTTATTTTTAAGTTATGTTTTAATTGTTTTCTTATGTTATATCTTGTCTCATTATTATCACATTATGGCATCTATGCTTCTGCTCTTTGATTCTCATTGTTGAATTATATGTATTGCTGTATTTCTTGATGTGAATTAAAAAAAATGTATAGGGGCTGCTTGTCTGCTAACGTCAGCTCCGGTGATTTTTAACTTCATCTCTGCACAGGTCCATTTCCCGCCGTTTCTGTTCGAAGCGTTTCTGTTCGAACCTATAAACGATGACAAAAGCATCGCAAGGATTGGGAACGGAGTTGCAGTTATCACTCTGCCGAAGAGGACCAACAAACTGTGGGAGCACCTCATGATGATTAATAGTGAGTACCTCTGGCTGACCAGCAGTGTGGTTTTGGCCGTTTTTTGCTATTTGATAATATTTCACAAATCACCTGGGATCATTGGTCCTGATCGGACTTGTTGAGGCTAAGGTATGGAGAGTGCCTTACCTTGCCTGCTATTACAACGTGTGTTTCAGATGATAAAGAAAAAATGAAAGAGATTCGAGAAAGGGCACTCTTGAAATATGAGGAAAAGATGGCTGTCCAGTGCAAAGCCAAGGCAGCCAAAAAACAAGAAGAAAAGAAATATGCGCTGGAGAAAACGATGAAGGTACTGGCACTACCATCTACTCACATGTCACATCGCTTGCTGTCCACAGATACCCTTTTGCAGAATGTTCTGAAATCTGACGGCTTCTGTATTATCTGTTTTTGCCAAGATCAGCTTGAGCAGGAACAAAGAGACGCCATTCAGAAAATGAAGGACGACGAACGTGAGAAAGCAACAGCCCAACTGGAAGCATGGAAGCTAAAGCAGAAGCAAGTAGCAGAGGCAGAGTGCCGACTGAAACTCCAAAGTCAGAGAACTGATCCGGATAAACTGGAAGCCGTCGAAACCATGCATGCACGTGGAGGCAAGGTCAAACTTGGTAAGCGGTGGCTGCGTGGTCAAATGTTTCACCATCTGGTTGCAAGACATTAATCTACGTATCCCGATGTGCAGGCAGCAATGTAGCAAGGAGCAAGAAACAACAGGTGGATTTGCCTGCCCCGAGATCGGCCGGAAACATCCAAGTCAGATTTACCCCGCGAGTGTTCCCCACGGCGCTCAGGGAATCGCGAGTGCCAGAGGAAGAGGAGGTGAGGTGCTCTCCGTTTCCACTATCAGCGAGGTTTTGTTTCCCTCGTGGTCAGTGTGGTAGGACACCATGGGGCGGTGAGAACAAGAGCCCGATTCATCACTTTGGAAAAGTTCTAGATCTCTAAGATGGAGCCTTTCAGTGAAAGACAGGTGAAATGGTGCCTGGCATTTTGTCATTTGAAAAACGTGCCAGTTTTGGTCTCATGGTAAAGCTACAGAGTGCAACCAACATAGTCCAACGAACCTTTAAGCCCTTCGCAAACATTTCTATGAAGTTTGGTTTATCGAACATTTAGGCGTTAAGGAATTATGCATCCCTTCCCGTTTGCGTCTTTTGTGCATCACAACCAAATGGTTACGACTATCAAGATTCTGTGATGCAAATATGATGTAGGCAGTTGAAATATACTGTGTGTAAAATTTGGTTGTAGATTGAATCCACATTGGCGCTATGGACCACAACCAACTGTGGTCTGGCGCACTTCGGGGTCCTTCCCAAATACCAGTAAAAGCAGTATGTGGATTTGTCTTGAGCCAAGGAATCTGAACTTTACACCGGACATTAAAATGTGCATCTGGTATACACAATGCAAAACGTGTTTTTGAGAGTTGGAATTCATCTGACCACTTCTAGACAAAGCACAAAAGCTCATTCTTTAAAGAGGAATCCCTTTCGTCCCAACAGTGGCTCAGAAAGCAAGCTGAGGCAAGGCGTGCAGTAAACGCAGACCTTGAAGAACTGAAGGACCTGAAGGAGGAAGAGAGGAACCCTGACTGGCTGAAGGAGAAGGGGGAGTAAGTAAAGTCTCCTAAAGTTGGAAAATCTCAATTAATAATTCATTGTTTTTTTCACTGACTTCACTCCATCCTTTTCAGCAAATGTTTTGCAACGGGCAATTACCTGGGTGCAGTAAACGCCTATAACCTCGCCATCAAGCTCAACCGAAAGATCCCGGCCCTCTATTCCAACAGGGCTGCCTGTCATCTGAGATTGAGGAACCTCCACAAAGCTATTGAGGATTCTTCTCAGGTGTGTATTGGTGTTACGTGGATCTGTTTTGAGCCGTACTCCATTGCTTGTTGCAGAATACTTTTAGTGTAAAGTGGGAAGTAACATCTACCCACGCGTTTCTCTGCAGGCGCTCCATCTGCTGACTCCACCAGTTGCTGCCAATGCATCTGCCAGAGCAAGAGCCCACGTCCGGCGAGGCTCTGCCTTCTGTGAGCTGCAGCTCTATGCCGAAGGTTTGCAACAGCAGCTTTGTTTTGTTTTTATTGTACAAATTTGAATTTAAAATTTTTGGATAACAGTCACAGTGCTAAAAATAGTTAACAGTTAGCAGTTTTTGAGGTCTTAAATGTGAATTTGGGTCTTATTTGTCATTCTAACCGACATTTAAAAGGTCTTAAAAAGTCTTAAATTTAAACCAATGAAACTTGCAGACCCTGTCCAAGTGACCTACCTAACACCGTCAGCTAAACTGTTGACAATACTTTTTCGCAGGTCTTCAAGACTACCAAGCCGCTTTGATGATCGATCCTCAAAATGAAGCCCTGCAGGCAGATACACGCAGGATCAGGGAAATTATTCAATGCGGTACAGCCGACCCTGAGAAAGAGTGAGGAAAACTGTTTGTTTGTATTTTCAGTGACATGAGGGTTTACTAAATTAGAAAAGAGAAGAGAACCAATGTCTTTCTTATAAAACCAATTCTACAAATGAAGACTAACCCATAATCCACTTCGGTTGTGACATGTGGTTGATAAGTTGATGTCAGTGCAGGATGTTGGTATTTTAGAATGCACATGAGGCCTGGTGAGCCATGAGCACCCTCGTGTGGTCAGGTGCTAGTATTGCACCCAATGAAAGGCAGTTATATACCTTTTATTTACAGAATACATTTCCATATGTATTATGTTGCTGTTATGAACTGAATACAAGAAATTCCAGCTTTGTCTTATCATTACTATTGTGTGTTTATACTGACAGTTTTAAAATCCAATGAAAGTGGTCCACTTTGATGAAAAGCTTGTTTCTAGTCCGATTTTAAAAAATTGGGTGTTTCATGATTGATTTTTCCAGATCTTTGCCACATTGTAAGTCAGTGGAGTAAGTCACTGGTTTACACTCATCCGGCTCCACACATCTACAGTCTTTTACTGTTGGCCACTGTGAGGGTTAAAGTGTTGCTCAGTGGTTGCTTTTGAGGGAGAGCCAACAATATATATTTTTTCACTCCACCTCACTTACGAACCTACTAGCTTGCAGTATTTTATCAAGCTTATCTCATATTGGAAGGATGAAAATAAATGCTGAATTTTCTATGTATCATCCAATTTTGTTCTGTTCATGTGCTTTGGACCACTAGATGTCAGTAGCGTATAATGATGTGTTTTGGGGTGCTGTGCGTGTGTGTGTGTGTGTGTGTGTGTGTGGTGTGTGTGTGCGTGTGCGTGTGCGTGTGCGTGTGCGTGTGTGTGTGTGTGTATGTGAGAGAGAGAGAGAGCATTCATCTGTTCAGCTCGGAGTGAAAAATAAAAGATAACAAAATAGAAGCAGGGCCTTGATGGTGATTATTGATATTCCACTCCTTACAGTCCTTACAGCCCTTTCCCTCATGCTCACTCCAACCAGTCATTTTGTTATGAATCTGAAGTGCAAATTGAGGTCCTCCGATCAGACCACACACTGGGTCAGGACCCAACGTTGGATCACAGGAAGGCTGAAGTGTGTCTCCGAATGATTCTGGAACAAAAACAATGTGTTTTTTTTGGACAGCTCTATAACATGTTGCCAAAGCCTGCCCAAGTTACCTTGAACACAATATAGGCTGAATTAAACACTGCAGGCTTGTAGGTTAGTTGTCTAGAAAACACGGTATGTTGGCTTGGCCTCAGAGAAAAGTGTCTCCAAATGTGAGTTCCCAGAAAAGATTGTTTTTGGGTGTGGGGGGGGGGGGGGGGGCACACTGATCTAAGCAGATCAGCGCTCCAATCCTGCCAAACATTTGAATGTGACTCTGAAGTAGCACTTGAAGACCTCACCCTCCAGCCTGACCACACACCCTGCCCTCCGTCAATGGACACAATTGAAATCTATAAACACCCCGCAAAGCCGCTTTTTTCTTATTTTTACCAATTTTCGGGCATTTCTAATCTCCTAATCAAATGTGCCGAAAGCTTCCAAACGAATTGGGAATGGTTGAAATTCAGCGTCAAATGAATGGCGTCATTAAGGGGCTTTGATTTGTAGGGGCGGCTGTATTGTGGCGAGGCCGTTTTGAGGGAACGATTATCACTGAGTGAATTCTCCCGAGCGTTTGAGAAGACAAACACAATTCCAGCATTCATAGACGAGCGAGAGGCTTGAAGTGTTATTACAAAAGATTAATGGAAGTTACTTGGAAATGGCACAAAAGCGAGTGCACACACAGAGCGAGTGAGACTAAGTCATAGCACCGCTTCTCAGCAGTGTTAAATCCGGCAGCAATTCTGAGATTTTGTTTCCATCTTTTTCTGGTGTGTAAAAAGTAAAGGAGTAGCAGTAGAGTCGAGACCGTGTATGTCCTGTGTTTTTATTAGAAGGCACAGAGAGGCTAGACAAAGCAACACCAAACACCTTCACATTCCAAGCTAGACGAAGTGAAATATATTGGATCGGATTTTATATGAACCAGACCAGGAAAGCGCTGAGCCACAGAGGTCATCATCATCATCATCATCAAGAGGTCTATTCGGGAGAGTCTTAGGATTCGAAGGCAGAGAAATTACATTTTGTGACAGCAGCCTTCTCTAGTGTTTTACGGAAGGTCTGGAGATTTTGAACATCTCTGATGCTGAGGTTGACTTTTTTCAGGATAGATTTAATCAGAGCCAGGGATGTAGTGGAGCACCTTAAACTGAAACCTTTCAATCTGTGGAATAGAGTTCACCCTTTTTTTTAGGCTGACATAAATCTTTATGAGGTGAATTCATTTTATACATCATGGTAAGATACAAATCAAATCAATACTTTTTAATGGGAATGTAATAGATTTTTTGTATGCCTGATGACGATCACTGACTGGAGATCATAGTTTCCCTACCATTTGATTTACCAGCACATAACTGATCACGTCTCTCTTCCATGTATTTGGAGATGCAAGCTTGATAAGCTGGACCAGTGCTGAAGGTTTTAACAATTTGAGTGTATGCAGAATGATATAAGACGTGTATAAGACTGTGTCTACGCTAGCCACCTAGCCGCTAGTAAACCAGTGGGTGGCCTTGGTTAACTTCTGCTTTGAGTAGAGAAATAAATACACAGAGCTCTCAATTGAATGCATAAGATCTTGCTTTATTATGCATTGTTGTACTCATTTATTTATTTAATTATGTTCATATTTTATTTCTTCATTTATTTATTGGCAGATTTATCTGCATATTAATTTATTTTGTATAAAATTATTTATTTTCTTAAAATATTGATTTATTCAGGCTATTCGTTTATTTCTAATTATGGCCCATTTTGTCCTCCATACTCCCTTTCTTTTCAGCTCCTCTTTTATTTCCCTTTCTCTCTCCCAGTCCATCCTAGACAATAGTTGGTTAACCAGTCAGACATTTGTCTCCTCCCATGGGACACTTTGACTTCTCCAACATAAATCATAGACTCCTCTTAATACCTCATATAGCCTGGTGCCTAACTTTATTATGACCAGACCAGATGACACTGAACGATGTTGACTGCTGTTATGATTATATGATGATGTTGAATACACACTTTTAAAGAGCTCTTTTGATTCCTAAAACTCCTTAAAAAGTTGAGTTTTGTTTCTATCAGAACAAAATGTATCCATGTTGGAGATCCCAAAAAGTCTCTGCTTTTATAGTATATAATAGTACTAATAATAGTAATAGTCCTCTATTAGTACTATTATCATATTGACCTAGCAATTTCATGGTGTGCCTTTTGGAAATTAATATTTACATGGTGTCTCTGTCACAGTGTGTGTGTGTGTGTGTGTGTGTGTGTGTGTGTGTGTGTGTGTGGGCAGGCTCAGAGTGATTCCTTCCCATTATGTGGGAGCTCTGGTTGATTGGCAGGTGGTCAGCCCTCTCGGCAGGACGCTGTAGTTGACTGACCAGCACCATATGGACGCCTTTAGCCTCGCATGGTGACTAGAACACACACTGGTGCTTATGGACGGCGCTCTTTAACCCGTTGAACACCAAACCTCCATGAATACACAGGATGTACCTGCACCAAGGAACAGCATTGGAATGTTGCTAACATTAACTAAATACTAGGATACAATGCAAAGGGCAGCTTAGTTGTCAAATATGAATTAAAATAATATATATATACATATATATATGTATATATATTTGACTTCAGAAGAAAAAAAAAATACTGGCTGAAAAGTAGCTCATTTTAAATGTACTCAGAGTAAAAGTTACTGGGTGACTCCGTTGCTGTTGCTGTTTCTGTTAGCTCCCCAGCTAGCTAGCAAGGTTAGCAAACTAGCAAGACAACAACCTGGTTAACACAAACCGGAAATACCGTAGCTGGATGGATGGCTCTTTGGTTAATTGTTAACTGAGCTACTATGGTGGACAAATTTGGTCTTTTAACGTTATAGTTGACGATACCTCCAAATGGTTGTGCAAGTGCTTATAGGCAGCCTACAATATGTACTCTGTAATGGATGCAACTTGTGGTGATATAGTAAAGAATATAGTCAAGTAAAACTACTGACTGAAAATACTCCAAAAAGTACAGGTACACAAAAAAGCTACTCCCTTACAGTTGCAAGAGTAGAGTAAATGTAATTCATTACTTCAGCCATTGGCAACAGAGCATATGTGCAGCCTTGACACCAGATATTTGCCAACTTGATTCTTAAAAAGCCTTTGATTTCATTTGGCACAAAGGACTATTCTTTAAACGGAATTAAAATGGTGTTGGGGGAAAGTATATATAGCACCAATTCAGTTAAATCTGTTAAAATGAATTCACCAAACTTTCACCAAAGGGGGATTTGGCAACTATATTTAGAAAGCTCAAACATTCCTTGGCTCCTTGTGGAAGACCAAGAGGTCAAAGGTCATCTCTTTGCAAATGTCTCTTGCTGTCAGAAGAGGGCCTACAACAGTCTATCACTCATACAGACACACTGGCAAAACTGGGCCCTTAAAGGAAAAAACGGGTGAAACGAAATGATGATTTTCCAAAAGAGGGGAAACAATTCACGGGTTCCAGCACCCGAGCAAACACCACATCCCACGCCACCACCTACGCCCGTTTAGGACGACAATAAGTTAAGCATGGAGGTGTAACGTCACAATCACCACAGCGATTTTATGGTGAGCCGATTACGCAATTAGAAAAACAAATCTGGCTTAAAATATATTAATTTACTGTCCAATCAATTTTGCTTTATGTTAGGGAGGTTGAACAGACACAAACAGGCATCCAGGGCGGAGCTTGGCATATTACCATGCCTGCAGATGAGAACTTTTTTTTAAAACTTTTTCTATATAGATGGATGTGCTACATCCATCTATAAATATGTTATGACAACAGGTGGTAACGCACACGCCCCCTGCAAATGTTTTTAATAACAGCTGATAATGCACATGTTCTGTTCACAAGTTGAAGGACATCATAGGCTGCGTTCACACTGCAGCTGAAATTGTGCCAAGATGGGGGTTTTTTCCCTTCTTTTTCAATTTTTCAATTCCGATTTTGACCACATGGACCTGCGGTAGAAAATCGAATCCCAAGGCGTAAGACCTATATGTGACTTACATTGGAGTGCTCAGAATTTGTCGGTGTTGCCATGGCAACATGAAGATGGCAGCAGGTAGAGCAGATAATATAAGGGCTCGTGCCTTTGCTATTTTTCTTTTTCTGGCCCGCACCATGATCTGCTGATGAAGTTGTCACTGACTTGCATGAAGATTTATCAGCATCCAAAAAGCAAAGGCCAAATATTGGAGTCCTTTCTATAGTAGCTAGAAGAAGAGAGCATAGGTACATGTACAGGTGCATGTTCCTAAATTTCAGGTCAAAGAAAAAATAGAGAGAGGACATTTTCATTAGGCACTGTCCGACTCAATTGAATTAAATTACATTACAAATTGAATTACAAAACAAATTAAAGTGAACTGAACTGAATATAATGTATATAATGCTGACAACACTGATAGTTATTGAATTCTAGTCATCGAACTAGTCATCTGTTAATGATTATAAAATCTCAATTGATGTATTATATTGCCTGTCACACCAACAAATCATATTTCAATTTAATTGAATTATTTTCCTTTCCTTCTCTCAGTCCTCCTTATCCCTCCTATCTGGTCGTATCTCCTTCCCCTTCCTCCCTCTCTCTCCTCTCCCTCCTCCTCCCTCTTCCCTCCCTCTCTCCCCAGCTGAATAACCACTAAAGGTAAATTAGATCATAATGACCCTGCAGCATCCATACAAAACCTGATTGGACACGCAACCCTCTGCCTAATGAGCTGAAAAACTGCTGTGTGTGTGTGTGTGTGTGTGTGTGTGTGTGTGTGTGTGTGTGTGTGTGTGTGTGTGTGTGTGCGCAATGTCTGTATTTTGCTCCTTTCGTCACAGCTCTGTGTGGCATCTTTTAACCAAGCAAGGCAAAATGGTGCGCACACACACACACACACACTGACCCTCACCAGTCACCATATGTTCTGATGGGTCATGCTTTCGTCCTCATTCCCACTGTGTACGTGTGTGTGTGTGTGTGTGTGTGTGTGTGTGTGTGTGTGTGTGTGTGTGTGTGTGTGAGAGAGAGAGAGAGAGAGAGACGATGGTCAGATAGGGAGAACTAAGAATAATTTAAAATAAAACATGCAAAAAGTGATTACAATAATCACTAAAATCATTAAAATAATGTTCAAATTGTCCAATGGAGATACTGGCATGTATAAGTTCTTATTAATTAACATTATAATAAGTAATATGCATCATATAACCAGAATAAGATATTATATTATGTTAACCAGTGAAATGCACCACTATGAGGAATCATAATATGTGAATATTAGCCTCTTTTGGGTTTTTATCTTTTATCCTTGCAATGTGCATATTATCTCCAATTATCTGCAACTAAATTCTATCAAACAACTTTGGAAGGCCAAAATCTTTTGCAAATAATCAAATTGTGTTTCTGTGTGATGACGTAGATTTGTCTCCAAATGTAGGTTACTGTGACTCAGTCTTGTCTTCAGCCCTAGTCTCTACTCCAAAACACTCTGAGCTGGAGAAGAGTCAGCTAGTTAACCTGAACTAACTGCTAGCTAGCTAACTAGCCAGCAGGCTAATTTAGTCCATGTTAACATGTGACTGCTAGCCACTGCTAACACTAGCTTCTAGATAGGTTAGCTAGTGCGCAGATGTGTTAACAACAAGACAGTGATGGTTAGCTGACCAGATGACTATGGTTAGCTAGCTAACAAGCTACATTATCTAAACACAAAATCAATCAGATGTATCAGTGATGAAATGATCAGTTCCCAGCCAGAAACAGACAGAAATGAATTAAAACTATTCAAGTTGAAACAGGTTAACTAGCAACTAGCTGTAGTAACAGCTTATTCTATTGTCGCTCTGGGTAAGAGCATCAGCTAAACGCCTAAAATGTGGAATGACATGTAAGAAAAACCAAACGTGTCGTCGTTATTCCTGTCTCTCTTTTCCTCCCCTGTTCTTCTCTGTTTCTCCTTCGCTCTGTCCTCCTTCCTCTCCTTTCCCCTCTCCTTCCATCTTCCCTTTCTCCTCCTCCCACCCTCCATCTCTCCTCGGTGATAATGAACTGCCCGTCTTGCGCCTGTGAATCTGTTCACACTGTGTGTTTGTGTGCGTGCGCGTGTGATAGACTAACCCTATGCTGAATGATAGACTCCAAGGGGTCACCCGGGGGCCCCAGGGGCCCTTTGTTACCAGCCCACTCAGAGCCTCTCTCAGCTGCACTTGACAGCCCTTTGGTATAGTGTGTGTGTGTGTGTGTGTGTGTGTGTGTGTGTGTGTGTGTGTGTGTGTGTGTGTGTGTGTGTGTGTGTGTGTGTGTGTGTGTGTGTATTTCCTCTCAGGTAGAAGAAGTCGGCAGATCATACCCTGCCCACCACCATGCCTCAGTGCCTCTTTTATAGAGTCTCTCCCTCCGAATGAAAGGCCCCTGGATACTTAAATCCAACTCCTGCCCACTCCCAGAAACTTTCCCTTTCACTGCATTTTCCAGGGAAGTGAGCAGCACAGTCAGAGACAGGGAGAGAGAGAGACATAGGGAGAGGCAGGGAGGTGCAGAAAGAGAGAGAGAGAGAGAAAGAAAGACAGAGGGAGTGAGAGAAAGAGAAAGATTACATGAAGCTTTAATGATGGGTCACTGCTGCAGCAAAAGAAGAGGATCCACAGTAGATATGAATGGAAAAAATGAACATATTGAAGATAATGGAGCAAATATAGCATATGGAAGATGATACAACAGATAGAACATATTGCAGATGAATATACAGTGTCTTCATCGTGCAATGCAGAGCTCCTATAAGCTTGGAAGCAAGTTCTCTATTTTAACTCTTGATAGATTTACAAGTTGCAGTGTAGTATGCAAATGTGCATCGCTAGCTATCCACGTTATTCAGTTTACAGGGTAGATGTCCATTATCAGATGAAAGAACTTATGTGTCAAAAGTGTTTAGTTAAAGCGAATTCACTTTATCACATCAGATTTACAGATGGATGGCCTGAAACCGACTCGTGGACAGATACATGTTGATATCACGTGCTTCTGCAGGTCAGATTGTACCAAGTGTGACCGGTGTCAGTCTGCGTTGTGTTTCCTTGTTTAAGAAGAACTTCTCTCTTTTATGGTCTCAGACGGTGTATTCTGCCATTGATAAAAACAAATGAAACTCCATCAGGACACATCGCTCGTACAAATCAGCTCCTCACTCTAAGAATTACAACCAACATTAAAGACCCAAAGTTACAACAACAACAACAAGACATATTAACCTAACATATAAGACACATTAGGGATGCATAAATGAATGGATTATAGGGGTAAACAAAATAACGGGGCTAATGAAGGCAGACACATACCTCTTAGGTATAGGTAGAGGTGAGGGGAGACCAACGATTTAGGGGCAACATGGACAGGAAAAAGCGTCACAAAAGAGGAGGAGCTCCAATAAACGTTTCCTGATGAGTAAATATAAAATAAATTAATAAAACAATACAATGAATAAAATAATAAATAAAGATGCTACACAAGCAGGGCAGATTTACAGAGTATGGGAACAGAAACAATGGCCCAGAGCCGGGCACAGAGCCACCAGACTTCACCAGACAAGCATTGTGTAGCTGGTGTCATGAGTGCTTGAAGCATTCCTCGGTTCAGGATACCGGAGTCTCAAGGTGCTCTGTAGCTGCATCAGCTCATCGTAGAGAGGATTGGTGTTGGCTCATATTGGACCTCATCCTCCCCTCTGCCATCGCCTCCAGAGGGTGTCCAGGCTCAGCCCTACAACACAGCCAGCCTTTAAACCCATTTGTTGTTGGTTCGAACCCCCAGGTACAGGTAGGAGTGAACCATCTCCACCTTCCCGCCCTGGGTGGTGATGGGAGTCGGTTGGAAAATCTGCCTCGTTGCACCACGGAAGCTCTCCACCAAGACTCGTCTTTGCCCTCACCGAAGCGCCCTTCAACAGAGGGGTTATCAGACAACTTCTGAAGATGCTATGAGTAGAATTTAAAGTCAGAGGTGTAGCAAGTGCACAGTAAAGGTGACAGCACAGTTCCCCCGGGCTCTGACACACTGAGGACAAACTGTTGCATGCTGGTGAGGTCATCTCTAATGGCAATGTCATTGAAGACACTGGGTTATCCCCTCTTGGGCACTGGGACAAGCTTTTCCACAATGGAAATGCCCTCTTCAAGCTCAGGGATAAGTTGAACAGGTGCTGGTTAACTGCTGCTAGGTGGCTGGCACATGCTTTGAACACATTGGGGCTCATGCCATCAGGGTGTTGATTGAGCCTTGAGCCTTAAAACTCGACAGTCCTGAAAGCCTCCATCTTTGACCACACTCTCTTAGTCTTGGTGCTGGACTATGGGCTTGGACCTGACCTGGTATGAGATGTATCAAGTTGTGGTCTGACCTGCTGAGCGGGGGAGGATGGTGGATATCTGTGCACTCTTTACATTTGCAAACAGCAAGTCCACAGCCTTGTTCATCCTTGTCTTACATTTGGCAAAATTGGGTAAAGTTGAAGGTAGAAGAAGTAGGAGAAGATGATGACTTGTGTTTGACCAGTGGGGTCAGACTGCAGGGTCAGCCATTGGCATGTACAGACTTTGGATCGACGATGGCTTTTTCAGGGATCAACCTTGCGACTTTGCAGTTATAAGATGTTCTCTTAAGTGGATGGACGTCTATGCAGAGGCCCTTGGAAAAATCCACCTTAAAACATAATTGATATATGGAATTATTGAGTCAGGATTGTTTGAGGTGTCAAGTACAGCCCAATCAAATGTTGTGCCTCTAAAATGTGAGATGTTTGGACCGCAACCTGGAAAGGGAAGCAAAGCAAAGCAAAGCAAAGCAAAGGGAGATAAGTCTTTCTTCTCATGGAACTGTTAAACCAAAGGTTAAACCAAATGGCATATATTAGGGGGGAAAGTGGCGAGAGGAGGAGAGCGATGACAGAAGGATGGAGAGAGAAGAGAGAAAGACGTCTAATGTATTCAGTTCAACAATTACAGCAGCAAATCCCCAGAGACAGTAGCACATCAGTGGTATGCAGGAGTGAAAGAAGAGTTTTCTAGAGCAGATCACGTTAAATCTCCAAATGAGATGCATTGTTGGGGAAGATTACTTGGTACATTACAATATTAGTTGGATTAAAAGTAATGCTTTAGGCTACTTGTCTTCCCATATTGTGTTGTCCAGCACTCTCCTTCACAAACAGCAGGGGGAAAACCTCCCATGGCCTTTTAACCAGGAGTTAATTAGTCCATTCATTAGCCATGAATGAGTTAATTGATTTAACGAGAAATGGTAATGACTTTCTCCGTAAACACCCTCTCGTTTGCTTTCAGCGTCCTCTCCTTCTCCTCCTCCTCTCGGCCCTCTCCTATTATAAACCCAGGCGAGTTTTCCGACACATTAAGGCCTGAACTTTGAGGGACGGGAGAAAGAAAGAAGAGGCTTCTTTAGAAACACTGGTGGTGTTTTAATTAAAAACCAAAGAATTGCCGGCACTCTCTTTCTACCTCTCGCATCGCCTCTTTTCTACTTTCGTACTCTAACCCATGCTAGCTTCATCCTCCTCTCGTCATCCACTTCGCTCTCCGGTCTTTCTTCGGAGTGGCAGAAGGACCGGCCCTACCCCTCCTTCAGAGAGCCCTTGTGGCCTGACAGCACTCACAATGAGAGCCATTAAATACAATGAGAGAGAGAGACGGTGCTCTAATTCAAATCCCCTCCTCCTTCCACCTCTCTACATCATTATTGTATTAGTTGCGAGCGAGGCAGGAACATTGATGGAGAGAAAGGAACGGTGGAGAGAGAGAGAAAAAGATGGATGAATGTAGAACTTCAAAGTCCAGACACTTGAAGGTGATAATCAGCCAGGCTTTCTGGTGGCAGAGCCTTGTATGTATAGGGCTCTATGTGGCTTAACAGGGCTTCTATGGCCAGACAGAAAAGCTTTCTATAAGGAGGAGGGAAAGTGCAGTCGAGAGGCAAAAAAATAAATTAACATAGCCGCTTCGAAGCCCCCAAATCTTTGTAAAAGCCTACATATCGTCACCTCGTATGTCCAACATCTCAACTTCAGAAACTAAGAAAAATACTTCTGGTTCATCGCTTGACCACCTCGTATTTTTGAGTTCGTCCGATGGGGTCTGAAAGGGTCTCGTGAGCCCAAAGGTCATAGAGTTTTCTCAACCCATAGAGGAGCATCCTTCAATTGTCATCCTTCAGAGTTAAAAAGTTACAAAGCATTCAGCGGGATGTTGTTCTTGTCAGGGTGGAAAAGCCTCTGCAACAGCATTTAGACCATCATGGGACACTAAAACTCTCCGCTGAAAGCCGTACTAATGAAATTGTTTTAGATGGGTTAGCAGGTTGGCCTCTCGGTCGCTCTACCTCTGATCTAGAGGGCCCATCGTGACTCAATATCATCTCGTAAGAAAAAGTTGTTCTAAAAGGAAGAGGGTGAAAACAACGTTGCTGATTCTAGATAATTGAAAAAGTGTTATTGCTGGTAAAAGTAGGGATTTAAAACTGCCCCGGTCTGCTTGTGAGTCATACTTTTTCAACCAAATCTCACTCTCCATCTCTCTCTCTCTCTCTCTCTATGTCTCTCGCCCACCATCTCTCTCTCTCTTTCTTTCTTTCACTTTGGGAAGACAAATGAATTATGTCGGTATGCAAATCCTTGTGTTGGCTTGTCCTTCAGTCCTTCCTCTCCTCTCCCATCTGAAAAGGAACAATTATCTCAACACAAAAAGAGGTGGATGGATGGATGGATGGATGAGAGGGAGAATAGAGGGATGAGGGGGGGCGTTCTTTAAGTAAATGATGGGAATGATAATTTGGGGAGAACTGCAAACCCTATCGGACATATGGTGAAGTGGGGCGGGCTGGGGAGGCTGGAGGGGTATTCATGATCCTCACTCTATTACAGGGATTAGGAATGTAGGGTGGGCAGGCCACACACACACACACACACACACACAAACACATCAAACACTTATTAGATCCCCCGCATGCAGACATTGACATGCTAAAATGTCTGTGCGTGTTGGCTGGTAAACAGAATGGTAACAGTAACAGGACTCCATGTCGTAGCTGCAGCAGGACTCAAAATACTCCGACTTCTGAGACATACTGTAGGTTTTTGGGGTTCCTCTTCAGTCCTGCTCTATAGCAATTGAGAAACAATCTACTGCAGTCAGCACTAACACAGGTTTTGGGGATTTCTAGCATGGCTACCACTGTATAGTTAGACTTAAACAAAATTACGATGTAGTTGTTTCCGTTGCAGTTTTTTTTTTCCATCATACTTGCTGTACTGCAGCAAGTTGAGTTTTAGCTTGTTAATGCAAGATGTAAATGCACATGGTGTGTATTGTGGTGAGAGTGTTGTTCTACCAGAGTCCGCCAGGTGGAAATACAATCTGTGCACTGTGCAGAGTAGAAATTTTGTCACCATGAGTAGAAACGGCGTCACCGCGGGTAGAAAGGCTAGAGGCTAGAGGCTTTGCTAGGAACGTCCTCACGAGAGAGTCAAGTCAAGTCAAGCTTATTTGTACAGCCCTTAATCACAGTTACAGTCTCAAAGGGCTTCGCATGACACACAACACAACCCCAACCTCGGACCCCCGCTGAGGACAAGGACAAACTCCCAGGAAAAGAACAATGGAAAAACCTTGGCAGGGGCTACTCAGGTAGGGATCCCCCTACCAGGACGGTCGGGTGTGCAATAGGTTGCCGAGCTTGGGCAAGCAAAATGAAACACAGGCAAAGTGCACAGAATAAACACAATAAAAACGCTTGGGTGAGACATCCAGATCTGGCGTGGGGCGTCAACAGCAGCTCATGGAAACAGACAGACATGACCAGCATGAGTGGACAGGAGCATACAGGACATGTAGGCTTAATGCCCATCGAAGTGAGATAACTGGTCCAACCTTACTCTAGGAAGAGACTGAGCCACTCCCTGCAGCACCCTGCGATCTGAGGGTGCACGGCGGTACATATTGCTGCAACGAAATCTGCAGTTATAGAAGACAACCTCCCTGGTTCTTGTTGCCTCGCCTGCTTTGTATCAAAATTGAGATTGGCGTGCAAAGTCAAAGGGCTGCAGTGTTTGCAGGAGACATGCAGGAGGGGCGGGGGCTTCTACCACTGGAGTACTAATCACTGGCGTCAATTGGGTATGGCAAGGTGTGTAAGCAGGTTTGGACGTTTTCGGTAGCGAATGATAGTAGATGTGAGGAATTCACGTCCCGGGACAGGACAAATGCAGGAAAAGGGGGGGGGGGGGGCTTCTCACCATTCCAGCACTGTACAGTTAGACTTAAACCTGAGACACCTAATCTTGAATCGACATCGACAGGAACACATTTTAACGTCAGTACGGTGTTCGGGACAAAAACATGTTGCGTTGTACTTAAAAGAGGGCCTCTTTAACCAACAGCCACCGGACCATAGAACCACCTGGACAGCCAGGCAGGGATTTAAACATTAGCTTTCCCTCTCCTTTCTGAGGACAGTCCTCCATGAAATCACCCTTTAACCAGCCTTTAGTCAGGGATCACTCACTGTGTGTGCGTGTGTGTGTGTGTGTGTACGTGTGTGTGTGTGTTCATGGTGGTAATGCCCA